>JBBPBR010000574.1:46788-83154 GCA_037974775.1 Cicer pinnatifidum | reverse complement strand
TGAACATTTAGGTCATTTTCGTCCTCCCTAGGCTTATTCTTGTCCAATTAGGGTTTTTAACCAATCTTGTGCATCCAATAAGTTCATTTGTGTCATTGGATGAACATTTAGGTCATTTTCGTCCTCCCTAGAATTATTCTTTTCCAATTAGGGTTTCTAACCAATCTTGTGCATCCAATAAGTTCATTTGTGTCATTGGATGAAAATTTAGGTCATTTTCGTCCTCTCTAGGCTTATTCTTGTCTAATTAGGGTTTTTAAGCAATCTTGTGCATCCAATAAGTTCATTTGTGTCATTGGATGAACATTTAGGTCATTTATGTCCTCCCTAGGCTTATTGTTGTCCAATTATGGTTTTTAACCAATCTTGTGCATCCAATAGGTGTGTTTGTGTCATTGGATGAACATTTAGGTCATTTTCTTCCTCCCTAGGCTTATTCTTGTCCAATTAGGGTTTCTAACCAATCTTGTGCATCCAATAGGTGTATTTGTGTCATTGGATGAACATTTAGGTCATTTTCGTCCTCCCTAGGCTTATTCTTGTCCAATTAGGGTTTTTAAGCAATCTTGTGCATCCAATAAGTTCATTTGTGTCATTGGATGAACATTTAGGTCATTTTCGTCCTCCCTAGGCTTATTCTTGTCCAATTAGGGTTTTTAAGCAATCTTCTGCATCCAATAGGTGTGTTTGTGTCATTGGATGAACATTTAGGTCATTTTCGTCCACCCTAGGCTTATTCTTGTCCAATTAGGGTTTTTAACCAATCTTGTGCATCCAATAGGTGTGTTTGTGTCATTGGATGAACATTTAGGTCATTTTCTTCCTCCCTAGGCTTATTCTTGTCCAATTAGGGTTTTTAAGCAATCTTGTGCATCCAATAAGTTCATTTGTGTCATTGGATGAACATTTAGGTCATTTTCGTCCTCCCTAGGCTTATTCTTGTCCAATTAGGGTTTTTAACCAATCTTGTGCATCCAATAGGTGTGTTTGTGTCATTGGATGAACATTTAGGTCATTTTCGTCCTCCCTAGGCTTATTCTTGTCCAATTAGGGTTTTTAAACATTCTTGTGCATCCAATAGGTTCATTTGTGTTATTGGATGAACATTTAGGTCATTTTCGTCATCCCAAGGCTTATTCTTGTCCAATTAGGGTTTTTAACCAATCTTGTGCATCCAATAAGTTCATTTGTGTCATTGGATGAACATTTAGGTCATTTTCTTCCTCCCTAGGCTTTTTCTTGTCCAATTAGGGTTTTTAAGCAATCTTGTGCATCCAATAAGTTCATTTGTGTCATTGGATGAACATTTAGGTCATTTTCGTCCTCCCTAGGCTTATTCTTGTCCAATTAGGGTTTTTAACCAATCTTGTGCATCCAATAGGAGTGTTTGTGTCATTGGATGAACATTTAGGTCAGTTTCGTCCTCCCTAGGCTTATTCTTGTCCAATTAGGGTTTCTAACCAATCTTGTGCATCCAATAGGTGTATTTGTGTCATTGGATGAACATTTAGGTCATTTTCGTCCTCCCTAGGCTTATTCTTGTCCAATTAGGGTTTTTAAGCAATCTTGTGCATCCAATAAGTTCATTTGTGTCATTGGATGAACATTTAGGTCATTTTCGTCCTCCCTAGGCTTATTCTTGTCCAATTAGGGTTTTTAACGAATCTTGTGCATCCAATAGGTGTGTTTGTGTCATTGGATGAACATTTAGGTCATTTTCGTCCTCCCTAGGCTTATTCTTGTCCAATTAGGATTTTTAACCAATCTTGTGCATCCAATAAGTTCATTTGTGTCATTGGATGAACATTTAGGTCATTTTCGTCCTCCCTAGAATTATTCTTGTCCAATTAGGGTTTCTAACTAATCTTGTGCATCCAATAAGTTCGTTTGTGTCATTGGATGAACATTTAGGTCATTTTCGTCCTCCCTAGGCTTATTCTTGTCTAATTAGGGTTTTTAAGCAATCTTGTGCATCCAATAAGTTCATTTGTGTCATTGGATGAACATTTAGGTCATTTATGTCCTCCCTAGGCTTATTGTTGTCCAATTAGGGTTTTTAACCAATCTTGTGCATCCAATAGGTGTGTTTGTGTAATTGGATGAACATTTAGGTTATTTTCGTCCTCCCTAGTCTTATTCTTGTCCAATTAGGGTTTTAAGCAATCTTGTGCATCCAATAAGTTCATTTGTGTCATTGGATTAATATTTAAGTCATTTTCGTCCTCCCTAGGCTTATTCTTGTTCAATTAGGGTTTCTAACCAATCTTGTGCATCCAATAGGTGTGTTTGTGTCATTGGATGAACATTTAGGTCATTTTCGTCCTCCCTAGGCTTATTCTTGTCTAATTAGGGTTTTTAAGCAATCTTGTGCATCCAATAAGTTCATTTGTGTCATTGGATGAACATTTAGGTCATTTTCGTCCACCCTAGGCTTATTCTTGTCCAATTAGGGTTTTAACCAATCTTGTGCATCCAATAAGTTCATTTGTGTCATTGGATGAACATTTAGGTCATTTTCGTCCTCCCTAGGCTTATTCTTGTCCAATTAGGGTTTTTAAGCAATCTTGTGCATCCAATAAGTTCATTTGTGTCATTGGATGAACATTTAGGTCATTTTCGTCCTCCCTAGGCTTATTCTTGTCCAATTAGGGTTTTTAACCAATCTTGTGCATCCAATAGGTGTGTTTGTGTCATTGGATGAACATTTAGTTTATTTTCTTCCACCCTAGGCTTATTCTTGTCCAATAAGGGTTTTTAACCAATCTTGTGAATCCAATAGGTGTGTTTGTATCATTGGTTGAACATTTAGGTCATTTTCGTCCTCCCTGGGCTTATTCTTGTCCAATTAGGGTTTTTAACCAATCTTGTGCATCCAATAGGTGTATTTGTGTCATTGGATGAACATTTAGGTCATTTTCGTCCTCCCTAGGCTTATTCTTGTCCAATTAGGGTTTTTAAGCAATCTTGTGCATCCAATAAGTTCATTTGTGTCATTGGATGAACATTTAGGTCATTTTCGTCCTCCCTAGGTTTATTCTTGTCCAATTAGGGTTTTTAACCAATCTTGTACATCCAATAGGTGTATTTGTGTCATTGGATGAACATTTAGGTCATTTTAGTCCTCCCTAGGCTTATTCTTGTCTAATTAGGGTTTTTAAGCAATCTTGTGCATCCAATAAGTTCATTTGTGTTATTGGATGAACATTTAGGTCATTTTCGTCCTCCCTATGCTTATTCTTGTCCAATTAGGGTTTTTAACCAATCTTGTGCATCCAATAGGTGTATTTGTGTCATTGGATGAACATTTAGGTCATTTTCGTCCTCCCTAGGCTTATTCTTGTCCAATTAGGGTTTTTAAGCAATCTTGTGCATCCAATAAGTTCATTTGTGTCATTGGATGAACATTTAGGTCATCTTCGTTCTCCCTAGGCTTATTCTTGTCCAATTAGGGTTTCTAACGAATCTTGTGCATGCAATAGGTGTATTTGTGTCATTGGATGAATTTTAGGTCATTTTCGTCCTCCCTAGGCTTATTCTTGTCTAATTAGGGTTTTTAAGCAATCTTGTGCATCCAATAAGTTCATTTGTGTCATTGGATGAACATTTAGGTCATTTTCGTCCTCCCTAGGCTTATTCTTGTCCAATTAGGGTTTTTAACCAATCTTGTGCATCCAATAGGTGTGTTTGTGTCATTGGATGAACATTTAGGTCATTTTCTTCCACCCTAGGCTTATTCTTGTCCAATTAGGGTTTTTAACCAATCTTGTGCATCCAATAGGTGTGTTTGTATCATTGGATGAACATTTAGGTCATTTTCGTCGTCCCTAGGCTTATTCTTGTCCAATTAGGGTTTTTAAGCAATCTTGTGCATCCAATAAGTTCATTTGTGTCATTGGATGAACATTTAGGTCATTTTCGTCCTCCCTAGGCTTATTCTTGTCCAATTAGGGTTTTTAACCAATCTTGTGCATCCTATAAGTTCATTTGTGTCATTGGATGAACATTTAGGTCATTTTCGTCCTCCCTAGGCTTATTCTTGTCCAATTAGGGTTTTTAAGCAATCTTGTGCATCCAATAAGTTCATTTGTGTCATTGGATGAACATTTAGGTCATTTTCGTCCTCCCTAGGCTTATTCTTGTCCAATTAGGGTTTTTAACCAATCTTGTGCATCCAATAGGTGTGTTTGTGTCATTGGATTAAGATTTAAGTCATTTTCGTTCTCCCTAGGCTTATTCTTGTCCAATTAGGGTTTATAACCAATCTTGTGCATCCAATAGGTTCATTTGTGTCATTGGATGAACATTTAGGTGATTTTCATCCTCCCTAGGCTTATTCTTGTCCAATTAGGGTTTTTAACCAATCTTGTGCATCCAATAAGTTCATTTGTGTCATTGGATGAACATTTAGGTCATTTTCGTCCTCCCTAGGCTTATTCTTGTCCAATTAGGGTTTTTAAGCAATCTTGTGCATCCAATAAGTTCATTTGTGTCATTGGATGAACATTTAGGTCATTTTCGTCCTCCCTAGGCTTATTTTGGTGCAATTAGGGTTTTTAACCAATCTTGTGCATCCAATAGGTGTGTTTGTGACATTAGATGAACATTTAGGTCATTTTCATCCTCCCTAGGCTTATTGTTGTCCAATTAGGGTTTTTAACCAATCTTGTGCATCCAATAGGTGTGTTTGTGTCATTAGATGAACATTTAGGTCATTTTCATCCTCCCTAGGCTTATTGTTGTCCAATTAGGGTTTTTAACCAATCTTGTGCATCCAATAGGTGTGTTTGTGTCATTAAATGAACATTTAGGTCATTTTCATCCTCCCTAGGCTTATTGTTGTCCAATTAGGGTTTTTAACCAATCTTGTGCATCCAATAGGTGTGTTTGTGTAATTGGATGAACATTTAGGTCATTTTCGTCCTCGCTAGTCTTATTCATGTCCAATTAGGGTTTTAAGCAATCTTGTGCATCCAATAAGTTCATTTGTGTCATTGGATTAAGATTTAAGTCATTTTCGTCCTCCATAGGCTTATTCTTGTTCAATTAGGGTTTCTAACCAATCTCGTGCATCCAATAGGTGTGTTTGTGTCAGTGGATGAACATTTAGGTCATTTTCGTCTTCCCTAGGCTTATTCTTGTCTAATTAGGGTTTTTAAGCAATCTTGTGCATCCAATAAGTTCATTTGTTTCATTGGATGAACATTTAGGTCATTTATGTCCTCCCTAGGCTTATTCTTGTCCAATTATGGTTTTTAACCAATCTTGTGCATCCAATAGGTGTGTTTGTGTCATTGGATGAACATTTAGGTCATTTTCGTCCTCCCTAGGCTTATTGTTGTCCAATTAGGGTTTCTAACCAATCTTGTGATTCCAATAGGTGTATTTGTGTCATTGGATGAACATTTAGGTCATTTTCGTCCTCCCTAGGCTTATTCTTGTCCAATTAGGGTTTTTAAGCAATCTTGTGCATCCAATAAGTTCATTTGTGTCATTGGATGAACATTTAGGTCATTTTCGTCCTCCCTAGGCTTATTCTTGTCCAATTAGGGTTTTTAACCAATCTTGTGCATCCAATAGGTGTGTTTGTGTCATTGGATGAACATTTAGGTCATTTTCATCCTCCCTAGGCTTATTCTTGTCCAATTTGGGTTTCTAACCAATCTTTTGCATCCAATAGGTGTATTTGTGTCATTGGATGAACATTTAGGTCATTTTCGTCTTCCCTAGGCTTATTCTTGTCCAATTAGGGTTTTTAAGCAATCTTGTGCATCCAATAAGTTCATTTGTGTCATTGGATGAACATTTAGGTCATTTTCGTCCTCTCTAGGCTTATTCTTGTCCAATTAGGGTTTCTAACCAATCTTGTGCATCCAATAAGTTCATTTGTGTCATTGGATGAACATTTAGGTCATTTTCGTCCTCCCTAGGCTTATTCTTGTCCAATTAGGGTTTCTAACCAATCTTGCTCATCCAATAGGTGTATTTGTGTCATTGGATGAAGATTTAGGTCATTTTCGTCCTCCCTAGGCTTATTCTTGTCCAATTAGGGTTTTTAAGCAATCTTGTGCATCCAATAAGTTCATTTGTGTCATTGGATGAACATTTAGGTCATTTTCGTCCTCCCTAGGCTTATTCTTGTCCAATTAGGGTTTTTAACCAATCTTGTGCATCCAATAGGTGTGTTTGTGTCATTGGATGAACATTTAGGTCATTTTCGTCCTCCCTAGGCTTATGCTTGTCAAATTAGGGTTTCTAACCAATCTTTTGCATCCAATAGGTGTATTTGTGTCATTGGATGAACAATTAGGTCATTTTCGGGCTCCCTAGGCTTATTCTTGTCCAATTAGGGTTTTTAAGCAATCTTGTGCATCCAATAAGTTCATTTGTGTCATTGGATGAACATTTAGGTCATTTTCGTCCTCCCTAGGCTTATTCTTGTCCAATTAGGGTTTTTAACCAATCTTGTGCATCCAATAGGTGTGTTTGTGTCATTTATTGAACATTTAGGTCATTTTCGTCCTCCCTAGGCTTATTCTTGTCCAATTAGGGTTTTTAACCAATCTTGTGCATCCAATAAGTTCATTTGTGTCATTGGATAAATATTTAGGTCATTTTCGTCCACCTTAGGCTTATTCTAGTCCAATTAGGATTTTTAACCAATCTTGTGCATCCAATAAGTTCATTTGTGTCATTGGATGAACATTTAGGTCATTTTCGTCCTCCCTAGGCTTATTCTTGTCAAATTAAGGTTTCTAACCAATCTTTTGCATCCAGTAGGTGTATTTGTGTCATTGGATGAACATTTAGGTCATTTTCGTCCTCCCTAGGCTTATTCTTGTCCAATTAGGGTTTTTAAGCAATCTTGTGCATCCAATAAGTTCATTTGTGTCATTGGATGAACATTTAGGTCATTTTCGTCCTCCCTAGGCTTATTCTTGTCCAATTAGGGTTTTTAACCAATCTTGTGCATCCAATAGGTGTGTTTGTGTCATTAGATGAACATTCAGGACATTTTCATCCTCCCTAGGCTTATTGTTGTCCAATTAGGGTTTTTAACAATTCTTGTGCATCCAATAGGTGTGTTTGTGTCATTGGATGAACATTTAGGTCATTTTCGTCCTCCCTAGTCTTATTCTTGTCCAATTAGGGTTTTAAGCCAATCTTGTGCATCCAATAGGTGTGTTTGTGTCATTTGATGATCATTTAGGTCATTTTCGTCCTCCCAAGGCTTATTCTTATCCAATTAGGGTTTTAAGCAATCTTGTGCATCCAATAAGTTCATTTGTGTCATTGGATTAAGATTTAAGTTATTTTCGTCCTCCCTAGGCTTATTCTTGTCCAATTAGGGTTTTTAACCAATCTTGTGCATCCAATAAGTTCATTTGTGTCATTGGATGAACATTTAGGTCATTTTCGTCCTCCCTAGGCTTATTCTTGTCCAATTATGGTTTTTAACCAATCTTGTGCATCCAATAGGTGTGTTTGTGTCATTGGATGAACATTTAGGTCATTTTCGTCCTCCCTATGCTTATTCTTGTCCAGTTAGGGTTTTTAACCAATCTTGTGCCTCCAATAAGTTCATTTGTGTCATTGGATGAATAATTAGGTCATTTTCGTCCTCCCAAGGCTTATTCTTGTCCAATTAGGGTTTTTAACCAATCTTGTGCATCCAATAAGTTCATTTGTGTCATTGGATGAACATTTAGGTCATTTACGTCCTCCCTAGGCTTATTCTTGTCCAATTAGGGTTTTTAAGAAATCTTGTGAATCCAATAAATTCATTTGTTTCATTGGATGAACATTTAGGTCATTTTCGTCCTCCCTAGGCTTATTCTTGTTCAATTAGGGTTTCTAACCAATCATGTGCATCCAATAGGTGTGTTTGTATCATTGGATGAACATTTAGGTCATTTTCGTCCTCCCTAAGCTTATTCTTGTCCAATTAGGGTTTTAAGCAATCTTGTGCATCCAATAAGTTCATTTGTGTCATTGGATGAACATTTAGGTTATTTTCGTCCTCACTAGGCTTAGTTTTGTGCAATTAGGGTTTTTAACCAATCTTGTGCATCCAATAGGTGTGTTTGTGTCATTAGATGAACATTTAGGTCATTTTCATCCTCCCTAGGCTTATTGTTGTCCAATTAGGGTTTTTAACCAATCTTGTGCATCCAATAGTTGTGTTTGTGTCATTGGATGAACATTTAGGTCATTTTCGTCCTCCCTAGGCTTATTCTTGTCCAATTAGGGTTTTTAAGCAATCTTGTGCATCCAATAAGTTCATTTGTGTCATTGGATGAACATTTAGGTCATTTTCGTCCTCCCTAGGCTTATTCTTGTCCAATTAGGGTTTTTAACCAATCTTGTGCATCCAATAGGTGTATTTGTGTCATTGGATGGACATTTAGGTCATTTTCGTCCTCCCTAGGCTTATTCTTGTCCAATTAGGGTTTCTAACCAATCTTGTGCATCCAATAGGTGTATTTGTGTCATTGGATGAACATTTAGGTCATTTTCGTCCTCCCTAGGCTTATTCTTGTCTAATTAGGGTTTTTAAGCAATCTTGTGCATCCAATAAGTTCATTTGTGTCATTGGATGAACATTTAGGTCATTTTCGTCCTCCCTAGGCTTATTCTTGTCCAATTAGGATTTTTAACCAATCATGTGCATCCAATATGTTCATTTGTGTCATTGGATGAACATTTAGGTCATTTTCGTCCTCCCTAGAATTATTCTTGTCCAATTAGGGTTTCTAACCAATCTTGTGCATCCAATAAGTTCATTTGTGTCATTGGATGAACATTTAGGTCATTTTCGTCCTCCCTAGGCTTATTCTTGTCCAATTAGGGTTTTTAACCAATCTTGTGCATCCAATAGGTGTGTTTGTGTCATTGGATGAACATTTAGGTCATTTTCGTCCTCCCTAGGCTTATTCTTGTCCAATTAGGGGTTCTAACCAATCTTGTGCATCCAATAGGTGTATTTTTCTCATTGGATGAACATTTAGGTCATTTTCGTCTTCCCTAGGCTTATTCTTGTCTAATTAGGGTTTTTAAGCAATCTTGTGCATCCAATAAGTTCATTTGTGTTATTGGATGAACATTTAGGTCATTTTCGTCCTCCCTAGGCTTATTCTTGTCCAATTAGGGTTTTTAACCGATCTTGTGCATCCAATAGGTGTGTTTGTGTCATTAGATGAACATTTAGGTCAGTTTCATCCTCCCTAGGCTTATTCTTGTCCAATTAGGGTTTCTAACCAATCTTAGGCATCCAATAGGTGTATTTGTGTCATCGGATGAACATTTAGGTCATTTTTGTCCACCCTAGGCTTATTCTTGTCCAATTAGGGTTTTTAACCAATCTTGTGCATCTGATAGGTGTGTTTGTGTCATCGGATGAACATTTAGGTCATTTTCGTCCTCCCTAGGCTTATTCTTGTCCAATTAAGGTTTTTAACCATTCTTGTGCATCCAATAAGTTCATTTGTGTCATTGGATGAACATTTAGGTCATTTTCGTCCTCGCTACGCTTATTCTTGTCCAATTAGGGTTTTTAACCAATCTTGTGCATCCGATAGGTGTGTTTGTGTCATCGGATGAACATTTAGGTCATTTTCGTCCACCCTAGGCTTATTCTTGTCCAATTAGGGTTTCTAACCAATCTTGTGCATCCAATAGGTGTATTTGTGTCATTGGATGAACATTTAGGTCATTTTCGTCCTCCCTAGGCTTATTCTTGTCCAATTAGGGTTTTTAAGCAATCTCGTGCATCCAATAAGTTCATTTGTGTCATTGGATTAAGATTTAAGTCATTTTCGTCCTCCCTAGGCTTATTCTTGTTCAATTAGGGTTTCTAACCAATCTTGTGCATCCAATAGGTGTGTTTGTGTCATTGGATGAACATTTAAGTCATTTTCGTCCTCCCTAGTCTTATTCTTTTCCAATTAGGGTTTTAAGCAATCTTGTGCATCCAATAAGTTCATTTGTGTCATTGGATGAACATTTAGATCATTTTTCGTCCTCCCTAGGCTTATTCTTGTCCAATTAGGGTTTTTAAGCAATCTTGTGCATCCAATAAGTTCATTTGTGTCATTGGATGAACATTTAGGTCATTTTCGTCCTCCCTAGGCTTATTCTTGTCCAATTAGGGTTTATAAGCAATCTTGTGCTTCCAATAAGTTCATTTGTGTCATTGGATGAACATTTAGGTCATTTTCGTCCTCCCTAGGCTTATTCTTGTCCAATTAGGGTTTTTAAGCAATCTTGTGCATCCAATAAGTTCATTTGTATCATTGGATGAACATTTAGGTCATTTTCGTCCTCCCTAGGCTTATTCTTGTCCAATTAGGGTTTCTAACCAATCTTGTGCATCCAATAGGTGTATTTGTGTCATTGGATGAACATTTAGGTCATTTTCGTCCTCCCTAGGCTTATTCTTGTCCAATTAGGGTTTTTAACAAATCTTGTGCATCCAATAAGTTCATTTGTGTCATTGGATAAACATTTAGGTCATTTTCGTCCACCCTAGGCTTATTCTTGTCCATTAAGGGTTTTTAACCAATCTTGTGCATCCAATAGGTGTGTTTGTGTCATTGGATGAACATTTAGGTCATTTTCGTCCTCCCTAGGCTTATTCTTGTCCAATTAGGGTTTCTAACCAATCTTGTGCATCCAATAGGTGTATTTGTGTCATTGGATGAACATTTAGGTCATTTTCGTCCTCCCTAGGCTTATTCTTGTCCAATTAGGGTTTTTAACCAATCTTGTGCATCCAATAGGTGTGTTTGTGTCATTGGATGAACATTTAGGTCATTTTCGTCCTCCCTAGGCTTATTCTTGTCCAATTAGGGTTTCTAACCAATCTTGTGCATCCAATAGGTGTATTTGTGTCACTGGATGGACATTTAGGTCATTTTCGTCCTCCCTAGGCTTATTCTTGTCTAATTAGGGTTTTTAAGCAATCTTGTGCATCCAATAAGTTCATTTGTGTTATTGGATGAACATTTTGGTCATTTTCGTCCTCCCTAGGCTTATTCTTGTCCAATTAGGGTTTTTAACCAATCTTGTGCATCCAATAGGTGTGTTTGTGTCATTGGATGAACATTTAGGTCAGTTTCGTCCTCCCTAGGCTTATTCTTATCCAATTAGGGTTTCTAACGAATCTTGTGCATCCAATAGGTGTATTTGTGTCATTGGATGAACATTTAGGTCATTTTCGTCCTCCCTAGGCTTATTCTTGTCCAATTTCGGTTTTTAACCAATCTTGTGCATCCAATATGTGTGTTTGTGTCATTGGATGAACATTTAGGTCATTTTCGTCCTCCCTAGGCTTATTCTTGTCCAATTAGGGTTTCTAACCAATCTTGTGCATCCAATAGGTGTATTTGTGTCATTGGATGAACATTTAGGTCATTTTCGTCCTTCCTAGGCTTATTCTTGTCTAATTAGGGTTTTTAAGCAATCTTGTGCTTCCAATAAGTTCATTTGTGTTATTGGATGAACATTTAGGTCATTTTCGTCCTTACTAGGCTTATTCTTTTCCAATTAGGGTTTTTAACCAATCTTGTGCATCCAATAGGTGTGTTTGTGTCATTGGATGAACATTTAGGTCAGTTTCGTCCTCCCTAGGCTTATTCTTGTCCAATTAGGGTGTTTAACGAATCTTGTGCATCCAATAGGTGTATTTGTGTCATTGGATGAACATTTAGGTCATTTTCGTCCTCCCTAGGCTTATTCTTGTCCAATTAGGGTTTTTAAGCAATCTTGTGCATCCAATAAGTTCATTTGTGTCATTGGATGAACATTTAGGTCATTTTCGTCCTCCCTAGGCTTATTCTTGTCCAATTAGGGTTTTTAAGCAATCTTGTGCATCCAATAAGTTCATTTGTGTCATTGGATGAACATTTAGGTCATTTTCGTCCTCCCTAGGCTTATTCTTGCCCAATTAGGGTTTATAACCAATCATGTGCATCCAATAGGTGTGTTTGTGTCATTGGATGAACATTTAGGTCATTTTCGTCTTCCCTAGGCTTATTCTTGTCCAATTAGGGTTTCTAACCAATCTTGTGCATCCAATAGGTGTATTTGTGTCATTGGATGAACATTTAGGTCATTTTCGTCCTCCCTAGGCTTATTCTTGTCTAATTATGGTTTCTAACCAATCTTGTGCATCCAATAGGTGTATTTGTGTCATTGGATGAACATTTAGGTCATTTTCGTCCTCCCTAGGGTTATTCTTGTCCAATTAGGGTTTTTAAGCAATCTTGTGCATCCAATAAGTTCATTTGTGTCATTGGATGAACATTTAGGTCATTTTCGTCCTCCCAAGGCTTATTCTTGTCCAATTAGGGTTTTTAACCAATCTTGTGCGTCCAATAGGTGTGTTTGTGTCATTGGATGAACATTTAGGTCATTTTCGTCCTCCCTAGGCTTATTCTTATCCAATTAGGGTTTTTAAGCAATCTTGTGCATCCAATAGGTGTGTTTGTGTCATTGGATGAACATTTAGGTCATTTTCGTCCTCCCTAGGCTTATTCTTGTCCAATTAGGGTTTTTAACCAATCTTGTGCATCCAATAGGTGTGTTTCTGTCATTGGATGAACATTTAGGTCATTTTCGTCCTCCCTAGTCTTATTCTTGTCCAATTAGGGTTTTAAGCAATCTTGTGCATCCAATAAGTTCATTTGTGTCATTGGATTAAGATTTAAGTCATTTTCGTCCTCCCTAGGCTTATTCTTGTTCAATTAGGGTTTCTAACCAATCTTGTGCATCCAATAGGTGTGTTTGTGTCATTGGATGAACATTTAGGTCATTTTCGTCCTCCCTAGGCTTATTCTTGTCTAATTAGGATTTTTAAGCAATCTTCTGCATCCTATAAGTTCATTTGTGTCATTGGATGAACATTTAGGTCATTTTTGTCCTCCCTAGGCTTATTCTTGTCCAATTATGGTTTTTAACCAATCTTGTGCATCCAATAGGTGTGTTTGTGTCATTGGATGAACATTTAGGTCATTTTTGTCCTCCCTAGGCTTATTCTTGTCCAATTAGGGTTTCTAACCAATCTTGTGATTCCAATAGGTGTATTTGTGTCATTGGTTGAACATTTAGGTCATTTTCGTCCTCCCTAGGCTTATTCTTGTCCAATTAGGGTTTTTAAGCAATCTTGTGCATCCAATAGGTGTGTTTGTGTCATTGGATGAACATTTAGGTCATTTTCGTCCTCCCTAGGCTTATTCTTGTCCAATTAGGGTTTTTAACGAATCTTGTGCATCCAATAAGTTCATTTGTGTCATTGGATGAACATTTAGGTTATTTTCGTCCTCCCTAGGATTATTCTTGTCCAATTACGGTTTTTAAGCAATCTTGTGAATCCAATAAGTTCATTTGTTTCATTGGATGAACATTTTGGTCATTTTCGTCCTCCCTAGGCTTATTCTTGTTCAATTAGGGTTTCTATACAATCTTGTGCATCCAATAGGTGTGTTTGTGTCATTGGATGAACATTTAGGTCATTTTCGTCCTCCCTAGTCTTATTCTTGTCCAATTAGGGTTTTAAGCAATCTTGTGCATCCAATAAGTTCATTTGTGTCATTGGATGAACATTTAGGTTATTTTCGTCCTCCCTAGGCTTAGTTTTGTGCAATTAGGATTTTTAACCAATCTTGTGCATCCAATAGGTGTGTTTGTGTCATTAGATGAACATTTAGGTCATTTTCATCCTCCTTAGGCTTATTGTTGTCCAATTAGGGTTTTTAACCAATCTTGTGCATCCAATAGGTGTGTTTGTGTCATTGGATGAACATTTAGGTCATTTTCGTCCTCCCTAGTCTTATTCTTGTCCAATTAGGGTTTTAAGCAATCTTGTGCATCCAATAAGTTCATTTGTGTCATTGGATTAAGATTTAAGTCATTTTCGTCCTCCCTAGGCTTATTCTTGTTCAATTAGGGTTTCTAACCAATCTTGTGCATCCAATAGGTGTGTTTGTGTCATTGGATGAACAATTAGGTCATTTTCTTCCTCCTTAGTCTTATTCTTGTCCAATTAGGGTTTTAAGCAATCTTGTGCATCCAATAAGTTCATTTGTGTCATTGGATTAAGATTTAAGTCATTTTCGTCCTCCCTAGGCTTATTCTTGTTCAATTAGGGTTTCTAACCAATCTTGTGCATCCAATAGGTGTATTTGTGTCATTGGATGAACATTTAGGTCATTTTCGTCCTCCCTAGGCTTATTCTTGTCTAATTAGGGTTTTTAAGCAATCTTGTGCATCCAATAAGTTCATTTGTGTTATTGGATGAACATTTAGGTCATTTTCGTCCTCCCTAGGCTTATTCTTGTCCAATTAGGATTTTTAACCAATCTTGTGCATCCAATAAGTTCATTTGTGTCATTGGATGAATATTTAGGTCATTTTCGTCCTCCCTAGAATTATTCTTGTCCAATTAGGGTTTCTAACCAATCTTGTGCATCCAATAAGTTCATTTGTGTCATTGGATGAACATTTAGGTCATTTTCGTCCTCCCTAGGCTTATTCTTGTCAAATTAGGGTTTTTAACCAATCTTGTGCATCCAATAAGTTCATTTGTGTCATTGGATGAACATTTAGGTCATTTTCGTCCTCCCTAGGCTTATTCTTGTCCAATTATGGTTTTTAACCAATCTTGTGCATCCAATAAGTTCATTTGTGTCATTGGATGAACATTTAGGTCATTTTCGTCCTCCCTAGGCTTATTCTTGTTCAATTAGGGTTTCTAACCAATCTTGTGCATCCAATAGGTGTGTCTGTGTCATTGGATGAACATTTAGGTCATTTTCGTCCTCCCTAGTCTTATTCTTGTCCAATTAGGGTTTTAAGCAATCTTGTGCATCCAATAAGTTCATTTGTGTCATTGGATGAACATTTAGGTTATTTTCGTCCTCACTAGGCTTAGTTTTGTGCAATTAGGGTTTTTAACCAATCTTGTGCATCCAATAGGTGTGTTTGTGTCATTAGATGAACATTGAGGTCATTTTCATCCCCCCTAGGCTTATTGTTGTCCAATTAGGGTTTTTAACCAATCTTGTGCAACCAATAGGTGTGTTTGTGTCATTGGATGAACATTTAGGTCATTTTCGTCCTCCCCAGTCTTATTCTTGTCCAATTAGGGTTTTAAGCCAATCTTGTGCATCCAATAGGTGTGTTTGTGTCATTTGATGAACATTTAGGTCATTTTCGTCCTCCCAAGGCTTATTCTTATCCAATTAGGGTTTTAAGCAATCTTGTGCATCCAATAAGTTCATTTGTGTCATTGGATTAAGATTTAAGTCATCTTCGTCCTCCCTAGGCTTATTCTTGTCCAGTTAGGGTTTTTAACCAATCTTGTGCATCCAATAGGTGTGTTTGTGTCATTGGATGAACATTTAGGTCATTTTCGTCCTCCCTAGGCTTATTCTTGTCCAATTAGGGTTTTTAACCAATCTTGTGCATCCAATAAGTTCATTTGTGTCATTGGATGAACATTTAGGTCATTTTCGTCCTCCCAAGGCTTATTCTTGTCCAATTAGGGTTTCTAACCAATCTTGTGCATCCAATAAGTTCATTTGTGTCATTGGATGAACATTTAGGTCATTTTCATCCTCCCTAGGCTTATTCTTGTCCAATTAGGTTTTTTAACCAATCTTGTGCATCGAATAAGTTCATTTGTGTCATTGGATGAACATTTAGGTCATTTTCGTCCTCCCAATGCTTATTCTTGTCCAATTAGGGTTTCTAACCAATCTTGTGCATCCAATAGGTGTGTTTATGTCATTGGATGAACATTTAGGTCATTTTCGTCCTCCCTATGCTTATTCTTGTCCAATTAGAGTTTTTAACCAATCTTGTGCATCCAATAGGTGTGTTTGTGTCATTGGATGAACATTTAGGTCATTTTCGTCCTCCCTAGGCTTATTCTTGTCCAATTAGGGTTTTTAACCAATCTTGTGCATCCAATAAGTTCATTTGTGTCATTGGGTGAACATTTAGGTCATTTTCGTCCTATCTAGGCTTATTGTTGTCCAATTAGGGTTTCTAACCAATCTTGTGCATCCAATAGGTGTGTTTAGTCATTTGATGAACATTTAGGTTATTTTCGTCCTCCCTAGGCTTATTCTTGTCCAATTAGGGTTTTTAACCAATCTTGTGCATCCAATAAGTTCATTTGTGTCATTGGATTAACATTTAGGTCATTTTCGTGCTTCCTATGGTTATTCTTGTCCAATTAGGGTTTCTAACCAATCTTGTGCATCTAATAGGTGTGTTTGTGTCATTGGATGAACATTTAGGTCATTTTCGTCCTCCCTAGGCTTATTCTTGTCCAATTAGGGTTTTTAACCAATCTTGTGCATCCAATAAGTTCATTTGTGTCATTGGGTGAACATTTAGGTCATTTTCGTCCTCCCTAGGCTTATTCTTGTCCAATTAGGGTTTCTAACCAATCTTGTCCTTCCAATAGGTGTGTTTGTGTCATTGGATGAACGTTTAGGTCATTTTCGTCCTCCCTAGGCTTATTCTTGTCCAATTAGGGTTTTAAGCAATCTTGTGCATCCAATAAGTTCATTTGTGTCATTGGATGAATATTTAGGTCATTTTCATCCTCCCTAGGCTTATTCTTGTCCAATTAGGGTTTCTAACCAATCTTGTGCATCCAATAGGTGTGCTTGTGTCATTGGATGAACATTTAGGTCATTTTCGTCCTACCTAGTCTTATTCTTGTCCAATTAGGGTTTTTAACCAATCTTGTGCATCCAATAAGTTCATTTGTGTCATTGGATGAACATTTAGGTCATTTTCGTCCTCCCCAGTCTTATTCTTGTCCAATTAGGGTTTTTAACCAATCTTGTGCATCCAATAAGTTCATTTGTGTCATTGGATGAACATTTAGGTCATTTTCGTCCTCCCTAGGCTTATTCTTGTCCAATTAGGGTTTTTAACCAATCTTGTGCATCCAATAGGTGTGTTTGTGTCATTGGATGAACATTTAGGTCATTTTCGTCCTCCCTAGGTTTATTCTTGTCCAATTAAGGTTTTTAACCAATCTTGTGCACCCAATAAGTTCACTTGTGTCATTGGATAAACATTTAGGTCATTTTCGTCCACCCTAGGCTTATTCTTGTCCAATTAGGGTTTTTAACCAATCTTGTGCATCCAATAGGTGTGTTTGTGTCATTGGATGAACATTTAGGTCATTTTCGTCCTCCCTAGGCTTAGTCTTGTCCAATTAGGGTTTCTAACCAATCTTGTGCATCCAATAGATGTATTTGTGTCATTGGATGAACATTTAGGTCATTTTCGTCCTCCCTAGGCTTATTCTTGTCCAATTAGGGTTTTTAAGCAATCTTGTGCATCCAATAAGTTCATTTGTGTCATTGGATGAACATTTAGGTCATTTTCGTCCTCCCTAGGCTTATTCTTGTCCAATTAGGGTTTTAAGCAATCTTGTGCATCCAATAAGTTCATTTGTGTCATTGGATGAATATTTTGGTCATTTTCATCCTCCCTAGGCTTATTCTTGTCCAATTAGGGTTTCTAACCAATCTTGTGAATCCAATAGGTGTGTTTGTGTCATTGGATGAACATTTAGGTCATTTTCGTCCTCCCTAGTCTTATTCTTGTCCAATTAGGGTTTTTAACCAATCTTGTGGATCCAATAAGTTCATTTGTGTCATTGGATAAACATTTAGGTCATTTTCGTCCTCCCTAGGCTTATTCTTGTCCAATTAGGGTTTTTAACCAATCTTGTGCATCCAATAGGTGTGTTTGTGTCATTGGATGAACATTTAGGTCATTTTCGTCCTCCCTAGGCTTATTCTTGTCCAATTAGGGTTTTTAACCAATCTTGTGCATCCAATAAGTTCATTTGTGTCATTGGATTAACATTTAGGTCATTTTCGTCGTCCCTAGGCTTATTCTTGTCCAATTAGAGTTTTTAACCAATCTTGTGCATCCAATAGGTGTGTTTGTGTCATTGGATGAACATTTAGGTCATTTTCGTCCTCCCTAGGCTTATTCTTGTCCAATTAGGGTTTTTAACCAATCTTGTGCATCCAATAAGTTCATTTGTGTCATTGGATGAATATTTAGGTCATTTTCCTCCTCCCTAGGCTTATTCTTGTCCAATTAGGGTTTTTAACCAATCTTGTGCATCCAATAGGTGTGTTTGTGTCATTGGATGAACATTTAGGTCATTTTCGTCCACCCTAGGCTTATTCTTGTCCAATTAGGGTTTTTAACTAATCTTGTGCATCCAATAAGTTCATTTGTGTCATTGGATGGACATTTATGTCATTTTCGTCCTCCCAAGGCTTATTCTTGTCCAATTAGGGTTTTTAACTAATCTTGTGCATCCAATAAGTTCATTTGTGTCATTGGATGAACATTTAGGTCATTTTCGTCCTCCCTAGGCTTATTCTTGTCCAATTAGGGTTTTTAACCAATCTTGTGCATCCAATAGGTGTGTTTGTGTCATTGGATGAACATTTAGGTCATTTTCGTCCTCCCTAGTCTTATTCTTGTCCAATTAGGGTTTTAAGCAATCTTGTGCATCCAATAACTTCATTTGTGTCATTGGATGAACAATTAGGTCATTTTCGTCATCTCTAGGCTTATTCTTGTCCAATTAGGGTTTCTAACCAATCTTGTGCATCCAATAAGTTCATTTGTGTCATTGGATTAACATTTAGGTCATTTTCGTCCACCCTAGGCTTATTCTTGTCCAATTAGGGTTTTTAACCAATCTTGTGCATCCAATAGGTGTGTTTGTGTCATTGGATGAACATTTAGGTCATTTTTATCCTCCCTAGGCTTATTCTTGTCCAATTAGGGTTTTAAGCAATCTTGTGCATCCAATAAGTTCATTTGTGTCATTCGATTAACATTTATGTCATTTTCGTCCTCCCTAGTCTTATTCTTGTCCAATTAGGGTTTTAAGCAATCTTGTGCATCCAATAAGTTCATTTGTGTCATTGGATGAATATTTAGGTCATTTTCATCCTCCCTAGGCTTACTCTTGTCCAATTAGGGTTTCTAACCCATCTTGTGCATCCAATAGGTGTGTTTGTGTCATTGGATGAACATTTAGGTCATTTTCGTCCTCCCTAGGCTTATTCTTGTCCAATTAGGGTTTTTAACCAATCTTGTGCATCCAATAGGTGTGTTTGTGTCATTGGATGAACATTTAGGTCATTTTCGTCCTCCCTAGTTTTATTCTTGTCCAATTAGGGTTTTAAGCCAATCTTGTGCATCCAATAGGTGTGTTTGTGTCATTTGATGAACATTTAGGTCATTTTCGTCCTCCCAAGGCTTATTCTTATCCAATTAGGGTTTTAAGCAATCTTGCGCATCCAATAAGTTCATTTGTGTCATTGGATTAAGATTTAAGTCATTTTCGTCCTCCCTATGCTTATTCTTGTCCAGTTAGGGTTTTTAACCAATCTTGTGCATCCAATAGGTGTGTTTGTGTCATTGGATGAACATTTAGGTCATTTTCGTCCTCCCTAGGCTTATTCTTGTCCAATTAGGGTTTTTAACCAATCTTGTGCATCCAATAGGTGTGTTTGTGTCATTGGATGAACATTTAGGTCATTTTCGTTCTTTCTAGGCTTATTCTTGTCCAATTAGGGTTTCTTACCAATCTTGTGCATCCAATAGGTGTGTTTGTGTCATTGGATGAATATTTAGGTCATTTTCGTCCTCCCTAAGCTTATTCTTGTCCAATTAGGGTTTTTAAGCAATCTTGTGCATCCAATAAGTTCATTTGTGTCATTGGATGAACATTTAGGTCATTTTCGTCCTCCCTAGGCTTATTCTTGTCCAATTAGGGTATCTAACCAATCTTGTGCATCCAATAGGTGTGTTTGTGTCATTCGATGAACATTTAGGTCATTTTCATCCTCCCTAGTCTTATTCTTGTCCAATTAGGGTTTTAAGCAATCTTGTGCATCCAATAAGTTCATTTGTGTCATTGGATGAACATTTAGGTCATTTTCGTCCTCCCTAGGCTTATTCTTGTCCAATTAGGGTTTCTAACCAAGCTTGTGCATCCAATAGGTGTGTTTGTGTCATTCGACGAACATTTAGGTCATTTTCGTCCTCCATAGTCTTATTCTTGTCCAATTAGGGTTTTAAGCAATCTTGTGCATCCAATAAGTTCATTTGTGTCATTGGATGAACATTTAGGTCATTTTCGTCCTCCCTAGGCTTATTTTTGTGCAATTAGGGTTTTTAACCAATCTTGTGCATCCAATAGGTGTGTTTGTGTCATTAGATGAACATTTAGGTCACTTTCATCCTCCCTAGGCTTATTGTTGTCCAATTAGGGTTTTTAACCAATCTTGTGCATCCAATAGGTGTGTTTGTGTCATTGGATGAACATTTAGGTCATCTTCGTCCTCCCTAGTTTTATTCTTGTCCAATTAGGGTTTTAAGCCAATCTTGTGCATCCAATAGGTGTGTTTGTGTCATTTGATGAACATTTAGGTCATTTTCGTCCTCCCAAGGCTTATTCTTTTCCAATTAGGGTTTTAAGCAATCTTGTGCATCCAATAAGTTCATTTGTGTCATTGGATTAAGATTTAAGTCATTTTCGTCCTCCCTATGCTTATTCTTGTAAAGTTAGGGTTTTTAACCAATCTTGTGCATCCAATAGGTGTGTTTGTGTCATTGGATGAACATTTAGGTCATTTTCGTCCTCCCTAGGCTTATTCTTGTCCAATTAGGGTTTTTAACCAATCTTGTGCATCCAATAGGTGTGTTTGTGTCATTGGATGAACATTTAGGTCATTTTCGTCCTCCCTAGGCTTATTCTTGTCAAATTAGGGTTTCTAACTAATTTTTTGCATCCAATAGGTGTATTTGTGTCATTGGATGAACATTTAGGTCATTTTCGTCCTCCCTAGGCTTATTCTTGTCCAATTAGGGTTTATAAGCAATCTTGTGCATCCAATAAGTTCATTTGTGTCATTGGATGAACATTTAGGTCATTTTCGTCCTCCCTAGGCTTATTCTTGTCCAATTAGGGTTTCTAACCAATCTTGTGCATCTAAAAAGTTCATATGTGTCATTGGATGAACATTTAGGTCATTTTCGTCCTCCCTAGGCTTATTCTTGTCCAATTAGGGTTTTTAACCAATCTTGTGCATCCAATAGGTGTGTTTGTGTCATTGGATGAACATTTAGGTCATTTTCGTCCTCCCTAGGCTTATTCTTGTCAAATTAGGGTTTCTAACCAATCTTTTGCATCCAATAGGTGTATTTGTGTCATTGGATAAACATTTAGGTCATTTTCGTCCTCCCTAGGCTTATTCTTGTGCAATTAGGGTTTTTAAGCAATCTTGTGCATCCAATAAGTTCATTTGTGTCATTGGATGAACATTTACGTCATTTTCGTCCTCCCTAGGCTTATTCTTGTCCAATTAGGGTTTTTAACCAATCTTGTGCATCCTATAGGTGTGTTTGTGTCATTGGATGAACATTTAGGTCATTTTCGTCCTCCCTAGGCTTATTCTTGTCCAATTAGGGTTTTTAACCAATCTTGTGCATCCAATAGGTGTGTTTGTGTCATTGGATGAACATTTAGGTCATTTTCGTCCTCCCTAGGCTTATTCTTGTCCAATTAGGGTTTTTAACCAATCTTGTGCATCCAATAAGTTCATTTGTGTCATGGGATGAACATTTAGGTCATTTTCGTCCTCCCTAGGCTTATTCTTGTCCAATTATGGTTTTTAACCAATCTTGTGCATCCAATAGGTGTGTTTGTGTCATTGGATGAACATTTAGGTCATTTTCGTCCTCCCTAGGCTTATTCTTGTCCAATTAGGGTTTTTAACCAATCTTGTTCATCCAATAAGTTCATTTGTGTCATTGGATGAACATTTATGTCATTTTCGTCCTCCCTAGAATTGTTCTTGTCCAATTAGGGTTTTTAACCAATCTTGTGCATCCAATAAGTTCATTTGTGTCATTGGATGAACATTTAGGTCATTTTCGTCCTCCCAAGGCTTATTCTTGTCCAATTAGGGTTTTTAACCAATCTTGAGCATCCAATAAGTTGATTTGTGTCATTGGATGAACATTTAGGTCATTTTCGTCCTCCCTAGGCTTATTCTTGTCTAATTAGGGTTTTTAAGCAATCTTGTGCATCCAATAAGTTTATTTGTGTCATTGGATGAAGATTTAGGTCATTTATGTCCTCCCTAGGCTTATTCTTGTCCAATTATGGTTTTTAACCAATCTTGTGCATCCAATAGGTGTGTTTGTGTCATTGGATGAACATTTAGGTCATTTTCGTCCTCCATATGCTTATTCTTGTCCAGTTAGGGTTTTTAACCAATCTGGTGCCTCCAATAAGTTCATTTGTGTCATTGGATGAATAATTAGGTCATTTTCGTCCTCCCAAGGCTTATTCTTGTCCAATTAGGGTTATTAACCAATCTTGTGCATCCAATAAGTTCATTTGTGTCATTGGATGAACATTTAGGTCATTTACGTCCTCCCTAGGCTTATTCTTGTCCAATTAGGGTTTTTAAGAAATCTTGTGAGTCCAATAAATTCATTTGTTTCATTGGATGAACATTTAGGTCATTTTCGTCCTCCCTAGGCTTATTCTTGTTCAATTAGGGTTTCTAACCAATCATGTGCATCCAATAGGTGTGTTTGTGTCATTGGATGAACATTTAGGTCATTTTCATCCTCCCTAAGCTTATTCTTGTCCAATTAGGGTTTTAAGCAATCTTGTGCATCCAATAAGTTCATTTGTGTCATTGGATGAACATTTAGGTTATTTTCGTCCTCACTAGGCTTAGTTTTGTGCAATTAGGGTTTTTAACCAATCTTGTGCATCCAATAGGTGTGTTTGTGTCATTAGATGAACATTTAGGTCATTTTCATCCTCCCTAGGCTTATTGTTGTCCAATTAGGGCTTTTAACCAATCTTGTGCATCCAATAGGTGTGTTTGTGTCATTGGATGAACATTTAGGTCATTTTCGTCCTCCCTAGTCTTATTCTTGTCCAATTAGGGTTTTTAGCAATCTTGTGCATCCAATAAGTTCATTTGTGTCATTGGATTAAGATTTAAGTCATTTTCGTCCTCCCTAGAATTGTTCTTGTCCAATTAGGGTTTTTAACCAATCTTGTGCATCCAATAAGTTCATTTGTGTCATTGGATGAACATTTAGGTCATTTTCGTCCTCCCAAGGCTTATTCTTGTCCAATTAGGGTTTTTAACCAATCTTGAGCATCCAATAAGTTGATTTGTGTCATTGGATGAACATTTAGGTCATTTTCGTCCTCCCTAGGCTTATTCTTGTCTAATTAGGGTTTTTAAGCAATCTTCTGCATCCAATAAGTTCATTTGTGTCATTGGATGAACATTTAGGTCATTTATGTCCTCCCTAGGCTTATTCTTGTCCAATTATGGTTTTTAACCAATCTTGTGCATCCAATAGGTGTGTTTGTGTCATTGGATGAACATTTAGGTCATTTTTGTCCTCCCTAGGCTTATTCTTGTCCAATTAGGGTTTCTAACCAATCTTGTGATTCCAATAGGTGTATTTGTGTCATTGGATGAACATTTAGGTCATTTTCGTCCTCCCTAGGCTTATTCTTGTCCAGTTAGGGTTTTTAAGCAATCTTGTGCATCCAATAAGTTCATTTGTGTCATTGGATGAACATTTAGGTCATTTTCGTCCTCCCTAGGCTTATTCTTGTCCAATTAGGGTTTTTAACCAATCTTGTGCATCCAATAGGTGTGTTTGTGTCATTGGATGAACATTTAGGTCGTTTTCGTCCTCCCTAGTCTTATTCTTGTCCAATTAGGGTTTCTAACCAATCTTGTGCATCCAATAGATGTATTTGTGTCATTGGATGAACATTTAGGTCATTTTCGTCCTCCCTAGGCTTATTCTTGTCTAATTAGGGTTTTTAAGCAATCTTGTGCATCCAATAAGTTCATTTGTGTCATTGGATGAACATTTAGGTCATTTTCGTCCTCCCTAGGCTTATTCTTGTCCAATTAGGGTTTTTAACCAATCTTGTGCATCCAATAGGTGTGTTTGTCTCATTGGATGAACATTTAGGTCATTTTTGTTCTCCCAAGACTTATTCTTGTCCAATTAGGGTTTCTAACCAATCTTTTGCATCCAATAGGTGTATTTGTGTTATTTGATGAACATTTAGGTCATTTTCTTCCTCCCTAGGCTTATTCTTGTCCATTTAGGGTTTTTAACCAATCTTGTGCATCCAATAGGTGTGTTTGTGTCATTGGATGAACATTTAGGTCATTTTCGTCCTCCCTAGGCTTATTCTTGTCCAATTAGGGTTTCTAACCAATCTTGTGCATCCAATAGGTGTGTTTGTGTCATTGGATGAACATTTAGGTCATTTTCGTCTTCCCTAGGCTTATTCTTGTCCAATTAGGGTTTCTAACCAATCTTGTGCATCCAATAGGTGTGTTTGTGTCATTGGATGAACATTTAGGTCGTTTTCGTCCTCTCTAGGCTTATTCTTGTCCAATTAGGGTTTTTAAGCAATCTTGTGCATCCAATAAGTTCATTTGTGTCATTGGATGAACATTTAGGTCATTTTCGTCCTCCCTAGGCTTATTCTTGTCTAATTAGGGTTTTTAAGCAATCTTGTGCATCCAATAAGTTCATTTGTGTTATTGAATGAACATTTAGGTCATTTTCGTCCTCCCTAGGCTTATTCTTGTCCAATTAGGGTTTCTAACCAATCTTGTGCATCCAATAGGTGTATTTGTGTCATTGGATGAAAATTTAGGTTATTTTCGTCCTCCCTAGGCTTATTCTTGTCCAATTACGGTTTTTAACCAATCTTGTGCATCCAATAGGTGTGTTTATGTCATTGGATGAAAATTTAGGTTATTTTCGTCCTCCCTAGGCTTATTCTTGTCCAATTAGGGTTTTTAACCAATCTTGTGCATCCAATAGGTGTGTTTGTGTCATTGGATGAACATTTAGGTCATTTTCGTCCTCCCTAGGCTTATTCTTGTCCAATTAGGGTTTCTAACCAATCTTGTGCATCCAATAGGTGTATTTGTGTCATTGGATGAACATTTAGGTCATTTTCGTCCTCCCTAGGCTTATTCTTGTCCAATTAGGGTTTTTAAGCAATCTTGTGCATCCAATAAGTTCATTTGTTTCATTGGATAAACATTTAGGTCATTTTAACCCACCCTAGGCTTATTCTTGTCCAATTAGGGTTTTTAACCAATCATGTGCAACCAATAAGTTCATTTGTGTCATTGGATGAACATTTAGGTCATTTTCGTCCTCCCAAGGCTTATTCTTGTCCAATTAGGGTTTTTAACCAATCTTGTGCATCCAATAGGTGTGTTTGTGTCATTGGATGAACATTTAGGTCATTTTCGTCCTCCCTAGGCTTATTCTTGTCCAATTAGGGTTTTTAACCAATCTTGTGCATCCAATAAGTTCATCTGTGTCATTGGATAAACATTTAGGTCATTTTCGTCCACCCTAGGCTTATTCTTGTCCAATTAGGGTTTTTAACCAATCTTGTGCATCCAATAAGTTCATTTGTTTCATTGGATGAATATTTAGGTCATTTTCGTCCTCCCAAGGCTTATTCTTGTCCAATTAGGGTTTTTAACCAATCTTGTGCATCCAATAGGTGTGTTTGTGTCATTGGATGAACATTTAGGTCAGTTTCGTCCTCCCTAGGCTTATTCTTGTCCAATTAGGGTTTCTAGCGAATCTTGTGCATCCAATAGGTGTATTTGTGTCATTGGATGAACATTTAGGTCATTTTCGTCCTCCCTAGGCTTATTCTTGTCCAATTAGGGTTTTTAAGCAATCTTGTGCATCCAATAAGTTCATTTGTGTCATTGGATGAACATTTAGGTCATTTTCGTCCTCCCTAGGCATATTCTTGTCCAATTAGGGTTTTTAACCTATCTTGTGCATCCAATAAGTTCATTTGTGTCATTGGATAAACATTTAGGACATTTTCGTCCACCCTAGGCGTTTTCTTGTCCAATTAGGGTTTTTAACCAATCTTGTGCATCCAATAAGTTCATTTGTGTCATTGGATGAACATTTAGGTCATTTTCGTCCTCCCTAGGCTTATTCTTGTCCAATTAGGGTTTTTAACCAATCTTGTGCATCCAATAGGTGTGTTTGTGTCATTGGATGAACATTTAGGTCATTTTCGTCCTTCCTAGGCTTATTCTTGTCCAATTAGGGTTTTTAAGCAATCTTGTGCATCCAATAAGTTCATTTGTGTCATTCGATGAACATTTAGGTCATTTTCGTCCTCCCTAGGCTTATTCTTGTCCAACTAAGGTTTTTAACCAATCTTGTGCATCCAATAAGTTCATTTGTGTCATTGGATGAACATTTAGGTCATTTTCGTCCTCCCTAGGCTTATTCTTGTCCAATTAGGGTTTTTAACCAATCTTGTGCATCCAATAAGTTCATTTGTGTCTATGGATGAACATTTAGGTCATTTTCGTCCTCCCTAGGCTTATTCTTGTCCAATTAGGGTTTTTAAGCAATCTTGTGCATCCAATAAGTTCATTTGTGTCATTGGATGAACATTTAGGTCATTTTCGTCCTCCCAAGGCTTATTCTTGTCCGATTAGGGTTTTTAACCAATCTTGTGGATCCAATAAGTTCATTTGTGTCATTGGATGAACATTTAGGTCATTTTCGTCCTCCGTAGGCTTATTATTGTCCAATTAGGGTTTTTAAGCAATCTTGTGCATCCAATAAGTTCATTTGTGTCATTGGATGAACATTTAGGTCATTTTCGTCCTCCCTAGGCTTATTCTTGTCCAATTAGGGTTTTTAAGCAATCTTGTGCATCCAATAAGTTCATTTGTGTCATTGGATGAACATTTAGGTCATTTTCGTCCTCCCTAGGCTTATTCTTGTTCAATTAGGGTTTCTAGCCAATCTTGTGCATCCAATAGGTGTGTTTGTGTCATTGGATGAACATTTAGGTCATTTTCGTCCTCCCTATTTTTATTCTTGTCCAATTAGGGTTTTAAGCAATCTTGTGCATCCAATAAGTTCATTTGTGTCGTTGGATGAACATTTAGGTTATTTTCGTCCTCACTAGGCTTAGTTTTGTGCAATTAGGGTTTTTAACCAATCTTGTGCATCCAATAGATGTGTTTGTGTCATTAGATGAACATTTAGGTCATTTTCATCCTCCCTAGGCTTATTGTTGTCCAATTAGGGTTTTTAACCAATCTTGTGCATCCAATAGGTGTATTTGTGTCATTGGATGAACATTTAGGTCATTTTCGTCCTCCCTAGGCTTATTCTTGTCTAATTAGGGTTTTTAAGCAATCTTGTGCATCCAATAAGTTCATTTGTGTCATTGGATGAACATTTAGGTCATTTTCGTCCTCCCTAGGCTTATTCTTGTCCAATTAGGGTTTTTAACCAATCTTGTACATCCAATAGGTGTGTTTGTGTCATTGGATGAACATTTAGGTCATTTTCTTCCACCCTAGGCTTATTCTTGTCCAATTAGGGTTTTTAACCAATCTTGTGCATCCAATAGGTGTGTTTGTATCATTGGATGAACATTTAGGTCATTTTCGTCCTCCCTAGGCTTATTCTTGTCCAATTAGGGTTTTTAACCAATCTTATGCATCCAATATGTTCATTTGTGTCATTGGATGAACATTTAGGTCATTTTCGTCCTCCCTAGGCTTATTCTTGTCCAATTAGGGTTTCTAAACAATCTTGTGCATCCAATAGGTGTGTTTGTGTCATTGGATAAACATTTAGGTCATTTTCGTCCTCCCTAGGCTTATTCTTGTCCAATTAAGGTTTTTAATCAATCTTGTGCATCCAATAAGTTCATTTGGGTCATTGGATTAACATTTAGGTCATTTTCGTCCTCCCTAGGCTTATTCTTGTCCAATTAGGGTTTTTAACCAATCTTGTGCATCCAATAGGTGTGTTTGTGTCATTGGATGAACATTTAGGTCATTTTCGTCCTCCCTAGGCTTATTCTTGTCCAATTAGGGTTTTAACCAATCTTGTGCATCCAATAAGTTCATTTGTGTCATTGGATGAACATTTAGGTCATTTTCGTCCTTCCTAGGCTTATTCTTGTCCAATTAGGGTTTTTAACCAATCTTGTGCATCCAATAGGTGTGTTTGTGTCATTGGATGAACATTTAGGTCATTTTCGTCCTCCCTAGGCTTATTCTTGTCGAATTAGGGTTTCTAACCAATCTTGTGCATCCAATAGGTGTATTTGTGTCATTGGATGAACATTTAGGTCATTTTCGTCCTCCCTAGGCTTATTCTTGTCCAATTAGGGTTTTTAAGCAATCTTGTGCATCCAATAAGTTCATTTGTGTCATTGGATGAACATTTAGGTCATTTTCGTCCTCCCTAGGCTTATTCTTGTCCAATTAGGGTTTTTAACCAATGTTGTGCATCCGATAAGTACATTTGTGTTATTGGATGAACATTTAGGTCATTTTCGTCCTCCCTAGGCTTATTCTTGTCCAATTAGGGTTTTTAAGCAATCTTGTGCATCCAATAAGTTCATTTGTGTCATTGGATGAACATTTAGGTCATTTTCGTCCTCCCTAGGCTTATTCTTGTCCAATTAGGGTTTCTAACCAATCTTTTGCATCCAATAGGTGTATTTATGTCATTGGATGAACATTTAGGTCATTTTCGTCCTCCCTAGGCTTATTCTTGTCCAATTAGGGTTTTTAAGCAATCTTGTGCATCCAATAAGTTCATTTGTGTCATTGGATGAACATTTAGGTCATTTTCGTCCTCCCTAGGCTTATTCTTGTCCAATTAGGGTTTTTAAGCAATCTTGTGCATCCAATAAGTTCATTTGTGTCATTGGATGAACATTTAGGTCATTTTCGTCCTCCCTAGGCTTATTCTTTTTCAATTAGGGTTTCTAACCAATCTTGTGCATCCAATAGGTTTGTTTGTGTCATTGGATGAACATTTAGGTCATTTTCGTCCTCCCTAGTCTTATTCTTGTCCAATTAGGGTTTTAAGCAATCTTGTGCATCCAATAAGTTCATTTGTGTCATTGGATTAAGATTTAAGTCATTTTCGTCCTCCCTAGTCTTATTCTTGTTCAATTAGGGTTTCTAACCAATCTTGTGCATCCAATAGGTGTGTTTGTGTCATTGGATGAACATTTAGGTCATTTTCGTCCTCCCTAGTCATATTTTTGTCCAATTAGGGTTTTAAGCAATCTTGTGCATCCAATAAGTTCATTTGTGTCATTGGATGAACATTTTGGTCATTTTCGTCCTCCCTAGGCTTATTCTTGTCCAATTAGGGTTTTTAAGCAATCTTGTGCATCCAATAAGTTCATTTGTGTCATTGGATGAACATTTAGGTCATTTTCGTCCTCCATAGGCTTATTCTTGTCCAATTAGGGTTTATAAGCAATCTTGTCCATCCAATAAGTTCATTTGTGTCATTGGATGAACATTTAGGTCATTTTCGTCCTCCCTAGGCTTATTCTTGTCGAATTAGGGTTTCTAACCAATCTTGTGCATCCAATAAGTTCATTTGTGTCATTGGATGAACATTTAGGTCATTTTCGTCCTCCCTAGGCTTATTCTTGTCCAATTAGGGTTTTTAACCAATCTTGTGCATCCAATAGGTGTGTTTGTGTCATTGGATGAACATTTAGGTCATTTTCGTCCTCCCTAGGCTTATTCTTGTCCAATTAGGGTTTCTAACCAATCTTGTGCATCCAATAGGTGTATTTGTGTCATTGGATGCACATTTAGGTCATTTTCGTCCTCCCTAGGCTTATTCTTGTCCAATTAGGGTTTTTAACCAATCTTGTGCATCCAATAAGTTCATTTGTGTCATTGGATGAACATTTAGGTCATTTTCGTCCTCCCTAGGCTTATTCTTGTCCAATTAGGGTTTTTAACCAATCTTGTGCATCCAATAAGTTCATTTGTGTCATTGGATGAACATTTAGGTCTTTTTCGTCCTCCCTAGGCTTATTCTTGTCCAATTAGGGGTTTTAGCCAATCTTGTGCAACCAATAAGTTCATTTGTGTCATTGGAGGAACATTTAGGTCACTTTGGTCCTCCCTAGGGTTATTCTTGTCCAATTAGGATTTTTTAACCAATCTTGTGCATCCAATAAGTTCATTTGTGTCATTGGAGGAACATTTAGGTTATTTTCGTCCTCCCTAGTCTTATTCTTGTCCAATTAGGGTTTTTATGCAATTTTGTGCATCCAATAGGTGTGTTTGTGTCATTGGAGGAACATTTAGGTCAAATTCGTCCTCCCTAGGCTTATTCTTGTCCAATTAGGGTTTTAACCAATCTTGTGCATCCAATAAGTTCATTTGTGTCATTGGATGAACATTTAGGTCATTTTCGTCCTCCCTAGGCTTATTCTTGTCCAATTAGGGTTTTTAAGCAATCTTGTGCATCCAATAAGGTCATTTGTGTCATTGGATGAACATTTAGGTCATTTTCGTCCTCCCAAGGCTTATTCTTGTGCAATTAGGGTTTTTAACCAATCTTGTGGATCCAATAAATTCATTTGTGTCATTGGATGAACATTTAGGTCATTTTCGTCCTCCCTAGGCTTATTCTTGTCCAATTAGGGTTTTTAAGCAATCTTGTGCATCCAATAAGTTCATTTGTGTCATTGGATGAACATTTAGGTCATTTTCGTCCTCCCTAAGCATATTCTTGTCCAATTAGGGTTTTTAACCTATCTTGTGCATCCAATAGGTGTATTTGTGTCATTGGATGAACATTTAGGTCATTTTCGTGCTCCCTAGGCTTATTCTTGTCCAATTAGGGTTTCTAACCAATCTTGTGCATCCAATAGGTGTATTTGTGTCATTGGATGAACATTTAGGTCATTTTCGTCCTCCCTAGGCTTATTCTTGTCCAATTAGGGTTTTTAACTAATCTTGTGCATCCAATAAGTTCATTTGTGTCATTGGATGAACATTTAGGTCATTTTCGTCCTCCCTAGGCTTTTTCTTCTCCAATTAGGGTTTTTAACCAATCTTGTGCATCCAATAAGTTCATTTGTGTCATTGGATGAACATTTAGGTCATTTTCGTCCTCCCTAGGCTTATTCTTGTCCAATTAGGGTTTTTAACCAATCTTGTGCATCCAATAAGTTCATTTGTGTCATTGGATGAACATTTAGGTCATTTTCGTCCTCCCTAGTCTTATTATTGTCTAATTAGGGTTTTTATGCAATCTTGTGCATCCAATAGGTGTGTTTGTGTCATTGGAGGAACATTTAGGTCATTTTCGTCCTCCCTAGTCTTATTCTTGTCCAATTAGGGTTTTTATGCAATCTTGTGCATCCAATAGGTGTGTTTGTGTCATTGGACGAACATTTGGGTCATTTTCGTCCTCCCTAGGCTTATTCGTGTCCAATTAGGGTTTTTAACCAATCTTGTGCATCCAATAAGTTCATTTGTGTCATTGGATGAACATTTAGGTCATTTTCGTCCTCCCTAGGCTTATTCTTGTCCAATTAGGGTTTTTAACCAATCTTGTGCATCCAATAAGTTCATTTGTGTCATTGGATGAACATTTAGGTCATTTTCGTCCTCCCTAGGCTTATTCTTGTCCAATTAGGGTTTTTAACCAATCTTGTGCATCCAATAAGTTCATTTGTGTCATTGGATGAACATTTAGGTCATTTTCTTCCTCCCTAGGCTTATTCTTGTCCAATTAGGGTTTTTAACCAATCTTGTGCATCCAATAGGTGTGTTTGTGTCATTGGACGAACATTTAGGTCATTTTCGTCCTCCCTAGGCTAATTCTTGTCCAATTAGGGTTTTTAACCAATCTTGTGCATCCAATAAGTTCATTTGTGTCATTGGATGAACATTTAGGTCATTTTCGTCCTCCCTAGGCTTATTCTTGTCCAATTAGGGTTTTTAACCAATCTTGTGCATCCAATAAGTTCATTTGTGTCATTGGATGAACATTTAGGTCATTTTCGTCCTCCCTAGGCTTATTCTTGTCCAATTAGGGGTTTTAGCCAATCTTGTGCAACCAATAAGTTCATTTGTGTCATTAGAGGAACATTTAGTTCACTTTCGTCCTCCCTAGGCTTATTCTTGTCCAATTAGGATTTTTACCCAATCTTGTGCATCCAATAGGTGTGTTTGTGTCATTGGAGGAACATTTAGGTCAATTTCGTCCTCCCCAGTCTTATTCTTGTCCAATTAGGGTTTTTATGCAATCTTGTGCATCCAATAGGTGTGTTTGTGTCATTGGACGAACATTTAGGTCATTTTCGTCGTCCCTAAGCTTATTCTTGTCCAATTAGGGTTTTTAACTAACCTTGTGCATCCAATAAGTTCATTTGTGTCATTGGAGGAACATTTAGGTCATTTTCGTCTTCCCTAGTCTTATTCTTGTCCAATTAGGGATTTTATGCAATCTTGTGCATCCAATTGGTGTGTTTGTGTCATTGGACGAACATTTAGGTCATTTTCGTCCTCCCTAGGCTTATTCTTGTCCAATTAGGGTTTTCAACCAATCTTGTGCATCCAATAAGTTCATTTGTGTCATGGGATGAACATTTAGGTCATTTTCGTCCTCCCTAGGCTTATTCTTGTCCAATTAGGGTTTTTACCCAATCTTGTGCATCCAATAAGTTCATTTGTGTCATTGGATGAACATTTAGGTCATTTTCGTCCTCCCTAGGCTTATTCTTGTCCAATTAGGGTTTTTAAGCAATCTTGTGAATCCAATAAGTTCATTTGTTTCATTGGATGAACATTTAGGTCATTTTGGTCCTCCCTAGGCTTATTCTTGTTCAATTAGGGTTTCTAACCAATCTTGTGCATCCAATAGGTGTTTTTGTGTCATTGGATGAACATTTAGGTCATTTTCGTCCTCCCTAGTCTTATTCTTGTCCAATTAGGGTTTTAAGCAATCTTGTGCATCCAATAAGTTCATTTGTGTCATTGGATGAACATTTAGGTTATTTACGTCCTCACTAGGCTTAGTTTTGTGCAATTAGGGTTTTTAACCAATCTTGTGCATCCAATAGGTGTGTTTGTGTCATTGGATGAACATTTAGGTCATTTTCGTCCTCCCTAGGCTTATTCTTGTCCAATTAGGGTTTTTAAGCAATCTTGTGAATCCAATAAGTTCATTTGTTTCATTGGATGAACATTTAGGTCATTTTGGTCCTCCCTAGGCTTATTCTTGTTCAATTAGGGTTTCTAACCAATCTTGTGCATCCAATAGGTGTGTTTGTGTCATTGGTTGAACATTTAGGTCATTTTCGTCCTCCCTAGTCTTATTCTTGTCCAATTAGGGTTTTAAGCAATCTTGTGCATCCAATAAGTTCATTTGTGTCATTGGATGAACATTTAGGTTATTTTCGTCCTCACTAGGCTTAGTTTTGTGCAATTAGGGTTTTTAACCAATCTTGTGCATCCAATAGGTGTGTTTGTGTCATTGGATGAACTTTGAGGTCATTTTCATCCTCCCTAGGCTTATTGTTGTCCAATTAGGGTTTTTAACCAATCTTGTTCATCCAATAGGTTCATTTGTGTCATTGGATGAACATTTAGGTCATTTTCGTCCTCCCAAGGCTTATTCTTGTCCAATTAGGGTTTTTAACCAATCTTGTGCATCCAATAAGTTCATTTGTGTCATTGGATGAACATTTAGGTCATTTTCGTCCTCCCTAGGCTTATTCTTGTCCAATTAGGGTTTTTAAGCAATCTTGTGAATCCAATAAGTTCATTTGTTTCATTGGATGAACATTTAGGTCATTTTGGTCCTCCCTAGGCTTATTCTTGTTCAATTAGGGTTTCTAACCAATCTTGTCCATCCAATAGGTGTGTTTGTGTCATTGGATGAACATTTAGGTCATTTTCGTCCTCCCTAGTCTTATTCTTGTCCAATTAGGGTTTTAAGCAATCTTGTGCATCCAATAAGTTCATTTGTGTCATTGGATGAACATTTAGGTTATTTTCCTCCTCACTAGGCTTATTTTTCTCCAATAATGGTTTTTAACCAATCTTGTGCATCCAATAAGTTCATTTGTGTCATTGGATGAACATTTAGGTCATTTTCATCCTCCCTAGGCTTATTGTTGTCCAATTAGGGTTTTTAACAAATCTTGTGCATCCAATAGGTGTGTTTGTGTCATTGGATTAACATTTAGGTCATTTTCGTCCTCCCTAGTCCTATTCTTGTCCAATTAGGGTTTTAAGCCAATCTTGTGCATCCAATAGGTGTGTTTGTGTCATTTGATGAACATTTAGGTCATTTTCGTCCTCCCAAGGCTTATTCTTATCCAATTAAGGTTTTATGCAATCTTGTGCATCCAATAAGTTCATTTGTGTCATTGGATTAAGATTTAAGTTATTTTCGTCCTCCCTAGGCTTATTCTTGTCCAGTTAGGGTTTTTAACCAATCTTGTGCATCCAATAAGTGTGTTTGTGTCATTGGATGAACATTTAGGTCATTTTCGTCCTCCCTAGGCTTATTCTTGTCCAATTAGGGTTTTTAACCAATCTTGTGCATCCAATAAGTTCATTTGTGTCATTGGATGAACATTTAGGTCATTTTCGTCCTCCCTAGGCTTATTCTTGTCCAATTAGGGTTTTTAACCAATCTTGTGTATCCAATAGGTGTGTTTGTGACATTTGATGAACATTTAGGTCATTTTCGTCCTCCCTAGGCTTATTCTTGTCCAATTAGGGTTTTTAACCAATCTTGTGCATCCAATAAGTTCATTTGTGTCATTGGATAAACATTTAGGTCATTTTCGTCCACCCTAGGCTTATTCTTGTCCAATTAGGGTTTTTAACCAATCTTGTGCATCCAATAAGTTCATTAGTGTCATTGGATGAACATTTTGGTCATTTTCGTCCTCCCAAGGCTTATTCTTGTCCAATTAGGGTTTTTAACCAATCTTGTGCATCCAATAAGTTCATTTGTGTCATTGGATGAACATTTAGGTCATTTTCGTCCTCCCTAGGCTTATTCTTGTTCAATTAGGGTTTCTAAGCAATCTTGTGCATCCAATAGGTGTGTTTGTGTCATTGGATGAACATTTAGGTCATTTTCGTCCTCCCTAGTCTTATTCTTGTCCAATTAGGGTTTTAAGCAATCTTGTGCATCCAATAAGTTCATTTGTGTCATTGGATGAACATTTAGGTTATTTTCGTCCTCACTAGGCTTAGTTTTGTGCAATTAGGGTTTTTAACCAATCTTGTGCATCCAATAGGTGTGTTTGTGTCATTAGATGAACATTTAGGTCATTTTCATCCTCCCTAGGCTTATTCTTGTGCAATTAGGGTTTCTAACCAATCTTGTGCATCCAATAGGTGTATTTGTGTCATTGGATGAACATTTAGGTCATTTTCGTCCTCCCTAGGCTTATTCTTGTCCAATTAGGGTTTTTAAGCAATCTTGTGCATCCAATAAGTTCATTTGTGTTATTGGATGAACATTTAGGTCATTTTCGTCCTCCCTAGGCTTATTCTTGTCCAATTAGGGTTTTTAACCAATCTTTTGCATCCAATAGGTGTGTTTGTGTCATTGGATGAACATTTAGGTCATTTTCGTCCTCCCTAGGCTTATTCTTGTCCAATTAGGGTTTTTAACCAATCTTGTGCATCCAATAGGTGTGTTTGTGTCATTGGATGAACATTTCGGTCATTTTCGTACTCCCTAGGCTTATTCTTTTCCAATTAGGGTTTCTAACCAATCTTGTGCATCCAATAGGTGTATTTGTGTCATTGGATGAACATTTAGGTCATTTTCGTCCTCCCTAGGCTTATTCTTGTCTAATTAGGGTTTTTAAGCAATCTTGTGCATCCAATAAGTTCATTTGTGTTATTGGATGAACATTTAGGTCATTTTCGTCCTCCCTAGGCTTATTCTTGTCCAATTAGGGTTTTTAAGTAATCTTGTGCATCCAATAAGTTCATTTGTGTCATTGGATGAACATTTAGGTCATTTTTGTCCTCCCTTGGCTTATTCTTGTCCAATTAGGGTTTTTAACCAATCTTGTGCATCCAATAGGTGGGTTTGTGTCATTGGATGAACATTTAGGTCAGTTTCGTCCTCCCTATGCTTATTCTTGTCCAATTAGGGTTTCTAACTAATCTTGTGCATCCAATAGGTGTATTTGTGTCATTCGATGAACATTTAGGTCATTTTCGTCCTCCCTAGGCTTATTCTTGTCCAATTAGGGTTTTTAAGCAATCTTGTGTATCCAATAAGTTCATTTGTGTCATTGGATGAACATTTAGGTCATTTTCGTCCTCCTAGGCATATTCTTGTCCAATTAGGGTTTTTAACCAATCTTTTGCATCCAATAGGTGTATTTGTGTCATTGGA
>JBBPBR010000574.1:32972-46670 GCA_037974775.1 Cicer pinnatifidum | reverse complement strand
CCCTAGGCTTATTCTTGTCCAATTAGGGTTTTTAACCAATCTTGTGCATCCAATAAGTTCATTTGTGTCATTGGATGAACATTTAGGTCATTTTCGTCCTCCCATGGCTTATTCTTGTCCAATTAGGGTTTTTAATCAATCTTGTGCATCCAATAGGTGTGTTTGTGTCATTGGATGAACATTTAAATCATTTTCTACCTCCCTAGGCTTATTCTTGTCCAATTAGGGTTTCTAACTAATCTTGTGCATCCAATAGGTGTATTTGTGTCATTGGATGAACATTTAGGTCATTTTCGTCCTCCCTAGGCTTATTCTTGTCCAATTAGGGTTTTTAACCAATCTTGTGCATCCAATAGGTGTGTTTGTGTCATTGGATGAACATTTAGGTCATTTTCGTCCTCCCTAGGCTTATTCTTGGCCAATTAGGGTTTCTAACCAATCTTTTGCATCCAATAGGTGTATTTGTGTCATTGGATGAACATTTAGGTCATTTTCGTCCTCCCTAGGCTTATTCTTGTCCAATTAGGGTTTTTAACCAATCTTGTGCATCCAATAGGTGTGTTTGTGTCATTGGATGAACATTTAGGTCATTTTCGTCCTCCCTAGGCTTATTCTTGTCCAATTAGGGTTTTTAACCAATCTTGTGCATCCAATAAGTTCATTTGTGTCATTGGATGAACATTTAGGTCATTTTCGTCCTCCCAAGACTTATTCTTGTCCAATTAGGGTTTTTAAGTAATCTTGTGCATCCAATAAGTTAATTTGTGTCATTGGATGAACATTTAGTTCATTTTCGTCCTCCCTAGGCTTATTCTTGTTCAATTAGGGTTTTTAACCAATCTTGTGCATCCAATAGGTGTGTTTGTGTCATTGGATGAACATTTAGGTCATTTTCGTCCTCCCTAGGCTTATTCTTGTCCAATTAGGGTTTTTAACCAATCTTGTGCATCCAATAGGTGTGTTTGTGTCATTGGATGAACATTTAGGTCATTTTCGTCCTCCCTAGTCTTATTCTTGTCCAATTAGGGTTTTAAGCAATCTTGTGCAACCAATAAGTTCAGTTGTGTCATTGGATGAACATTTAGGTCATTTTCGTCCTCCCTAGGCTTATTCTTTTCCAATTAGGGTTTTTAAGCAATCTTGTGCATCCAATAAGTTCATTTGTGTCATTGGAGGAACATTTAGGTCATTTTCGTCCTCCCTAGGCTTATTCTTGTCCAATTAGGGTTTTTAACCAATCTTGTGCATCCAATAGGTGTGTTTGTGTCATTGGATGAACATTTAGGTCATTTTCGTCCTCCCTAGGCTTATTCTTGTCCAATTAGGGTTTTCAACCAATCTTGTGCATCCAATAAGTTCATTTGTGTCATTGGATAAACATTTAGGTCATTTTCGTCCACCCTAGGCTTATTCTTGTCCAATTAGGGTTTTTAACCAATCTTGTGCATCCAATAGGTTCATTTGTGTCATTGGATGAACATTTAGGTCATTTTCGTCCTCCTTAGGCTTATTCTTGTTCAATTAGGGTTTCTAACCAATCTTGTGCATCCAATTGGTGTATTTGTGTCATTGGATGAACATTTAGGTCATTTTCGTCCTCCCTAGGCTTATTCTTGTCCAATTAGGGTTTTTAACCAATCTTGTGCATCCAATAGGTGTGTTTGTGTCATTGGATGAACATTTAGGTCCGTTTCGTCCTCCTTAGGCTTATTCTTGTCCAATTAGGGTTTCTAACGAATCTTGTGCATCCAATAGGTGTATTTGTGTCATTGGATGAACATTTAGGTCATTTTCATCCTCCCTAGGCTTATTCTTGTCCAATTAGGGTTTTTAAGCAATCTTGTGCATCCAATAAGTTCATTTGTGTCATTGGATGAACATTTAGGTCATTTTCGTCCTCCCTAGGCATATTCTTGTCCAATTAGGGTTTTTAACCAATCTTGTGCATCCAATAGCTGTGTTTGTGTCATTGGATGAACATTTAGGTCATTTTCGTCCTCCCTAGGCTTATTCTTGTCCAATTAGGGTTTTTAAGCAATCTTGTGCATCCAATAAGTTCATTTGTGTCATTGGATGAACATTTAGGTAATTTTCGTCCTCCCAAGGCTTATTCTTGTCCAATTAGGGTTTTTAACCAATCTTGTGCATCCAATAAGTTCATTTGTGTCATTGGATGAACATTTAGGTCATTTTCGTCCTCCCTAGGCTTATTCTTGTCCAATTAGGGTTTTTAAGCAATCTTGTGCATCCAATAAGTTCATTTGTGTCATTGGATGAACATTTAGATCATTATCGTCCTCCCTAGGCTTATTCTTGTCCAATTAGGGTTTTTAACCAATCTTGTGCATCCAATAGGTGTGTTTGTGTCATTGGATGAACATTTAGGTCAGTTTCGTCCTCCCTAGGCTTATTCTTGTCCAATTAGGGTTTCTAATCAATCTTGTGCATCCAATAAGTTCATTTGTGTCAATGGATGAACATTTAGGTCATTTTCGTCCTCCCTAGGCTTATTCTTGTCCAATTAGGGTTTTTAACCAATCTTGTGCATCCAATAAGTTCATTTGTGTCATTGGATGAACATTTAGGTCATTTTCGTCCTCCCTAGGCTTATTCTTGTCCAATTAGGGTTTTTAACCAATCTTGTGCATCCAATAAGTTAATTTGTGTCATTGGATGAACATTTCAGTCATTTTCGTCCTCCCTAGGCTTATTCTTGTCCAATTAGGGTTTTTAACCAATCTTGTGCATCCAATAAGTTCATTTGTGTCATTGGATGAACATTTAGGTCATTTTCGTCCTCCCTAGGCTTATTCTTGTCCAATTAGGGTTTTTAACCAATCTTGTGCATCCAATAAGTTCATTTGTGTCATTGGATGAACATTTAGGTCATTTTCGTCCTCCCTAGGCTTATTCTTGTCCAATTAGGGTTTTAAACCAACCTTGTGCATCCAATTAGTTCATTTGTGTCATTAGAGGAACATTTAGGTTATTTTCGTCCTCCCTAGTCTTATTCTTGTCCAATTAGGGTTTTTATGCAATCTTGTGCATCCAATAGGTGTGTTTGTGTCATTGGAGGAACATTTAGATCATTTTCGTCCTCCCTAGGCTTATTCTTGTCCAATTAGGGTTTTTAACCAATCTTGTGCATCCAATAAGTTCATTTGTGTCATTGGATGAACATTTAGGTCATTTTCGTCCTCCCTAGGCTTATTCTTGTCCAATTAGGGTTTTTAACCAATCTTGTGCATCCAATAAGTTCATTTGTGTCATTGGATGAACATTTAGGTCATTTTCGTCCTCCCTAGGCTTATTCTTGTCCAATTAGGGTTTTAAAGCAATCTTGTGCATCCAATAAGTTCATTTGTGTCATTGGATGAACATTTAGGTCATTTTCGTCCTCCCTAGGCTTATTCTTGTCCAATTAGGGTTTTTAAGCAATCTTGTGCATCCAATAAGTTCATTTGTGTCATTGGATGAACATTTAGGTCATTTTCGTCGTCCCTAGGCTTATTCTTGTCCAATTAGGGTTTTTAACCAATCTTGTGCATCCAATAGGTGTGTTTGTGTCATTGGATGAACATTTAGGTCAGTTTCGTCCTCCTTAGGCTTATTCTTGTCCAATTAGGGTTTCTAACGTATCTTATGCATCCAATAGGTGTATTTGTGTCATTGGATGAATATTTAGGTCATTTTCGTCCTCCCTAGGCTTATTCTTGTCCAATTAGGGTTTTTAAGCAATCTTGTGCATCCAATAAGTTCATTTGTGTCATTGGATGAACATTTAGGTCATTTTCGTCCTCCCTAGGCTTATTCTTGTCCAATTAGGGTTTTTAACCAATCTTGTGCATCCAATAGGTGTGTTTGTGTCATTGGATGAACATTTAGGTCATTTTCGTCCTCCCTAGGCTTATTCTTGTCTAATTAGGGTTTTTACGCAATCTTGTGCATCCAGTAAGTTCATTTGTGTCATTGGATGAACATTTAGGTCATTTTCGTCCTCCCTAGGCTTATTCTTGTCCAATTAGGGTTTTTAACCAATCTTGTGCATCCAATAGGTGTGTTTGTGTCATTGGATGAACATTTAGGTCATTTTCGTCCTCCCTAGGCTTATGCTTGTCAAATTAGGGTTTCTAACCAATCTTTTGCATCCAATAGGTGTATTTGTGTCATTGGATGAACAATTAGGTCATTTTCGGGCTCCCTAGGCTTATTCTTGTCCAATTAGGGTTTTTAAGCAATCTTGTGCATCCAATAAGTTCATTTGTGTCATTGGATGAACATTTAGGTCATTTTCGTCCTCCCTAGGCTTATTCTTGTCCAATTAGGGTTTTTAACCAATCTTGTGCATCCAATAGGTGTGTTTGTGTCATTGGATGAACATTTAGGTCATTTTCGTCCTCCCTAGGCTTATTCTTGTCCAATTAGGATTTTTAACCAATCTTGTAGATCCAATAAGTTCATTTGTGTCATTGGATGAACATTTAGGTCATTTTCGTCCTCCCTAGAATTATTCTTGTCCAATTAGGGTTTCTAACCAATCTTGTGCATCCAATAAGTTCATTTGTGTCATTGGATGAACATTTAGGTCATTTTCGTCCTCCCTAGGCTTATTCTTGTCTAATTAGGGTTTTTAAGCAATCTTGTGCATCCAATAAGTTCATTTGTGTCATTGGATGAACATTTAGGTCATTTATGTCCTCCCTAGGCTTATTCTAGTCCAATTATGGTTTTTAACCAATCTTGTGCATCCAATAGGTGTGTTTGTGTCATTTGATGAACATTTAGGTCATTTTCGTCCTCCCAAGGCTTATTCTTATCCAATTAGGGTTTTAAGCAATCTTGTGCATCCAATAAGTTCATTTGTGTCATTGGATTAAGATTTAAGTCATTTTCGTCCTCCCTAGGCTTATTCTTTTCCAGTTAGGCTTTTTAACCAATCTTGTGCATCCAATAGGTGTGTTTGTGTCATTGGATGAACATTTAGGTCATTTTCGTCCTCCCTAGGCTTATTCTTGTCCAATTAGGGTTTTTAACCAATCTTGTGCATCCAATAAGTTCATTTGTGTCATTGGATGAACATTTAGGTCATTTTCGTCCTCCCTAGGCTTATTCTTGTCCAATTAGGGTTTCTAACCAATCTTGTGCATCCAATAGGTGTGTTTAGTCATTTGATGAACATTTAGGTTATTTTCGTCCTCCCTAGGCTTATTCTTGTCCAATTAGGGTTTTTAACTAATCATGTGCATCCAATAAGTTCATTTGTGTCATTGGATTAACATTTAGGTCATTTTCGTCCTCCCATGGCTTATTCTTGTCCAATTAGGGTTTCTAACCAATCTTGTGCATCCAATAGGTGTGTTTGTGTCATTGGATGAACATTTAGGTCATTTTCGTCCTCCCTAGGCTTATTCTTGTCCAATTAGGGTTTCTAACCAATCTTGTGCATCCAATAGGTGTGTTTGTGTCGTTGGATGAACATTTAGGTCATTTTCGTCCTCCCTAGGCTTATTCTTGTCCAATTAGGGTTTTTAAGCAATCTTGTGCATCCAATAAGTTCATTTGTGTCATTGGATGAACATTTAGGTCATTTTCGTCCTCCCTAGGCTTATTCTTGTCCAATTAAAGTTTTTAACCAATCTTGGGCATCCAATAAGTTCATTTGTGTCATTGGATGAACATTTAGGTCATTTTCGTCCTCCCTAGGCTTATTCTTGTCCAATTAGGGTTTTTAACCAATCTTGTGCATCCAATAGGTGTATTTGTGTCATTGGATGCACATTTAGGTCATTTTCGTCCTCCCTAGGCTTATTCTTGTCCAATTAGGGTTTTTAACCAATCTTGTGCATCCAATAAGTTCATTTGTGTCATTGGATGAACATTTAGGTCATTTTCGTCCTCCCTAGGCTTATTCTTGTCCAATTAGGGTTTTTAACCAATCTTGTGTATCCAATAAGTTCAGTAGTGTCATTGGATGAACATTTAGGTCATTTTCGTCCTCCCTAGGCTTATTCTTGTCCAATTAGGGTTTTTATGCAATCTTGTGCATCCAATAGGTGTGTTTGTGTCATTGGACGAACATTTAGGTAATTTTCGTCCTCCCTAGGCTTATTCTTGTCCAATTAGGGTTTTTATGCAATCTTGTGCATCCAATAGGTGTGTTTGTGTCATTGGACGAACATTTAGGTCATTTTCGTCCTCCCTAGGCTTATTCTTGTCCAATTAGGGTTTTTAACCAATCTTGTGCATCCAATAAGTTCATTTGTGTCATTGGATGAACATTTAGGTCATTTTCGTCATCCCAAGTCTTATTCTTGTCCAATTAGGGTTTCAAGCAATCTTGTGCATCCAATAGGTGTGTTTGTGTCATTGGAGGAACATTTAGGTCATTTTCGTCCTCCCTAGTCTTGTTCTTGTCCAATTAGGGTTTTAAGCAATCTTGTGCATCCAATATGTGGGTTTGTGTCATTGGATGAACATTTCGGTCATTTTCGTCCTCCCTATGCTTATTCTTGTCCAATTAGGGTTTTTAACCAATCTTGTGCATCCAATAAGCTCATTTGTGTCATTGGATGAACATTTAGGTCATTTTCGTCCTCCCTAGTCTTATTCTTGTCCAATTAGGGTTTTTATGCAATCTTGTGCATCCAATAGGTGTGTTTGTGTCATTGGATGAACATTTAGGTCATTTTCGTCCTCCCTATGCTTATTCTTGTCCAATTAGGGTTTTTAACAAATCTTGTGGATCCAATAAGTTCATTTGTGTCATTGGATGAACATTTAGGTCATTTTCGTCCTCCCTAGTCTTATTCTTGTCTAATTAGGGTTTTTATGCAATCTTGTGCATCCAATAGGTGTGTTTGTGTCATTGGAGGAACATTTAGGTCATTTTCGTCCTCCCTAGTCTTATTCTTGTCCAATTAGGGATTTTATGCAATCTTGTGCATCCAATAGGTGTGTTTGTGTCACTGTTTGAACATTTAGGTCATTTTCGTCCTCCCTAGGCTTATTCTTGTCCAATTAGGGTTTTTAACCAATCTTGTGCATCCAATAAGTTCATTTGTGTAATAGGAGGAACATTTAGGTCATTTTCGTCCTCCCTAGGCTTATTCTTGTCCAATTAGGGTTTTTAACCAATCTTGTGCATCCAATAAGTTCATTTGTGTCATTGGATGAACATTTAGGTCATTTTCGTCCTCCCTAGGCTTATTCTTGTCCAATTAGGGTTTTTAACCAATCTTGTGCATCCAATAAGTTCATTTGTGTCATTGGATGAACATTTAGGTCATTTTCGTCCTCCCTAGGCTTATTCTTGTCCAATTAGGGTTTTTAACCAATCTTGTGCATCCAATAAGTTCATTTGTGTCATTGGACGAACATTTAGGTCATTTTTGTCCTCCCTATGCTTATTCTTGTCCAATTAGGGTTTTTATGCAATCTTGTGCATCCAATAGGTGTGTTTGTGTCATTGGACGAACATTTAGTTCATTTTTGTCCTCCCTAGTCTTATTCTTGTCCAATTAGGGTTTTTATGCAATCTAGTGCATCCAGTAGGTGTGTTTGTGTCATTGGAAGAACATTTAGGTCATTTTCGTCCTCCCTAGGCTTATTCTTGTCCAATTAGGGTTTTTAACCAATCTTGTGCATCCAATAAGTTCATTTGTGTCATTGGATGAACATTTAGGTCATTTTCGTCCTCCCTAGGCTTATTCTTGTCCAATTAGGGTTTTTAACCAATCTTGTGCATCCAATAAGTTCATTTGTGACATTGGATGAACATTTAGGTCATTTTCGTCCTCCCTAGGCTTATTCTTGTCCAATTAGGGTTTTTAACCAATCTTGTGCATCTAATAAGTTCATTTGTGTCATTGGATGAACATTTAGGTCATTTTCGTCCTCCCTAGGCTTATTCTTGTCCAATTAGGGTTTTTAACCAATCTTGTGCATCCAATAGGTGTGTTTGTATCATTGGATGAACATTTAGGTCATTTTCGTCCTCCCTTGGCGTATGCTTATCCAATTAGGGTTTTTAACCAATCTTGTGCATCCAATAAGTTCATTTGTGTCATTGGATAAACATTTAGGTCATTTTCGTCCACCCTAGGCTTATTCTTGTCCAATTAGGGTTTTTAACCAATCTTGTGCATCCAATAGGTGTGTTTGTGTCATTGGATGAACATTTAGGTCATTTTCGTCCTCCCTAGGCTTATTCTTGTCCAATTAGGGTTTCTAACCAATCTTGTGTATCCAATAGGTGTATTTGTGTCATTGGATGAACATTTAGGTCATTTTCGTCCTCCCTAGGCTTATTCTTGTCCAACTAAGGTTTTTAAGCAATCTTGTGCATCCAATAAGTTCATTTGTGTCATTGGATGAACATTTAGGTCATTTTCGTCCTCCCTAGGCTTATTCTTGTCCAATTAGGGTTTTTAACCAATCTTGTGCATCCAATAGGTATATTTGTGTCATTGGATGAACATTTAGGTCATTTTCGTCCTCCCTAGGATTATTCTTGTTCAATTAGGGTTTCTAAACAATCTTGTGCATCCAATAGGTGTGTTTGTGTCTTGGATGAACATTTAGGTCATTTTCGTCCTCCCTAGGCTTATTCTTGTCCAATTAGGGTTTTTAACCAATCTTGTGCATCCAATAAGTTCATTTGTGTCATTGGATAAACATTTAGGTCATTTTCGTCCACCCTAGGCTTATTCTTGTCCAATTAAGGTTTTTAACCAATCTTGTGCATCCAATAAGTTCATTTGTGTCATTGGATGAACATTTAGGTCATTTTCGTCCTCCCAAGGCTTATTCTTGTCCAATTAGGGTTTTTAACCAATCTTGTGCATCCAATAAGTTCATTTGTGTCATTGGATGAACATTTAGGTCATTTTCGTCCTCCCTAGGCTTATTCTTATCCAATTAGGGTTTTTAAGCAATCTTGTGCATCCAATAAGTTCATTTGTGTCATTGGATGAACATTTAGGTCATTTTCGTCCTCCCTAGGCTTATTCTTGTTAAATTAGGGTTTCTAACCAATCTTGTGCATCCAATAGGTGTGTTTGTGTCATTGGATGAACATTTAGGTCATTTTCGTCCTCCCTAGTCTTATTCTTGTCCAATTAGGGTTTTAAGCAATCTTGTGCATCCAATAAGTTCATTTGTGTCATTAGATGAACATTTAGGTCATTTTCGTCCTCCCTAGGCTTATTCTTGTCCAATTAGGGTTTTTAAGCAATCTTGTGCATCCAATAAGTTCATTTGTGTCATTGGATGAACATTTAGGTCGTTTTCATCCACCCTAGGCTTATTCTTGTCCAATTAGGGATTTTAACCAATCTTGTGCATCCAATAGGTGTGTTTGTGTCATTGGATGAACATTTAGGTCATTTTCGTCCTCCCTAGGTTTATTCTTGTCCAATTAGGGTTTTTAACCAATCATGTGCATCCAATAAGTTCATTTGTGTCATTGGATAAACATTTAGGTCATTTTCGTCCACCCTAGGCTTATTCTTGTCCAATTAGGGTTTTTAAGCAATCCTGTGCATCCAATAAGTTCATTTGTGTCATTGGATAAACATTTAGGTCATTTTCGTCCACCCTAGGCTTATTCTTGTCCAATTAGGGTTTTTAACCAATCTTGTGCATCCAATAGGTTCATTTGTGTCATTGGATGAACATTTAGGTCATTTTCGTCCTCCCAAGGCTTATTCTTGTCCAATTAGGGTTTTCAACCAATCTTGTGCATCCAATAAATTCATTTGTGTCATTGGATGAACATTTAGGTCATTTTCGTCCTCCCTAGGCTTATTCTTGTCCAGTTAGGGTTTTTAAGCAATCTTGTGAATCCAATAAGTTCATTTGTTTCATTGGATGAACATTTAGGTCATTTTGGTCCTCCCTAGGCTTATTCTTGTCCAATTAGGGTTTCTAACCAATCTCGTGCATCCAATAGGTGTGTTTGTGTCATTGGATGATCATTTAGGTCATTTTCGTCCTCCCTAGTCTTATTCTTGTCCAATTAGGGTTTTAAGCAATCTTGTGCATCCAATAAGTTCATTTGTGTCATTGGATGAACATTTAGGTTATTTTCGTCCTCACTAGGCTAATTCTTGTCCAATAAGGGTTTTTAACCAATCTTGTGCATCCAATAAGTTCATTTGTGTCATTGGATGATCATTTAGGTTATTTTCGTCCTCACTAGGCTAATTCTTGTCCAATAAGGGTTTTTAACCAATCTTGTGCATCCAATAAGTTCATTTGTGTCATTGGATAAACATTTAGGTCATTTTCGTCCACCCTAGGCTTATTCTTGTCCAATTAGGGTTTTTAACCAATCTTGTGCATCCAATAGGTGTGTTTGTGTCATTGGATGAACATTTAGGTCATTTTCGTCCTCCCTAGGCTTATTCTTGTCCAATTAGGGTTTTTAACCAATCCTGTGCATCCAATAAGTTCATTTGTGTCATTGGATAAACATTTAGGTCATTTTCGTCCACCCTAGGCTTATTCTTGTCCAATTAGGGTTTTTAACCAATCTTGTGCATCCAATAGGTTCATTTGTGTCATTGGATGAACATTTAGGTCATTTTCGTCCTCCCAAGGCTTATTCTTGTCCAATTAGGGTTTTTAACCAATCTTGTGCATCCAATAAATTCATTTGTGTCATTGGATGAACATTTAGGTCATTTTCGTCCTCCCTAGGCTTATTCTTGTCCAATTAGGGTTTTTAAGCAATCTTGTGAATCCAATAAGTTCATTTGTTTCATTGGATGAACATTTAGGTCATTTTGGTCCTCCCTAGGCTTATTCTTGTCCAATTAGGGTTTCTAACCAATCTCGTGCATCCAATAGGTGTGTTTGTGTCAATGGATGATCATTTAGGTCATTTTCGTCCTCCCTAGTCTTATTCTTGTCCAATTAGGGTTTTTAACCAATCTTGTGCATCCAATAGGTGTGTTTGTGTCATTGGATGAACATTTAGGTCATTTTCGTCCTCCCTAGGCTTATTCTTGTCCAATTAGGGTTTTTAACCAATCTTGTGCATCCAATAGGTGTGTTTGTGTCATTGGATGAACATTTAGGTCATTTTCGCCCTCCCTAGGCTTATTCTTGTCTAATTAGGGTTTTTAAGCAATCTTGTGCATCCAATAGGTGTGTTTGTGTCATTGAATGAACATTTAGGTCATTTTCGTCCTCCCTATGCTTATTCTTGTCCAATTACGGTTTCTAACCAATTTTGTGCATCCAATAGGTGTATTTGTGTCATTAGATGAACATTTAGGTCATTTTCGTCCTCCCTAGGCTTATTCTTATCCAATTAGGGTTTTTAAGCAATCTTGTGCATCCAATAAGTTCATTTGTGTCATTGGATGAACATTTAGGTCATTTTCGTCCTCCCTAGGCTTATTCTTGTCCAATTAGGGTTTTTAACCAATCTTGTGCATCCAATAGGTGTGTTTGTGTCATTGGATGAACATTTAGGTCATTTTCGTCCTCCCTAGGCTTATTCTTGTCCAATTAGGATTTTTAACCAATCTTGTGCATCCAATAAGTTCATATGTGTCATTGGATGAACATTTAGGTCATTTTCGTCCTCCCTAGAATTATTCTTGTCCAATTAGGGTTTCTAACCAATCTTGTGCATCCAATAAGTTGATTTGTGTCATTGGATGAACATTTAGGTCATTTTCGTCCTCCCTAGGCTTATTCTTGTCTAATTAGGGTTTTTAAGCAATCTTGTGCATCCAATAGGTGTGTTTGTGTCATTGGATGAACATTTAGGTCATTTTCGTCCTCCCTATGCTTATTCTTGTCCAATTACGGTTTCTAACCAATTTTGTGCATCCAATAGGTGTATTTGTGTCATTAGATGAACATTTAGGTCATTTTCGTCCTCCCAAGGCTTATTCTTGTCCAATTAGGATTTTTAACCAATCTTGTGCATCCAATAAGTTCATTTATGTCATTGGATGAACATTTAGGTCATTTTCGTCCTCCCTAGGCTTATTCTTGTCCAATTAGGGTTTTTAAGCAATCTTGTGAATCCAATAAGTTCATTTGTTTCATTGGATGAGCATTTAGGTCATTTTGGTCCTCCCTAGGCTTATTCTTGTTCAATTAGGGTTTCTAACCAATCTTGTGCATCCAATAGGTGTGTTTGTGTCATTGGATGAACATTTAGGTCATTTTCGTCCTCCCTTGTCTTATTCTTGTCCAATTAGGGTTTTAAGCAATCTTGTGCATCCAATAAGTTCATTTGTGTCATTGGATGAACATTTAGGTTATTTTCGTCCTCACTAGGCTTATCTTGTCCAATAAGGGTTTTTAACCAATCTTGTGCATCCAATAAGTTCATTTGTGTCATTGGATGAACATTTAGGTCATTTTCATCCTCCCTAGGCTTATTGTTGTCCAATTAGGGTTTTTAACAAATCTTGTGCATCCAATAGGTGTGTTTGTGTCATTGGATGAACATTTAGGTCATTTTCGTCCTCCCTAGTCTTATTCTTGTCCAATTAGGGTTTTAAGCCAATCTTGTGCATCCAATAGGTGTGTTTGTGTCATTTGATGAACATTTAGGTCATTTTCGTCCTCCCAAGGCTTATTCTTATCCAATTAGGATTTTAAGCAATCTTGTGCATCCAATAAGTTCATTTGTGTCATTGGATTAAGATTTAAGTTATTTTCGTCCTCCCTAGGCTTATTCTTGTCCAGTTAGGGTTTTTAACCAATCTTGTGCATCCAATAGGTGTGTTTGTGTCATTGGATGAACATTTAGGTCATTTTCGTCCTCCCTAGGCATATTCTTGTCCAATTAGGGTTTTTAAGCAATCTTGTGCATCCAATAAGTTCATTTGTGTCATTGGATGAACATTTAGGTCATTTTCGTCCCCCCTAGGCTTATTCTTGTCCAATTAGGGTTTTTAACCAATCTTGTGCATCCAATAGGTGTGTGTGTCATTGGATGAACATTTAGGTCATTTTCGTCCTCCCTAGGCTTATTCTTGTCCAATTAGGGTTTTTAACCAATCTTGTGCATCCAATAAGTTCATTTGTGTCATTGGATAAACATTTAGGTCATTTTCGTCCACCCTAGGCTTATTCTTGTCCAATTAGGGTTTTTAACCAATCTTGTGCATCCAATAAGTTCATTTGTTTCATTGGAAGAATATTTAGGTCATTTTCGTCCTCCCAAGGCTTATTCTTGTCCAATTAGGGTTTTTAACCAATCTTGTGCATCCAATAGGTGTGTTTGTGTCATTGGATGAACATTTAGGTCATTTTCGTCCTCCCTAGGCTTATTCTTGTCCAATTAGGGTTTTTAACCAATCTTGTGCATCCAATAAGTTCATTTGTGTCATTGGATAAACATTTAGGTCATTTTCGTCCTCCCTAGGCTTATTCTTGTCCAATTAGGGTTTCTAACGAATCTTGTGCATCCAATAAGTGTATTTGTGTCATTGGATGAACATTTAGGGCATTTTCGTCCTCGCTAGGCTTATTCTTGTCCAATTAGGGTTTTTAACCAATCTTGTGCATCCAATAGGTGTATTTGTGTCATTGGATGAACATTTAGGTCATTTTCGTCATCCCAAGGCTTATTCGTGTCCAATTAGGGTTTTTAACCAATCTTGTGCATCCAATAGGTGTGTTTGTGTCATTGGATGAACATTTAGCTCATTTTCGTCCTCCCTAGGCTTA
>JBBPBR010000574.1:0-32827 GCA_037974775.1 Cicer pinnatifidum | reverse complement strand
GTTCATTTGTGTCATTGGATAAACATTTAGGTCATTTTCGTCCACCCTAGGCTTATTCTTGTCCAATTAGGGTTTTTAACCAATCTTGTGCATCCAATAAGTTCATTTGGGTCTTTGGATAAACATTTAGGTCATTTTCGTCAACCCTAGGCTTATTCTTGTCCAATTAGGGTTTTTAACCAATCTTGTGCATCCAATAGGTGTGTTTGTGTCATTGGATGAACATTTAGGTCATTTTCGTCCTCCATAGGCTTATTCTTGTCCAATTAGGGTTTCTAACCAATCTTGTGCATCCAATAGGTGTATTTGTGTCATTGGATGAACATTTAGGTCATTTTCGTCCTCCCTAGGCTTATGCTTGTCCAATTAAGGTTTCTAACCAATCTTGTGCATCCAATAGGTGTGTTTGTGTCATTGGATGAACATTTAGGTCATTTTCGACCTCCCTAGGCTTATTCTTGTCCAATTAGGGTTTTTAAGCAATCTTGTGCATCCAATAAGTTCATTTGTGTCATTGGATAAACATTTAGGTCATTTTCGTCCACCCTAGGCTTATTCTTGTCCAATTAGGGTTTTTAACCAATCTTGTGCATCCAATAGGTGTGTTTGTGTCATTGGATGAACATTTAGGTCATTTTCGTCTTCCCTAGGCTTATTCTTGTTCAATTAGGGTTTCTAACCAATCTTGTGCATCCAATAGGTGTGTTTGTGTCATTGGATGAACATTTAGGTCATTTTCGTCCTCCCTAGTCTTATTCTTGTCCAATTAGGGTATTATGCAATCTTGTGCATCCAATAAGTTCATTTGTGTCATTGGATGAACATTTAGGTCATTTTCGTCCTCCCTAGGCTTATTCTTGTCCAATTAGGGTTTTTAACCAATCTTGTGCATCCAATAGGTGTGTTTGTGTCATTGGATGAACATTTAGGTCATTTTCGTCCTCCCTAGGCTTTTTCTTGTCCAATTAGGGTTTTTAACCAATCTTGTGCATCCAATAAGTTCATTTGTGTCATTGGATGAACATTTAGGTCATTTTCGTCCTCCCTAGGCTTATTCTTGTCAAATTAGGGTTTCTAACCAATCTTTTGCATCCAATAGGTGTATTTGTTTCATTGGATGAACATTTAGGTCATTTTCGTCCTCCCTAGGCTTATTCTTGTCCAATTAGGGTTTTTAAGCAATCTTGTGCATCCAATAAGTTCATTTGTGTCATTGGATGAACATTTAGGTCATTTTCGTCCTCCCTAGGCTTATTCTTGTCCAATTAGGGTTTTTAACCAATCTTGTGCATCCAATAGGTGTGTTTGTGTCATTGGATGAACATTTAGGTCATTTTCGTCCTACCTATGCTCATTCTTGTCCAATTAGGGTTTCTAACCAATCTTGTGCATCCAATAGGTGTATTTGTGTCATTGGATGAACATTTAGGTCATTTTCGTCCTCCCTAGGCTTATTCTTGTCCAATTAGGGTTTTTAACCAATCTTGTGCATCCAATACGTTCATTTGTGTCATTGGATAAACATTTAGGTCATTTTCGTCCACCCTAGGCTTATTCTTGTCCAATTAGGGTTTTTAACCAATCTTGTGCATCCAATAGGTGTATTTGTGTCATTGGATGAACATTTAGGTCATTTTCGTCCTCCCTAGGCTTATTCTTGTCCAATTAGGGTTTCTAACCAATCTTGTGAATCCAATAGGTGTGTTTGTGTCATTGGATGAACATTTAGGTCATTTTCGTCCTCCCTAGTCTTATTCTTGTCCAATTAGGGTTTTTAACCAATCTTGTGCATCTAATAAGTTCATTTGTGTCATTGGATGAACATTTAGGTCATTTTCGTCCTCCCTAGGCTTATTCTTGTCCAATTAGGGTTTTTAACCAATCTTGTGCATCCAATAGGTGTGTTTGTGTCATTGGATGAACATTTAGGTCATTTTCGTCCTCCCTAGGCTTATTCTTGTCCAATTAGGGTTTTTAACCAATCTTGTGCATCCAATAAGTTCATTTGTGTCATTGGATAAACATTTAGGTCATTTTCGTCCACCCTAGGTTTATTCTTGTCCAATTAGGGTTTTTAACCAATCTTGTGCATCCAGTAGGTGTGTTTGTGTCACTGGATGAACATTTAAGTCATTTTCGTCCTCCCTAGGCTTATTCTTGTCCAATTAGGGTTTCTAACCAATCTTGTGCATCCAATAGGTGTGTTTGTGTCATTGGATGAACATTTAGGTCATTTTCGTCCTCCCTAAGCTTATTCTTGTCTAATTAGGGTTTTTAACCAATCTTGTGCATCCAATAGGTGTGTTTGTGTCATTGGATGAACATTTAGGTCATTTTCGTCCTCCCTAAGCTTATTCTTGTCTAATTAGGGTTTTTAAGCAATCTTGTGCATCCAATAAGTTCATTTGTGTTATTGGATGAACATTTAGGTCATTTTCGTCCTCCCTAGGCTTATTCTTGTCCAATTAGGGTTTCTAACCAATCTTGTGCATCCAATAGGTGTATTTGTATCATTGGATGAACATTTAGGTTATTGTCGTCCTCCCTAGGCTTATTCTTGTCCAATTAGGGTTTTTAACCAATCTTGTGCATCCAATAGGTGTGTTTGTGTCATTGGATGAACATTTAGGTCATTTTCGTCCTCCCTAGGCTTATTCTTGTCTAATTAGGGTTTTTAAGCAATCTTGTGCATCCAATAAGTTCATTTGTGTTATTGGATGAACTTTTAGGTCATTTTCGTCCACCCTAGGCTTATTCTTGTCCAATTAGGGTTTTTAACCAATCTTGTGCATCCAATAGGTGTGTTTGTGTCATTGGATGAACATTTAGGTCATTTTCGTCTTCCCTAGGCTTATTCTTGTTCAATTAGGGTTTCTAACCAATCTTGTGCATCCAATAGGTGTGTTTGTGTCATTGGATGAACATTTAGGTCATTTTCGTCCTCCCTAGGCTTATTCTTATCCAATTAGGGTTTCTAACCAATCTTGTGCATCCAATAGGTGTGCTTGTGTCATTGGATGAACATTTAGGTCATTTTCGTCCTCCCTAGGCTTATTCTTGTCCAATTAGGGTTTCTAAACAATCTTGTGCATCCAATAGGTGTATTTGTGTCATTGGATGAACATTTAGGTCATTTTCGTCCTCCCTAGGCTTATTCTTGTCTAATTAGGGTTTTTAATCAATCTTGTGCATCCAATAGGTGTGTTTGTGTCATTGGATGAACATTTAGGTCATTTTCTTCCTCCCTAGGCTTATTCTTGTCCAATTAGCGTTTTTAACCAATCTTGTGCATCCAATAGGTGTGTTTGTGTCATTGGATGAACATTTAGGTCAGTTTCTTCCTCCCTAGGCTTATTCTTGTCCAATTAGGGTTTCTTACGAATCTTATGCATCCAATAGGTGTGTTTGTGTCATTGGATGAACATTTAGGTCATTTTCGTCCTCCCTAGGCTTATTCTTGTCCAATTAGGGTTTTTAACCAATCTTGTGCATCCAATAAGTTCATTTGTGTCATTGGATAAACATTTAGGTCATTTTCGTCCACCCTAGGCTTATTCTTGTCCAATTAGGGTTTTTAACCAATCTTGTGCATCCAATAAGTTCATTTGTGTCTTTGGATAAACATTTAGGTCATTTTCGTCAACCCTAGGCTTATTCTTGTCCAATTAGGGTTTTTAACCAATCTTGTGCATCCAATAGGTGTATTTGTGTCATTGGATGAACATTTAGGTCATTTTCGTCCTCCCTAGGCTTATTCATGTCCAATTAGGGTTTCTAACCAATCTTGTGCATCCAATAGGTGTATTTGTGTCATTGGATGAACATTTAGGTCATTTTCGTCCTCCCTAGGCTTATTCTTGTCCAATTAGGGTTTTTAAGCAATCTTGTGCATCCAATAAGTTCATTTGTGTCATTGGATGAACATTTAGGTCATTTTCGTCCTCCCTAGGCTTATTCTTGTCCAATTAGGGTTTTTAACCAATCTTGTGCATCCAATAGGTGTATTTGTGTCATTGGATGAACATTTAGGTCATTTTCGTCCACCCTTGGCTTATTCTTGTCCAATTAGGGTTTTTAACCAATCTTGTGCATCCAATAGGTGTGTTTGTGTCATTGGATGAACATTTAGGTCATTTTCGTCCTCCCTAGGCTTATTCTTGTCCAATTAGGGTTTCTAACCAATCTTGTGCATCCAATAAGTACATTTGTGTCATTGGATGAACATTTAGGTCATTTTCGTCCTCCCTAGGCTTATTCTTGTCCAATTAGAGTTTATAAGCAATCTTGTGCATCCAATAAGTTCATTTGTGTCATTGGATGAACATTTAGGTCATTTTTCGTCCTCCCTAGGCTTATTCTTGTCCAATTAGGGTTTTTAACCAATCTTGTGCATCCAATAGGTTTGTTTGTGTCATTGGATGAACATTTAGGTCATTTTCGTCCTCCCTAGGCTTATTCTTGTCCAATTAGGGTTTTTAACCAATCTTGTGCATCCAATAAGTTCATTTGTGTCATTGGATAAACATTTAGGTCATTTTCGTCCACCCGAGGCTTATTCTTGTCCAATTAGGGTTTATAAGCAATCTTGTGCATCCAATAAGTTTATATGTGTCATTGGATAAACATTTAGGTCATTTTCGTCCACCCTAGGCTTATTCTTGTCCAATTAGGGTTTTTGACCAATCTTGTGCATCCAATAAGTTCATTTGTGTCATTGGATGAATATTTAGGTCATTTTCGTCCTCCCAAGGCTTTTTGTTGTCCAATTAGGGTTTTTAACCAATCTTGTGCATACAATAGGTGTGTTTGTGTCATTGGATGAACATTTAGGTCATTTTCGTCCTCCCTAGGCTTATTCTTGTCAAATTAGGGTTTCTAACCAATCTTTTGCATCCAATAGGTGTATTTGTGTCATTGGATGAATATTTAGGTCATTTTCGTCCTCCCTAGGCTTATTCTTGTCCAATTAGGGTTTTTAAGCAATCTTGTGCATCCAATAAGTTCATTTGTGTCATTGGATGAACATTTAGGTCATTTTCGTCCTCCCTAGGCTTATTCTTGTCCAATTAGGGTTTTTAACCAATCTTGTGCATCCAATAGGTGTATTTGTCTCATTGGATGAACATTTAGGTCATTTTCGTCCTCCCTAGGCTTATTCTTGTCCAATTAGGGTTTTTAACCAATCTTGTGCATCCAATAGGTGTGTTTGTGTCATTGGATGAACATTTAGGTCAGTTTCGTCCTCCTTAGGCTTATTCTTGTCCAATTAGGGTTTCTAACGAATCTTATGCATCCAATAGGTGTATTTGTGTCATTGGATGAATATTTAGGTCATTTTCGTCCTCCCTAGGCTTATTCTTGTCCAATTAGGGTTTTTAAGCAATCTTGTGCATCCAATAAGTTCATTTGTGTCATTGGATGAACATTTAGGTCATTTTCGTCCTCCCTAGGCTTATTCTTGTCCAATTAGGGTTTTTAACCAATCTTGTGCATCCAATAGGTGTGTTTGTGTCATTGGATGAACATTTAGGTCATTTTCGTCCTCCCTAGTCTTATTCTTGTCCAATTAGGGTTTTATGCCAATCTTGTGCATCCAATAGGTGTGTTTGTGTCATTCGATGAACATTTAGGTCATTTTCGTCCTCCCAAGGCTTATTCTTATCCAATTAGGGTTTTAAGCAATCTTGTGCATCCAATAAGTTCATTTGTGTCATTGGATTAAGATTTAAGTCATTTTCGTCCTCCCTATGCTTATTCTTGTTTAGTTAGGGTTTTTAACCAATCTTGTGCATCCAATAGGTGTGTTTGTGTCATTGGATGAACATTTAGGTCATTTTCGTCCTCCCTAGGCTTATTCTTGTCCAATTAGGGTTTTTAACCAATCTTGTGCATCCAATAAGTTCATTTGTGTCATTGGATAAACATTTAGGTCATTTTCGTCCACCCTAGGCTTATTCTTGTCTAATTAGGGTTTTTAACCAATCTTGTGCATCCAATAGGTGTGTTTGTGTCATTGGATGAACATTTAGGTCATTTTCGTCCTCCCTAGGCTTATTCTTGTCCAATTAGGGTTTTTAACCAATCTTGTGCATCCAATAAGTTCATTTGTGTCATTGGATAAACATTTAGGTCATTTTCGTCCACCCTAGGCTTATTCTTGTCCAATTAGGGTTTTTAACCAATTTTAGGCATCCAATAAGTTCATTTGTTTCATTGGATGAATATTTAGGTCATTTTCATCCTCCCAAGGTTTATTCTTGTCCAATTAGGGTTTTTAACCAATCTTGTGCATCCAATAGGTGTGTTTGTGTCATTGGATGAACATTTAGGTCATTTTCGTCCTCCCTAGGCTTATTCTTGTCCAATTAGGGTTTTTAACCAATCTTGTGCATCCAATAAGTTCATTTGTGTCATTGGATAAACATTTAGGTCATTTTCGTCCACCCTAGGCTTATTCTTGTCCAATTAGGGTTTTTAACCAATCTTGTGCATCCAATAAGTTCATTTGTGTCATTGGATAAACATTTAGGTTATTTTCGTCCACCCTAGGCTTATTCTTGTCCAATTAGGGTTTTTAACCAATCTTGTGCATCCAATAAGTTCATTTGTGTCATTGGACGAACATTTAGGTCATTTTCGTCCTCCCAAGGCTTATTGTTGTCAATTAGGGTTTTTAACCAATCTTGTGCATCCAATAGGTGTGTTTGTGTCATTGGATGAACATTTAGGTCATTTTCGTCCTCCCTAGGCTTATTCTTGTCCAATTAGGGTTTCTAACCAATCTTGTGCATCCAATAACTTCATTTGTGTCATTGGATGAACATTTAGGTCATTTTCGTCCTCCCTAGGCTTATTCTTGTCCAATTAGGGTTTTTAACCAATCTTGTGCATCCAATAGGTGTGTTTGTGTCATTGGATGAACATTTAGGTCATTTTCGTCCTACCTAGGCTTATTCTTGTCCAATTAGGGTTTCTAACCAATCTTGTGCATCCAATAGGTGTATTTGTGTCATTGCATGAACATTTAGGTCATTTTCGTCCTCCCTAGGCTTATTCTTGTCCAATTAGGGTTTTTAACCAATCTTGTGCATCCAATAGGTGTGTTTGTGTCATTGGATGAACATTTAGGTCATTTTCGTCCTCCCTAGGCTTATTCTTGTCCAATTTGGGTTTTTAACCAATCTTGTGCATCCAATAAGTTCATTTCCGTCATTGGACTAACATTTAGGTCATTTTCGTCCTCCCTAGGCTTTTTCTTGTCCAATTAGGGTTTCTAACCAATCTTGTGCATCCAATAGGTGTGTTTGTGTCATTGGATGAACATTTAGGTCATTTTCGTCCTCCCTAGGCTTATTCTTGTCCAATTAGGGTTCTTAACCAATCTTCTGCATCCAATAAGTTCATTTGTGTCATTGGATGAACATTTAGGTCATTTTCGTCCTCCCTAGGCTTATTCTTGTCCAATTAGGGTTTTTAACCAATCTTGTGCATCCAATAGGTGTGTTTGTGTCATTGGATGAACATTTAGGTCATTTTCGTCCTCCCTAGGCTTATTCTTGTCCAATTAGGGTTTTTAACCAATCTTGTGCATCCAATAAGTTCATTTGTGTCATTGGATAAACATTTAGGTCATTTTCGCCCACCCTAGGCTTATTCTTGTCCAATTAGGGTTTCTAACCAATCTTGTGCATCCAATAGGTGTATTTGTGTCATTGGATGAACATTTAGGTCATTTTCGTCCTCCCTAGGCTTATTCTTGTCCAATTAGGGTTTTTAAGCAATCTTGTGCATCCAATAAGTTCATTTGTGTCATTGGATGAACATTTAGGTCATTTTCGTCCTCCCTAGGCTTATTCTTGTCCAATTAGGGATTTTAACCAATCTTGTGCATCCAATAGGTGTGTTTGTGTCATTGGATGAACATTTAGGTCATTTTCGTCCTCCCAAGGCTTATTCTTGTCCAATTAGGGTTTTTAACCAATCTTGTGCATCTAATAAGTTCATTTGTGTCATTGGAAGAACATTTAGGTCATTTTCGTCCTCCCTAGGCATATTCTTGTCCAATTAGGGTTTTTAACCAATCTTGTGCATCCAATAGGTGTGTTTGTGTCATTGGATGAACATTTAGGTCATTTTCGTCCTCCCTAGGCTTATTCTTGTCCAATTAGGGTTTTTAACCAATCTTGTGCATCCAATAAGTTCATTTGTGTCATTGGATGAACATTTAGGTCATTTTCGTCCTCCCTAGGCTTATTCTTGTCCAGTTAGGGTTTTTAACCAACCTTGTGCATCCAATAAGTTCATTTGTGTCATTGGAGGAACATTTAGGTCATTTTTCGTCCTCCCTAGTCTTATTCTTGTCCAATTCGGGTTTTTATGCAATCTTGTACATCCATTAGGTGTGTTTGTGTCATTGGACGAACATTTAGGTCATTTTCGTCCTCCCTAGGCTTATTCTTGTCCAATTAGGGTTTTTAACCAATCTTGTGCATCCAATAAGTTCATTTGTGTCATTGGATGAACATTTAGGTCATTTTCGTCCTCCCTAGGCTTATTCTTGTCCAATTAGGGTTTTCAACCAATCTTGTGTATCCAATAAGTTTAGTTGTGTCATTGGATGAACATTTAGGTCATTTTCGTCCTCCCTAGGCATATTCTTGTCCAATTAGGGTTTTTATGCAATCTTGTGCATCCAATAGGTGTGTTTGTGTCATTGGACGAACATTTAGGTCATTTTCGTCCTCACTAGGCTTATTCTTGTCCAATTAGGGTTTTTATGCAATCTTGTGCATCCAATAGGTGTGTTTGTGTCATTGGACGAACATTTAGGTCATTTTCGTCATCCCTAGGCTTATTCTTGTCCAATTAGGGTTTTTAACCAATCTTGTGCATCCAATAAGTTCATTTGTGTCATTGGATGAACATTTAGTTCATTGTCGTCCTCCCTAGTCTTATTCTTGTCCAATTAGGGTTTTTATGCAATCTTGTGCATCCAATATGTGTGATTGTGTCATTGGATGAACATTCAGGTCATTTTCGTCCTCCATATGCTTATTCTTGTCCAATTAGGGTTTTTAACAAATCTTGTGGATCCAATAAGTTCATTTGTGTCATTGGATGAACATTTAGGTCATTTTCGTCCTCCCTACTCTTATTCTTGTCTAATTAGGGTTTTTATGCAATCTTGTGCATCCAATAGGTGTGTTTGTGTCATTGGAGGAACATTTAGGTCATTTTCATCCTCCCTAGTCTTATTCTTGTCCAATTAGGGATTTTATGCAATCTTGTGCATCCAATAGGTGTGTTTGTGTCACTGGACGAACATTTAGGTCATTTTCGTCCTCCCTAGGCTTATTCTTGTCCAATTAGGGTTTTTAACCAATCTTGTGCATCCAATAAGTTCATTTGTGTCATAGGAGGCACATTTAGGTCATTTTCGTCCTCCCTAGGCTTATTCTTGTCCAATTAGGGTTTTTAACCAATCTTGTGCATCCAATAAGTTCATTTGTGTCATTGGATGAACATTTAGGTCATTTTCGTCCTCCCTAGGCTTATTCTTGTCCAATTAGGGTTTTTAACCAATCTTGTGCATCCAATAAGTTCATTTGTGTCATTGGATGAACATTTAGGTCATTTTCGTCCTCCCTAGGCTTATTCTTGTCCAATTAGGGTTTTTAACCAATCTTGTGCATCCAATAGGTGTGTTTGTGCCATTGGATGAACATTTAGGTCATTTTCATCCTCCCTAGGCTTATTGTTGTCCAATTAGGGTTTTTAACCAATCTTGTGCATCCAATAAGTTCATTTGTGTCATTGGATAAACATTTAGGTCATTTTCGTCCACCCTAGGCTTATTCTTGTCCAATTAGGGTTTTTAACCAATCTTGTGCATCCAATAGGTTCATTTGTGTCATTGGATGAACATTTAGGTCATTTTCGTCCTCCCAAGGCTTATTCTTGTCCAATTAGGGTTTTTAACCAATCTTGTGCATCCAATAAGTTCATTTGTGTCATTGGATGAACATTTAGGTCATTTTCGTCCTCCCTAGGCTTATTCTTGTCCAGTTAAGGTTTTTAACCAATCTTGTGCATCCAATAGGTGTGTTTGTGTCATTGGATGAACATTTAGGTCATTTTCGTCCTCCCTAGGCTTATTCTTGTCCAATTAGGGTTTTTAACCAATCTTGTGCATCCAATAAGTTCATTTGTGTCATTGGATGAACATTTAGGTCATTTTCGTCCTCCCTAGGCTTATTCTTGTCCAATTAGGGTTTTTAACCAATCTTGTGCATCCAATAGGTGTGTTTGTGTCATTGGATGAACATTTAGGTCATTTTCGTCCTCCCTCGGCTTATTCTTGTCCAATTAGGGTTTTTTACCAATCTTGTGCATCCAATAAGTTCATTTGTGTCATTGGATTAACATTTAGGTCATTTTCGTCCTTCCTAGGCTTATTCTTGTCCAATTACGGTTTCTAACCAATCTTGTGCATCAAATAGGTGTGTTTGTGTCATTGGATGAACATTTAGGTCATTTTCGTCCTCCCTAGGCTTATTCTTGTCCAATTAGGGTTTTTAACCAATCTTGTGCATCCAATAAGTTCATTTGTGTCATTGGATGAACATTTAGGTCATTTTCGTCCTCCCTAGGCTTATTCTTGTACAATTAGGGTTTTTAACCAATCTTGTGCATCCAATAAGTTCATTTGTGTCATCGGATGAACATTTAGGTCATTTTCGTCCTCCCTAGGCTTATTCTTGTCCAATTAGGGGTTTTAGCCAATCTTGTGCAACCAATTAGTTCATATGTCTCATTGGATGAACATTTAGGTCATTTTCGTCCTCCCTAGGCTTATTCTTGTCCAATTAGGGGTTTTAGACAATCTTGTGCAACCAATAAGTTCATTTGTGTCATTGGAGGAACATTTATGACACTTTCGTCCTCCCTAGGCTTATTCTTGTCCAATTAGGATTTTTAACCAATCTTGTGCATCCAATAGGTGTTTGTGTCATTGGAGGAACATTTAAGTCATTTTCGTCCTCCCTAGTCTTATTCTTGTCCAATTAGCGTTTTTATGCAATCTTTTGCATCCAATAGGTGTGTTTGTGTCATTGGACGAACATTTAGGACATTTTCGTCGTCCCTAGGCTTATTCTTGTCCAATTAGGGTTTTTAACCAATCTTGTGCATCCAATAAGTTCATTTGTGTCATTGGATGAACATTTAGGTCATTTTCGTCCTCCCTAGGCTTATTCTTGTCCAATTAGGGTTTTTAACCAATCTTGTGCATCCAATAAGTTCATTTGTGTCATTGGATGAACATTTAGGTCATTTTCGTCCTCCCTAGGCTTATTCTTGTCCAATTAGGGTTTTTAACCAATCTTGTGCATCCAATAAGTTCATTTGTGTCATTGGATGAACATTTAGGTCATTTTCGTCCTCCCTAGGCTTATTCTTGTCCAATTAGGGTTTCTAACCAATCTTGTGCATCCAATAAGTTCATTTGTGTCATTGGATGAACATTTAGGTCATTTTCGTCCTCCCTAAGCTTATTCTTGTCCAATTAGGATTTTTAACCAATCTTGTGCATCCAATAAGTTCATTTGTGTCATTGGATGAACATTTAGGTCATTTTCGTCCTCCCTAGGCTTATTCTTGTCCAATTAGGGTTTCTAACCAATCTTGTGCATCCAATAAGTTCATTTGTGTCATTGGATGAACATTTAGGTCATTTTCGTCCTCCCTAGGCTTATTCTTGTCCAATTTGGGTTTTAAGCAATCTTGTGCATCCAATAAGTTCATTTGTGCCATTGGATGACCATTTAGGTCATTTTTCGTCCTCCCTAGGCTTATTCTTGTCCAATTAGGGTTTTTAACCAATCTTTTGCATCCAATAAGTTCATTTGTGTCATTGGATGAACATTTAGGTCATTTTCGTCCTCCTTAGGCTTATTCTTGTCCAATTAGGGTTTTTAAGCAATCTTGTGCATCCAATAAGTTCATTTGTGTCATTGGATGAACATTTAGGTCATTTTCGTCCTCCCTAGGCTTATTCTTGTCCAATTAGGGTTTTTAACCAATCTTGTGCATCCAATAGGTGTGTTTGTGTCATTGGATGAACATTTAGGTCATTTTCGTCCTCCCTAGGCTTATTCTTGTCAAATTAGGGTTTCTAACCAATCTTTTGCATCCAATAGGTGTGTTTGTGTCATTGGATGAACAATTAGGTCATTTTCATGCTCCCTAGGCTTATTCTTGTCCAATTAGGGTTTTTAAGCAATCTTGTGCATCCAATAAGTTCATTTGTGTCATTGGATGAACATTTAGGTCATTTTCGTCCTCCCTAGGCTTATTCTTGTCCAATTAGGGTTTTTAACCAATCTTGTGCATCCAATAGGTGTGTTTGTGTCATTGGATGAACATTTAGGTCATTTTCGTCCTCCCTAGGCTTATTCTTGTCCAATTAGGGGTTCTAACCAATCTTGTGCATCCAATAGGTGTATTTGTCTCATTGGATGAACATTTAGGTCATTTTCTTCCTCCCTAGTCTTATTCTTGTCCAATTAGGGTTTTAAGCAATCTTGTGCATCCAATAAGTTCATTTGTGTCATTGGATGAACATTTAGGTCATTTTCGTCCTCCCTAGGCTTATTCTTGTCCAATTAGGATTTTTAACCAATCTTGTGCATCCAATAAGTTCATTTGTGTCATTGGATGAACATTTAGGTCATTTTCGTCCTCCCTAGGCTTATTCTTGTCCAATTAGGGTTTCTAACCAATCTTGTGGATCCAATAATTTCATTTGTGTCATTGGATGAACATTTAGGTCATTTTCGTCCTCCCTAGGCTTATTCTTGTCCAATTAGGGTTTTTAACCAATCTTGTGCATCCAATAGGTGTGTTTGTGTCATTGGATGAACATTTAGGTCATTTATGTCCTCCCTAGGCTTATTCTTGTCCAATTATGGTTTTTAACCAATCTTGTGCATCCAATAGGTGTGTTTGTGTCATTGGATGAACATTTAGGTCATTTTCGTCCTCGCTAGGCTTATTCTTGTCCAATTAAGGTTTCTAACCAATCTTGTGATTCCAATATGTATATAGTGTCATTGGATGAACATTTAGGTCATTTTCGTCCTCCCTAGGCTTATTCTTGTCCAATTAGGGTTTTTAACCAATCTTGTGCATCCAATAGGTGTGTTTGTGTCATTGGATGAACATTTAGGTCATTTTCGTCCTCCCTAGGCTTATTCTTGTCTAATTAGGGTTTTTAAGCAATCTTGTGCATCCAATAGGTGTGTTTGTGTCATTGGATGAACATTTAGGTCATTTTCGTCCTCCCTATGCTTATTCTTGTCCAATTACGGTTTCTAACCAATTTTGTGCATCCAATAGGTGTATTTGTGTCATTAGATGAACATTTAGGTCATTTTCGTCCTCCCTAGGCTTATTCTTGTCCAATTAGGGTTTTTAAGCAATCTTGTGCATCCAATAAGTTCATATGTGTCATTGGATGAACATTTAGGTCATTTTCGTCCTCCCTAGAATTATTCTTGTCCAATTAGGGTTTCTAACCAATCTTGTGCATCCAATAAGTTGATTTGTGTCATTGGATGAACATTTAGGTCATTTTCGTCCTCCCTAGGCTTATTCTTGTCTAATTAGGGTTTTTAAGCAATCTTGTGCATCCAATAGGTGTGTTTGTGTCATTGGATGAACATTTAGGTCATTTTCGTCCTCCCTATGCTTATTCTTGTCCAATTATGGTTTCTAACCAATTTTGTGCATCCAATAGGGGTATTTGTGTCATTAGATGAACATTTAGGTCATTTTCGTCCTCCCTAGGCTTATTCTTGTCCAATTAGGGTTTTTAAGCAATCTTGTGCATCCAATAAGTTCATTTGTGTCATTGGATGAACATTTAGGTCGTTTTCATCCACCCTAGGCTTATTCTTGTCCAATTAGGGATTTTAACCAATCTTGTGCATCCAATAGGTGTGTTTGTGTCATTGGATGAACATTTAGGTCATTTTCGTCCTCCATAGGTTTATTCTTGTCCAATTAGGGTTTTTAACCATTCTTGTGCATCCAATAAGTTCATTTGTGTCATTGGATAAACATTTAGGTCATTTTCGTCCACCCTAGGCTTATTCTTGTCCAATTAGGGTTTTTAACCAATCTTGTGCATCCAATAGGTGTGTTTGTGTCATTGGATGAACGTTTAGGTCATTTTCGTCCTCCCTAGGCTTATTCTTGTCCAATTAGGGTTTTTAACCAATCTTGTGCATCCAATAAGTTCATTTGTGTCATTGGATAAACATTTATGTCATTTTCGTCCACCCTAGGCTTATTCTTGTCCAATTAGGGTTTTTAACCAATCTTGTGCATCCAATAGGTTCATTTGTGTCATTGGATGAACATTTAGGTCATTTTCGTCCTCCCAAGGCTTATTCTTGTCCAATTAGGGTTTTTAATCAATCTAGTGCATCCAATAAGTTCATTTGTGTCATTGGATAAACATTTACGTCATTTTCGTCCACCCTAGGCTTATCCTTGTCCACTTAGGGTTTTTAACCAATCTTGTGCATCCAATAGGTGTGTTTGTGTCATTGGATGAACATTTAGGTCATTTTCGTCCTACCTAGGCTTATTCTTGTCCAATTTGGGTTTCTAACCAATCTTGTGCATCCAATAAGTTCATTTGTGTCATTGGATGAACATTTAGGTCATTTTCGTCCTCCCTAGGCTTATTCTTGTCCAATTAGGGTTTTTAACCAATCTTGTGCATCCAATAGGTGTGTTTGTGTCATTGGATGAACATTTAGGTCATTTTCGTCCTACCTAGGCTTATTCTTGTCCAATTAGTGTTTCTAACCAATCTTGTGCATCAAATAGTTGTATTTGTGTCATTGGATGAACATTTAGGTCATTTTCGTCCTCCCTAGGCTTATTCTTGTCCAATTAGGGTTTTTAAGCAATCTTGTGCATCCAATAAGTTCATTTGTGTCATTGGATGAACATTTAGGTCATTTTCGTCCTCCCTAGGCTTATTCTTGTCCAATTAGGGTTTTTAACCAATCTTGTGCATCCAATAGGTGTGTTTGTGTCATTGGATGAACATTTAGGTCATTTTCGTCCTCCCTAGTCTTATTCTTGTCCAATTAGGGTTTTATGCCAATCTTGTGCATCCAATAGGTGTGTTTGTGTCATTCGATGAACATTTAGGTCATTTTCGTCCTCCCAAGGCTTATTCTTATCCAATTAGGGTTTTAAGCAATCTTGTGCATCCAATAAGTTCATTTGTGTCATTGGATGAACATTTAGGTCATTTTCGTCCTCCCTAGGCTTATTCTTGTTCAATTAGGGTTTCTAACCTATCTTGTGCATCCAATAGGTGTGTTTGTGTCATTGGATGAACATTTAGGTCGTTTTCGTCCTCCCTAGGCTTATTCTTGTTCAATTAGGGTTTCTAACCTATCTTGTGCATCCAATAGGTGTGTTTTTGTCATTGGATGAACATTTAGGTCATTTTCGTCCTCCCTAGGCTTATTCTTGTCCAATTAGGGGTTTTAACCAATCTTGTGCATCCAATAAGTTCATTTGTGTCATTGGATAAACATTTAGGTCATTTTCGTCCACCCAAGGCTTATTCTTGTCCAATTAGGGTTTTTAACCAATCTTGTGCATCCAATAAGTTCATTTGTGTCATTGGATGAACATTTAGGTCATTTTCGTCCTCCCTAGGCTTATTCTTGTCCAATTAGGGTGTTTAAGCAATCTTGTGCATCCAATAAGTTCATTTGTGTCATTGGATGAACATTTAGGTCATTTTCGTCCTCCCTAGGCTTATTCTTGTCCAATTAGGGTTTTTAACCAATCTTGTGCATCCAATAAGTTCATTTGTGTCATTGGATGAACATTTAGGTCATTTTCGTCCTCCCTAGGCTTATTCTTGTCCAATTAGGGTTTTAAGCCAATCTTGTGCATCCAATAGGTGTGTTTGTGTCATTTGATGATCATTTAGGTCATTTTCGTCCTCCCAAGGCTTATTCTTATCCAATTAGGGTTTTAAGCAATCTTGTGCATCCAATAAGTTCATTTGTGTCATTGGATTAAGATTTAAGTTATTTTCGTCCTCCCTAGGCTTATTCTTGTCCAATTAGGGTTTTTAACCAATCTTGTGCATCCAATAAGTTCATTTGTGTCATTGGATGAACATTTAGGTCATTTTCGTCCTCCCTAGGCTTATTCTTGTCCAATTATGGTTTTTAACCAATCTTGTGCATCCAATAGGTGTGTTTGTGTCATTGGATGAACATTTAGGTCATTTTCGTCCTCCCTATGCTTATTCTTGTCCAGTTAGGGTTTTTAACCAATCTTGTGCATCCAATAAGTTCATTTGTGTCATTGGATGAACATTTAGGTCATTTTCGTCCTCCCTAGGCTTATTCTTGTCCAATTAGGGTTTTTAACCAATCATGTGCATCCAATAGGTATATTTGTGTCATTGGATGAACATTTAGGTCATTTTCGTCCTCCCTAGGCTTATTCTTGTCCAATTAGGGTTTTTAACCAATCTTGTGCATCCAATAGGTGTGTTTGTGTCATTGGATGAACATTTAGGTCATTTTCGTCCTCCCTAGGCTTATTCTTGTCAAATTAGGGTTTCAAACCAATCTTTTGCATCCAATAGGTGTATTTGTGTCATTGGATGAACAATTAGGTCATTTTCGTGCTCCCTAGGCTTATTCTTGTCCAATTAGGGTTTTTAAGCAATCTTGTGCATCCAATAAGTTCATTTGTGTCATTGGATGAACATTTAGGTCATTTTCGTCCTCCCTAGGCTTATTCTTGTCCAATTAGGGTTTTTAACCAATCTTGTGCATCCAATAGGTGTGTTTGTGTCATTGGATGAACATTTAGGTCATTTTCGTCCTCCCTAGGCTTATTCTTGTCTAATTAGGGTTTTTACGCAATCTTGTGCATCCAGTAAGTTCATTTGTGTCATTGGATGAACATTTAGGTCATTTTCGTCCTCCCTAGGCTTATTCTTGTCCAATTAGGGTTTTTAACCAATCTTGTGCATCCAATAGGTGTGTTTGTGTCATTGGATGAACATTTAGGTCATTTTCGTCCTCCCTACGCTTATTCTTGTCCAATTAGGGTTTTTAACCAATCTTGTGCATCCAATAGGTGTGTTTGTGTCATTGGATGAACATTTTGGTCATTTTCGTCCTCCCTAGGCTTATTCTTGTCCAATTAGGGTTTTTAACCAATCTTGTGCATCCAATAAGTTCATTTGTGTCATTGGATAAACATTTAGGTCATTTTCGTCCACCCTAGGCTTATTCTTATCCAATTAGGGTTTTTAACCAATCTTGTGCATCCAATAGGTTCATTTGTGTCATTGGATGAACATTTAGGTCATTTTCGTCCTCCCAAGGCTTATTCTTGTCCAATTAGGGTTTTCAACCAATCTTGTGCATCCAATAAATTCATTTGTGTCATTGGATGAACATTTAGGTCATTTTCGTCCTCCCTAGGCTTATTCTTGTCCAATTAGGGTTTTTAAGCAATCTTGTGAATCCAATAAGTTCATTTGTTTCATTGGATGAACATTTAGGTCATTTTGGTCCTCCCTAGGCTTATTCATGTCCAATTAGGGTTTCTAACCAATCTCGTGCATCCAATAGGTGTGTTTGTGTCATTGGATGATCATTTATGTCATTTTCGTCCTCCCTAGTCTTATTCTTGTCCAATTAGGGTTTTAAGCAATCTTGTGCATCCAATAAGTTCATTTGTGTCATTGGATGAACATTTAGGTTATTTTCGTCCTCACTAGGCTTATTCTATTCCAATAAGGGTTTTTAACCAATCTTGTGCATCCAATAAGTTCATTTGTGTCATTGGATGAACATTTCAGTCATTTTCATCCTCCCTAGGCTTATTGTTGTCCAATTAGGGTTTTTAACCAATCTTGTGCATCCAATAGGTGTGTTTGTGTCATTTGATTAACATTTAGGTCATTTTCGTCCTCCCAAGGCTTATTCTTGTCCAATTAGGGTTTTTAACCAGTCTTGTGCATCCAATAAGTTCATTTGTGTCATTGGATGAACATTTAGGTCATTTTCGTCCTCCCTAGGCTTATTCTTGTCCAATTAGGGTTTTTAAGCAATCTTGTGAATCCAATAAGTTCATTTGTTTCATTGGATGAACATTTAGGTCATTTTGGTCCTCCCTAGGCTTATTCTTGTTCAATTAGGGTTTCTAACCAATCTTGTGCATCCAATAGGTGTGTTTGTGTCATTGGATGATCATTTAGGTCATTTTCGTCCTCCCTATTCTTATTCTTGTCCAATTAGGGTTTTAAGCAATCTTGTGCATCCAATAAGTTCATTTGTGTCATTGGATGAACATTTAGGTTATTTTCGTCCTCACTAGGCTTATTCTTGTCCAATAAGGGTTTTTAACCAATCTTGTGCATCCAATAAGTTCATTTGTGTCATTGGATGAACATTTAGGTCATTTTCGTCCTCCCTAGGCTTATTCTTGTCCAATTAGGGTTTTTAAGCAATCTTGTGCATCCAGTAAGTTCATTTGTGTCATTGGATGAACATTTAGGTCATTTTCGTCCTCCCTAGGCTTATTCTTGTCCAATTAGGGTTTTTAACCAATCTTGTGCATCCAATAAGTTCATTTGTGTCATTGGATGAACATTTAGGTCATTTTCGTCCTCCCTAAACTTATTCTTGTCCAATTAGGGTTTCTAACCAATCTTGTGCATCCAATAAGTTCATTTGTGTCATTGGATGAACATTTAGGTCATTTTCGTCCTCCCTAGGCTTATTCTTGTCCAATTAGGGTTTTTAACCAATCTTGTGCATCCAATAAGTTCATTTGTGTCATTGGATGAACATTTAGGTCATTTTCGTCCTCCCTAGAATTATTCTTGTCCAATTAGGGTTCCTAACCAATCTTGCGCATCCAATAAGTTCATTTGTGTCGTTGGATGAACATTTAGGTCATTTTCGTCCTCCCTAGGCTTATTCTTGTCCAATTAGGGTTTATAAGCAATCTTCTGCATCCAATAAGTTCATTTGTGTCATTGGATGAACATTTAGGTCATTTTCGTCCTCTCTAGGCTTATTCTTGTCCAATTAGGGTTTCTAACCAATCTTGTGCATCCAATAAGTTCATTTGTGTCATTGGATGAACATTTAGGTCATTTTCGTCCTCCCTAGGCTTATTCTTGTCCAATTAGGGTTTCTAACCAATCTTTTGCATCTAATAGGTGTATTTGTGTCATTGGATGAACATTTAGGTCATTTTCGTCCTCCCTAGTCTTATTCTTGTCCAATTAGGGTTTTAAGCAATCTTGTGCATCCAATAAGTTCATTTGTGTCATTGGATGAACATTTAGGTTATTTACGTCCTCACTAGGCTTAGTTTTGTGCAATTAGGGTTTTTAACCAATCTTGTGCATCCAATAGGTGTGTTTGTGTCATTAGATGAACATTTAGGTCATTTTCATCCTCCCTAGGCTTATTGTTGTCCAATTAGGGTTTTTAACCAATCTTGTGCATCCAATAGGTGTGTTTGTGTCATTGGATGAACATTTAGGTCATTTTCGTACTCCCTAGTCTTATTATTGTCCAATTAGGGTTTTAAGCCAATCTTGTGCACCCAATAGGTGTGTTTGTGTCATTTGATGAACATTTAGGTCATTTTCGTCCTCCCAAGGCTTATTCTTATCCAATTAGGGTTTTAAGCAATCTTGTGCATCCAATAAGTTCATTTGTGTCATTGGATTAAGATTTAAGTTATTTTCGTCCTCCCTAGGCTTATTCTTGTCCAGTTAGGGTTTTTAACCAATCTTGTGCATCCAATAGGTGTGTTTGTGTCATTGGATGAACATTTAGGTCATTTTCGTCCTCCCTAGGCTTATTGTTGTCCAATTAGGGTTTTTAACCAATCTTGTGCATCCAATAAGTTCAGTTGTGTCATTGGATGAACATTTAGGTCATTTTCGTCCTTCCAAGGCTTATTCTTGTCCAATTATGGTTTTTAACCAATCTTGTGCATCCAATAAGTTCATTTGTGTCATTGGATGAACATTTAGGTCATTTTCGTCCTCCCTAGGCTTATTCTTGTCCAATTAGGGTTTTTAACCAATCTTGTGCATCCAATAAGTTCATTTGTGTCATTGGATGAACATTTAGGTCATTTTCGTCCTCCCTTGGCTTATTCTTTTCCAATTACGGTTTTTAACCAATCTTGTGCATCCAATAAGTTCATTTGTGTCATTGGATGAATATTTAGGTCATTTTCGTCCTCCCCAGGCATATTCTTATCTAATTAGGGTTTTTAACCAATCTTGTGCATCCAACAAGTTCATTTGTGTCATTGGATGAACATTTAGGTCATTTTCGTCCTCCCTAGGCTTATTCTTGTCCAATTAGGGTTTTTAACCAATCTTGTGCATCCAATAAGTTCATTTGTGTCATTGGATGAACATTTAGGTCATTTTCGTCCTCCCTAGGCTTATTCTTGTCCAATTAGGGTTTTCAGCCAATCTTGTGCATCCAATAAGTTCATTTGTGTCATTGGATGAACATTTAGGTCATTTTCGTCCTCCCTAGGCTTATTCTTGTCCAATTAGGGTTTTTAACCAATCTTGTGCATCCAATAAGTTCATTTGTGTCATTGGATGAACATTTAGGTCATTTTCGTCCTCACTAGGCATATTCTTGTCCAATTAGGGTTTTTAACCAATCTTGTGCATCCAATAAGTTCATTTGTGTCATTGGATGAACATTTAGGTCATTTTCGTCCTCCCTAGTCTTATTCTTGTCCAATTAGGGTTTTTATGCAATCTTGTGCATCCAATAGGTGTGTTTGTGTCATTGGAGGAACATTTAGGTCTTTTTCGTCCTCCATAGTCTTATTCTTGTCCAATTAGGGTTTTAACCAATCTTGTGCATCCAATATGTGGGTTTGTGTCATTGGATGAACATTTAGGTCATTTTCGTCCTCCCTATGCTTATTCTTGTCCAATTAGGGTTTTTAACCAATCTTGTGCATCCAATAAGTTCATTTGTGTCATTGGATGAACATTTAGGTCATTTTCGTCCTCCCTAGGCTTATTCTTGTCCAATTAGGGTTTTTAACCAATCTTGTGCATCCAATAAGTTCATTTGTGTCATTGGATGAACATTTAGGTCATTTTCGTCCTCCCTAGGCTTATTCTTGTACAATTAGGGTTTTTAACCAATCTTGTGCATCCAATAAGTTCATTTGTGTCATCGGATGAACATTTAGGTCATTTTCGTCCTCCCTAGGCTTATTCTTGTCCAATTAGGGGTTTTAGCCAATCTTGTGCAACCAATTAGTTCATATGTCTCATTGGATGAACATTTAGGTCATTTTCGTCCTCCCTAGGCTTATTCTTGTCCAATTAGGGGTTTTAGACAATCTTGTGCAACCAATAAGTTCATTTGTGTCATTGGAGGAACATTTATGACACTTTCGTCCTCCCTAGGCTTATTCTTGTCCAATTAGGATTTTTAACCAATCTTGTGCATCCAATAGGTGTTTGTGTCATTGGAGGAACATTTAAGTCATTTTCGTCCTCCCTAGTCTTATTCTTGTCCAATTAGCGTTTTTATGCAATCTTTTGCATCCAATAGGTGTGTTTGTGTCATTGGACGAACATTTAGGACATTTTCGTCGTCCCTAGGCTTATTCTTGTCCAATTAGGGTTTTTAACCAATCTTGTGCATCCAATAAGTTCATTTGTGTCATTGGATGAACATTTAGGTCATTTTCGTCCTCCCTAGGCTTATTCTTGTCCAATTAGGGTTTTTAACCAATCTTGTGCATCCAATAAGTTCATTTGTGTCATTGGATGAACATTTAGGTCATTTTCGTCCTCCCTAGGCTTATTCTTGTCCAATTAGGGTTTTTAACCAATCTTGTGCATCCAATAAGTTCATTTGTGTCATTGGATGAACATTTAGGTCATTTTCGTCCTCCCAAGGCTTATTCTTGTCCAATTAGGCTTTTTAACCAATCTTGTGGATCCAATAAGTTCATTTGTGTCATTGGATGAACATTTAGGTCATTTTCATCCTCCCTAGGCTTATTCTTGTCCAATTAGGGTTTTTAAGCAATCTTGTGAATCCAATAAGTTCATTTGTTTCATTGGATGAACATTTAGGTCATTTTCTTCCTCCCTAGGCTTATTCTTGTTCAATTAGTATTTCTAACCAATCTTGTGCATCCAATAGGTGTGTTTGTGTCATTGGATGAACATTTAGGTCATTTTCGTCCTCCCTAGTCTTATTCTTGTCCAATTAGGGTTTTAAGCAATCTTGTGCATCCAATAAGTTCATTTGTGTCATTGGATGAACATTTAGGTTATTTTCGTCCTCACTAGGCTTATTCTTGTCCAATAAGGGTTTTTAACCAATCTTGTGCATCCAATAAGTTCATTTGTGTCATTGGATGAACATTTAAGTCATTTTCATCCTCCCTAGGCTTATTGTTGTCCAATTAGGGTTTTTAACCAATCTTGTGCATCCAATAGGTGTGTTTGTGTCATTTGATTAACATTTAGGTCATTTTCGTCCTCCCAAGGCTTATTCTTGTCCAATTAGGGTTTTTAACCAGTCTTGTGCATCCAATAAGTTCATTTGTGTCATTGGATGAACATTTAGGTCATTTTCGTCCTCCCTAGGCTTATTCTTGTCCAATTAGGGTTTTTAAGCAATCTTGTGAATCCAATAAGTTCATTTGTTTCATTGGATGAACGTTTAGGTCATTTTGGTCCTCCCTAGGCTTATTCTTGTTCAATTAGGGTTTCTAACCAATCTTGTGCATCCAATAGGTGTGTTTGTGTCATTGGATGATCATTTAGGTCATTTTCGTCCTCCCTATTCTTATTCTTGTCCAATTAGGGTTTTAAGCAATCTTGTGCATCCAATAAGTTCATTTGTGTCATTGGATGAACATTTAGGTTATTTTCGTCCTCACTAGGCTTATTCTTGTCCAATAAGGGTTTTTAACCAATCTTGTGCATCCAATAAGTTCATTTGTGTCATTGGATGAACATTTAGGTCATTTTCGTCCTCCCTAGGCTTATTCTTGTCCAATTAGGGTTTTTAACCAATCTTGTGCATCCAATAAGTTCATTTGTGTCATTCAATGAACATTTAGGTCATTTTCGTCCTCCCTAGGCTTATTCTTGTCCAATTAGGGTTTTTAACCAATCTTGTGCATCCAATAAGTTCATTTGTGTCATTGGATGAACATTTAGGTCATTTTCGTCCTCCCTAGGCTTATTCTTGTCCAATTAGGGTTTTGACCAATCTTGTGCCTCCAATAAGTTCATTTGTGTCATTGGATGAACATTTAGGTCATTTTCGTCCTCCCAAGGCTTATTCTTGTCCAATTAGGGTTTTTAACCAATCTTGTGCATCCAATAAGTTCATTTGTGTCATTGGATGAACATTTAGGTCATTTTTGTCGTCCCTAGGCATATTCTTGTCCAATTAAGGTTTTTAACCAATCTTGTGCATCCAATAGGTGTGTTTGTGTCATTGGATGAACATTTAGGTCATGATCGTCCACCCTAGGCTTATTCTTGTCCAAGTAGGGTTTTTAACCAATCTTGTGCATCCAATAAGTTCATTTGTGTCATTGGATGAACATTTAGGTCATTTTCGTCCACCCTAGGCTTATTCTTGTCCAATTAGGGTTTTTAACCAATCTTGTGCATCCAATAAGTTCATTTGTGTCATTGGATAAACATTTAGGTCATTTTTGACCTCCCTAGGCTTATTCTTGTCCAGTTAGGGTTTTTAACCATTCTTGTGCATCCAATAGGCGTATTTGTGTCATTGGATGAACATTTTGGTCATTTTCGTCTTCCCAAGGCTTATTCTTGTCCAATTAGGGTTTTTAACCAATCTTGTGCATCCAATAAGTTCATTTGTGTCATTGGATGAACATTTAGGTCATTTTCGTCCTCCCTAGGCTTATTCTTGTCCAATTAGGGTTTTTAAGCAATCTTGTGCATCCAATAAGTTCATTTGTTTCATTGGATGAACATTTAGGTCATTTTCGTCCTCCCTAGGCTTATTCATGTTCAATTAGGGTTTCTAACCAATCTTGTGCATCCAATAGGTGTGTTTGTGTCATTGGATGAATATTTAGGTCATTTTCGTCTTCCCTAGTCTTATTTTTGTCCAATTAGGGTTTTAAGCAATCTTGTGAATCCAATAAGTTCATTTGTGTCATTGAATAAACATTTAGGTTATTTTCGTCCTCACTAGGCTTAGTTTTGTGCAATTAGGGTTTTTAACCAATCTTGTGCAACCAATAGGTGTGTTTGTGTCATTAGATGAACATTTAGGTCATTTTCATCCTCCCTAGGCTTATTGTTGTCCAATTAGGGTTTTTAACCAATCTTGTGCATCCAATAAGTTCATTTGTGTCATTGGATAAACATTTAGGTCATTTTCGTCCTCCCTAGGCTTATTCTTGTCCAATTAGGGTTTTTAAGCAATCTTGTGAATCCAATAAGTTCATTTGTTTCATTGGATGAACATTTAGGTCATTTTCGTCCTCCCTAGGCTTATTCTTGTCCAATTAGGGTTTTTAAGCAATCTTGTGAATCCAATAAGTTCATTTGTGTCATTGGATGAACATTTAGGTCATTTTCGTCCTCCCTAGGCTTATTCTTGTCCAGTTAGGGTTTTTAAGCAATCTTGTGAATCCAATAAGTTCATTTGTTTCATTGGATGAACATTTAGGTCATTTTGGTCCTCCCTAGGCTTATTCTTGTCCAATTAGGGTTTCTAACCAATCTCGTGCATCCAATAGGTGTGTTTGTGTCATTGGATGATCATTTAGGTCATTTTCGTCCTCCCTAGTCTTATTCTTGTCCAATTAGGGTTTTAAGCAATCTTGTGCATCCAATAAGTTCATTTGTGTCATTGGATGAACATTTAGGTTATTTTCGTCCTCACTAGGCTAATTCTTGTCCAATAAGGGTTTTTAACCAATCTTGTGCATCCAATAAGTTCATTTGTGTCATTGGATGATCATTTAGGTTATTTTCGTCCTCACTAGGCTAATTCTTGTCCAATAAGGGTTTTTAACCAATCTTGTGCATCCAATAAGTTCATTTGTGTCATTGGATAAACATTTAGGTCATTTTCGTCCACCCTAGGCTTATTCTTGTCCAATTAGGGTTTTTAACCAATCTTGTGCATCCAATAGGTGTGTTTGTGTCATTGGATGAACATTTAGGTCATTTTCGTCCTCCCTAGGCTTATTCTTGTCCAATTAGGGTTTTTAACCAATCCTGTGCATCCAATAAGTTCATTTGTGTCATTGGATAAACATTTAGGTCATTTTCGTCCACCCTAGGCTTATTCTTGTCCAATTAGGGTTTTTAACCAATCTTGTGCCTCCAATAAGTTCATTTGTGTCATTGGATGAACATTTAGGTCATTTTCGTCCTCCCAAGGCTTATTCTTGTCCAATTAGGGTTTTTAACCAATCTTGTGCATCCAATAAGTTCATTTGTGTCATTGGATGAACATTTAGGTCATTTTCGTCCTCCCTAGGCTTATTCTTGTCCAATTAGGGTTTCTAACCAATCTTGTGCATCCAATAGATGTGTTTGTGTCATTGGATGAATAATTAGGTCATTTTCGTCCTCCCTAGTATTATTTTTGTCCAATTAGGGTTTTAAGCAATCTTGTGAATCCAATAAGTTCATTTGTTTCATTGGATGAACATTTAGGTCATTTTCGTCCTCCCTAGGCTTATTCATGTTCAATTAGGGTTTCTAACCAATCTTGTGCATCCAATAGGTGTGTTTGTGTCATTTGATGAATATTTAGGTCATTTTCGTCCTCCCTAGTCTTATTTTTGTTCAATTAGGGTTTTAAGCAATCTTGTGCATCCAATAAGTTCATTTGTGTCATTGGATAAACATTTAGGTTATTTTCGTCCTCACTAGGCTTAGTTTTGTGCAATTAGGGTTTTTAACCAATCTTGTGCAACCAATAGGTGTGTTTATGTCATTAGATGATCATTTAGGTCATTTTCATCCTCCCTAGGCTTATTGTTGTCCAATTAGGGTTTTTAACCAATCTTGTGCATCCAATAGGTGTGTTTGTGTCATTGGATGAACATTTAGGTCATTTTCGTCCTCCCTAGGCTTATTCTTGTCCAATTAGGGTTTTTAAGCAATCTTGTGCATCCAATAAGTTCATTTGTGTCATTGGATGGACATTTAGGTCATTTTCGTCCTCCCTAGGCTTATTCTTGTCCAATTAGGGTTTTTAACCAATCTTGTGCATCCAATAGGTGTGTTTGTGTCATTGGATGAACATTTAGGTCATTTTCGTCCTCCCTAGGCTTATTCTTGTCCAATTAGGGTTTTTAACCAATCTTGTGCATCCAATAAGTTCATTTGTGTCATTGGATTAACATTTAGGTCATCTTCGTCCTTCACAGGCTTATTCTTGTCCAATTAGGGTTTCTAACCAATCTTGTGTATCCAATAGGTGTGTTTGTGTCATTGGATGAACATTTAGGTAATTTTCGTCCTCCCTAGTCTTATTCTTGTCCAATTAGGGTTTTAAGCAATCTTGTGCATCCAATAAGTTCATTTGTGTCATTGGATGAACATTTAGGTCATTTTCGTCCTCCCTAGGCTTATTCTTGTCAAATTAGGGTTTCTAACCAATCGTGTGCATCCAATAGGTGTGTTTGTGTCATTGGATGAACATTTAGGTCATTTTCGTCCTCCCTAGGCTTATTCTTGTCCAATTATGGTTTTTAACCAATCTTGTGCATCCAATAGGTGTGTTTGTGTCATTGGATGAACATTTAGGTCATTTTAGTCCTCCCTAGGCTTATTCTTGTCCAATTACGGTTTCTAACCAATCTTGTGCATCCAATAGGTGTATTTGTGTCATTGGATGAACATTTAGGTCATTTTCGTCCTCCCTAGTCTTATTCTTGTCCAATTAGGGTTTTAAGCAATCTTGTGCATCCAATAAGTTCATTTGTGTCATTGGATTAAGATTTAAGTCATTTTCGTCCTCCCTAGGCTTATTCTTGTTCAATTAGGGTTTCTAACCAATCTTGTGCATCCAATAAGTTCATTTGTGTCATTGGATCAACATTTAGGTCATTTTCGTCCCCCCTAGAATTATTCTTGTCCAATTAGGGTTTCTAACCAATCTTGTGCATCCAATAAGTTCATTTGTGTCATTGGATGAACATTTAGGTCATTTTCGTCCTCCCTAGGCTTATTCTTGTCTAATTAGGGTTTTTAAGCAATCTTGTGCATCCAATAAGTTCATTTGTGTCATTGGATGAACATTTAGGTCATTTATGTCCTCCCTAGGCTTATTCTTGTCCAATTATGGTTTTTAACCAATCTTGTGCATCCAATAGGTGTGTTTGTGTCATTGGATGAACATTTAGGTCATTTTCGTCCTACCTAGGCTTATTCTTGTCCAATTAGGGTTTCTAACCCATCTTGTGCATCCAATAGGTGTATTTGTGTCATTGGATGAACATTTAGGTCATTTTCCTCCTCCCTGGGATTATTCTTGTCCATTTAGGGTTTCTAACCAATCTTGTGCATCCAATAAGTTCATTTGTGTCATTGGATGAACATTTAGGTCATTTTCGTCCTCCCTAGGCTTATTCTTGTCTAATTAGGGTTTTTAAGCAATCTTGTGCATCCAATAAGTTCATTTGTGTCATTGGATGAACATTTAGGTCATTTATGTCCTCCCTAGGCTTATTCTTGTCCAATTATGGTTTTTAACCAATCTTGTGCATCCAATAGGTGTGTTTGTGTCATTGGATGAACATTTAGGTCATTTTAGTCCTCCCTAGGCTTATTCTTGTCCAATTACGGTTTCTAACCCATCTTGTGCATCCAATAGGTGTATTTGTGTCATTGGATGAACATTTAGGTCATTTTCCTCCTCCCTGGAATTATTCTTGTCCATTTAGGGTTTCTAACCAATCTTGTGCATCCAATAAGTTCATTTGTGTCATTGGATGAACATTTAGGTCATTTTCGTCCTCCCTAGGCTTATTCTTGTCTAATTAGGGTTTTTAAGCAATCTTGTGCATCCAATAAGTTCAATTGTGTCATTGGATGAACATTTAGGTCATTTATGTCCTCCCTAGGCTTATTCTTGTCCAATTATGGTTTTTAACCAATCTTGTGCATCCAATAGGTGTGTTTGTGTCATTGGATGAACATTTAGGTCATTTTCGTCCTCCGTAGGCTTATTCTTGTCCAATTAGGGTTTCTAACCAATCTTGTGATTCCAATAGGTGTATTTGTGTCATTGGATGAACATTTAGGTCATTTTCGTCCTCCCTAGGCTTATTCTTGTCTAATTAGGGTTTTTAAGCAATCTTGTGCATCCAATAAGTTCATTTGTGTCATTGGATGAACATTTAGGTCATTTATGTCCTCCCTAGGCTTATTCTTGTCCAATTATCGTTTTTAACCAATCTTGTGCATCTAATAGGTGTGTTTGTGTCATTGGATGAACATTTAGGTCATTTTCGTCCTCCCTAGGCTTATTCTTGTCCAATTAGGGTTTTTAACCAATCTTGTGCATCCAATAGGTGTGTTTGTGTCATTGGATGAACATTTAGGTCATTTTCGTCCTCCCTAGGCTTATTCTCTTCCAATTAGGGTTTTTAACCAATCTTGTGCATTTAATAAGTTCATTTGTGTCATTGGATAAACATTTAGGTCATTTCCGTCCACCCTAGGCTTATTCTTGTCCAATTATGGTTTTTAACCAATCTTGTGCATCCATAGGTGTGTTTGTGTCATTGGATGAACATTTAGGTCAGTTTCGTCCTCCCTAGGCTTATTCTTTTCCAATTAGAGTTTCTAACGAATCTTGTGCATCCAATAGGTGTATTTGTGTCATTGGATGAACATTTAGGTCATTTTCGTCCTCCCTAGGCTTATTCTTGTCCAATTAGGGTTTTTAACCAATCTTGTGCATCCAATAGGTGTGTTTGTGTCATTGGATGAACATTTAGGTCATTTTCGTCCTACCTAGGCTTATTCTTGTCCAATTAGGGTTTCTAAGCAATCTTGTGCATCCAATAGGTGTATTTGTGTCATTGGATGAACATTTAGGTCATTTTCGTCCTCCCTAGGCTTATTCTTGTCCAATTAGGGTTTTTAAGCAATCTTGTGCATCCAATAAGTTCATTTGTGTCATTGGATGAATTTTTAGGTCATTTTCGTCCTCCCTAGGCTTATTCTTGTCCAATTATGGTTTTTAACCAATCTTGTGCATCCAATAGGTGTGTTTGTGTCATTGGATGAACATTTAGGTCATTTTCGTCCTCCCTAGGCTTATTCTTGTCCAATTAGGGTTTCTAACCAATCTTGTGCATCCAATAGGTGGGTTTGTGTCATTGGATGAACATTTAGGTCATTTTCGTCCTCCCTAGGCTTATTCTTGTCTAATTAGGGTTTTTAAGCAATCTTGGGCATCCAATAAGTTCATTTGTGTCATTGGATGAACATTTAGGTCATTTATGTCCTCCCTAGGCTTATTCTTGTCCAATTATGGTTTTTAACCAATCTTGTGCATCCAATAGGTGTGTTTGTGTCATTGGATGAACATTTAGGTCATTTTCGTCCTCCCTAGGCTTATTCTTGTCCAATTAAGATTTTTAACCAATCTTGTGTATCCAATAAGTTCATTTGTGTCATTAGATGAACATTTAGGTCATTTACGTCCGCCCTAGAATTATTCTTGTCCAATTAGGGTTTCTAACCAATCTTGTGCATCCAATAAGTTCATTTGTGTCATTTGATGAACATTTAGGTCATTTTCGTCCTCCCTAGGCTTATTCTTGTCTAATTAGGGTTTTTAAGCAATCTTGTGCATCCAATAAGTTCATTTGTGTCATTGGATGAAAATTTAGGTCATTTATGTCCTCCCTAGGCTTATTCTTGTCCAATTATGGTTTTTAACCAATCTTGTGCATCCAATAGGTGTGTTTGTGTCATTGGATGAACATTTAGGTCATTTTCTTCCTCCCTAGGCTTATTCTTGTCCAATTAGGGTTTCTAACCAATCTTGTGCATCCAATAGGTGTATTTGTGTCATTGGATGAACATTTAGGTCGTTTTCGTCCTCCCTATGCTTATTCTTGTTCAATTAGGGTTTTTAAGCAATCTTGTGCATCCAATAAGTTCATTTGTGTCATTGGATGAACATTTAGGTCATTTTCGTCCTCCCTAGGCTTATTCTTGTCCAATTAGGGTTTTTAACCAATCTTGTGCATCCAATAGGTGTGTTTGTGTCATTGGATGAACATTTATGTCATTTTCGTCCTCCCTAGGCTTATTCTTGTCCAATTAGGATTTTTAACCAATCTTGTGCATCCAATAAGTTCATTTGTGTCATTGGATGAACATTTAGGTCATTTTCGTCCTCCCTAGGCTTATTCTTGTCCAATTAGGGTTTTTAACCAATCTTGTGCATCCAATAGGTGTGTTTGTGTCATTGGATGAACATTTAGGTCATTTTCGTCCTACCTAGGCTTATTCTTGTCCAATTAGGGTTTCTAACCAATCTTGTGCATCCAATAGGTGTATTTGTGTCATTGGATGAACATTTAGGTCATTTTCGTCCTCCCTAGGCTTATTCTTGTCCAAATAGGTTTTTAAGCAATCTTGTGCATCCAATAAGTTCATTTGTGTCATTGGATGAACATTTAGGTCATTTTCGTCCTCCCTAGGCTTATTCTTGTCCAATTAGGGTTTTTAACCAATCTTGTGCATCCAATAGGTGTGTTTGTGTCATTGGATGAACATTTAGGTCATTTTCGTCCTCCCTAGGCTTATTCTTGTCCAATTAGGATTTTTAACCAATCTTGTGCATCCAATAAGTTCATATGTGTCATTGGATGAACATTTAGGTCACTTTCGTCCTCCCTAGAATTATTCTTGTCCAATTAGGGTTTCTAACCAATCTTGAGCATCCAATAAGTTGATTTGTGTCATTGGATTAACATTTAGGTCATTTTCGTCCACCCTAGGCTTATTCTTGTCCAATTAGGGTTTTTAACCAATCTTGTGCCTCCAATAAGTTCATTTGTGTCATTGGATGAACATTTAGGTCATTTTCGTCCTCCGAAGGCTTATTCTTGTCCAATTAGGGTTTTTAACCAATCTTGTGCATCCAATAAGTTCATTTGTGTCATTGGATGAACATTTAGGTTATTTTCGTCCTCACAAGGCTTAGTTTTGTGCAATTAGGGTTTTTAACCAATCTTGTGCATCCAATAAGTTCATTTGTGTCATTGGATGAACATTTAGGTCATTTACGTCCTCCCTAGGCTTATTCTTGTCCAATTAGGGTTTTTAAGCAATCTTGTGAATCCAATAAGTTCATTTGTTTCATTGGATGAACATTTAGGTCATTTTCGTCCTCCCTAGGCTTATTCTTGTTCAATTAGGGTTTCTAACCAATCATGTGCATCCAATAGGTGTGTTTGTGTCATTGGATGAACATTTAGGTCATTTTCGTCCTCCCTAGTCTTATTTTTGTGCAATTAGGGTTTTAAGCAATCTTGTGCATCCAATAAGTTCATTTGTGTCATTGGATTAAGATTTAAGTCATTTTCGTCCTCCCTAGGCTTATTCTTGTTCAATTAGGGTTTCTAACCAATCTTGTGCATCCAATAGGTGTGTTTGTGTCATTTGATTAACATTTAGGTCATTTTCGTACTCCCTAGGCTTATTCTTGTCTAATTAGGGTTTTTAAGCAATCTTGTGCATCCAATAAGTTCATTTGTGTCATTGGATGAACATTTAGGTCATTTATGTCCTCCCTAGGCTTATTCTTGTCCAATTATGGTTTTTAACCAATCTTGTGCATCCAATAGGTGTGTTTGTGTCATTGGATGAACATTTAGGTCATTTTCGTCCTCCCTAGGCTTATTCTTGTCCAATTAGGGTTTCTAACCAATCTTGTGATTCCAATAGCTGTATTTGTGTCATTGGATGAACATTTAGGTCATTTTCGTCCTCCCTAGGCTTATTCTTGTCCAATTAGGGTTTTTAAGCAATCTTGTGAATCCAATAAGTTCATTTGTTTCATTGGATGAACATTTAGGTCATTTTCGTCCTCCCTAGGCTTATTCTTGTCCAATTAGGGTTTTTAACCAATCTTGTGCATCCAATAAGTTCATTTGTGTCATTGGATGAACATTTAGGTCATTTTCGTCCTCCCAAGGCTTATTCTTGTCCAATTAGGGTTTTAAGCAATCTTGTGCATCCAATAAGTTCATTTGTGTCATTGGATGAACATTTAGGTTATTTTCGTCCTTACTAGGCTTAGTTTTGTGCAATTAGGGTTTTTAACCAATCTTGTGCATCCAATAGGTGTGTTTGTGTCATTAGATGAACATTTAGGTCATTTTCATCCTCCCTAGTCTTATTCTTGTCCAATTAGGGTTTTAAGCAATCTTGTGCATCCAATAAGTTCATTTGTGTCATTGGATGAACATTTAGGTTATTTTCGTCCTCACTAGGCTTAGTTTTGTGCAATTAGGGTTTTTAACCAATCTTGTGCATCCAATAGGTGTGTTTGTGTCATTAGATGAACATTTAGGTCATTTTCATCCTCCCTAGGCTTATTGTTGTCCAATTAGGGTTTTTAACCAATCTTGTGCATCCAATAGGTGTGTTTGTGTCATTGGATGAACATTTAGGTCATTTTCGTCCTCCCTAGTCTTA
>JBBPBR010000573.1:61524-73385 GCA_037974775.1 Cicer pinnatifidum | reverse complement strand
TTAAAAACCCTAATTGGACAAGAATAAGCCTAGGGAGGACGAAAATGACCTAAATGTTTATCCAATGACACAAATGAACTTATTGGATGCACAAGATTGGTTAAAAATCCTAATTGGACAAGAATAAGCCTAGGGAGGACGAAAATGACCTAAATGTTCATCCAATGACACACACACCTATTGGATGCACAAGATTGGTTAAAAACCCTAATTGGACAAGAATAAGCCTAGGGGGGACGAAAATGACCTAAATGTTCATCCAATGACAAAAATGAACTTATTGGATGCACAAGATTGCTTAAAAACCCTAATTGGACAAGAATATGCCTAGGGAGGACGAAAATGACCTAAATGTTCATCCAATGACACAAACACACCTATTGGATGCACAAGATTGGTTAAAAACCCTAACTGGACAAGAATAAGCCTAGGGAGGACGAAAATAACTTAAATCTTAATCCAATGACACAAATGAACTTATTGGATGCACAAGATTGCTTAAAACCCTAATTGGATAAGAATAAGCCTTGGGAGGACGAAAATGACCTAAATGTTCATCAAATGACACAAACACACCTATTGGATGCACAAGATTGGCTTAAAACCCTAATTGGACAAGAATAAGACTAGGGAGGACGAAAATGACCTAAATGTTAATCCAATGACACAAACACACCTATTGGATGCACAAGATTTGTTAAAAACCCTAATTGGACAACAATAAGCCTAGGGAGGATGAAAATGACCTAAATGTTCATCCAATGACACAAATGAACTTATTGGATGCACAAGATTGGTTAAAAACCTTTATTGGACAAGAATAAGCCTAGTGAGGACGAAAATAACCTAAATGTTCATCCAATGACACAAATGAACTTATTGGATGCACAAGATTGCTTAAAACCCTAATTGGACAAGAATAAGACAAGGGAGGACGAAAATGACCTAAATGTTCATCCAATGACACAAACACACCTATTGGATGCACAAGATTGGTTAGAAACCCTAATTGAACAAGAATAAGCCTAGGGAGGACCAAAATGACCTAAATGTTCATCCAATGAAACAAATGAACTTATTGGATTCACAAGATTGCTTAAAAACCCTAATTGGACAAGAATAAGCCTAGGGAGGACGAAAATGACCTAAATGTTCATCCAATGACACAAATGAACTTATTGGATGCACAAGATTGGTTAAAAACCCTAATTGGACAAGAATAAGCCTTGGGAGGACGAAAATGACCTAAATGTTCATCCAATGACACAAATGAACCTATTGGATGCACAAGATTGGTTAAAAACCCTAATTGGACGAGAATAAGCCTAGGGTGGACGAAAATGACCTAAATGTTTATCCAATGACACAAATGAACTTATTGGAGGCACAAGATTGGTTAAAAACCCTAATTGGACAAGAATAAGCCAAGGCTGGACGAAAATGACCTAAATGTTTATCCAATGACACAAATGAACTTATTGGATGCACAAGATTGGTTAAAAACCCTAATTGGACAAGAATAAACCTAGGGAGGACGAAAATGACCTAAATGTTCATCCAATGACACAAACACACCTATTGGATGCACAAGATTGGTTAAAATCCCTAATTGGACAAGAATAAGCCTAGGGTGGATGAAAACGACCTAAATGTTCATCCAATGACACAAATGAACTTATTGGATGCACAAGATTGGTTAAAAACCCTAATTGGACAAGAATAAGCCTAGGGAGGACGAAAATGACCTAAATGTTCATCTAATGACACAAATACACCTATTGGATGCACAAAATTGGTTAGAAACCGTAATTGGACAAGAATAAGCATAGGGAGGACGAAAATGACCTAAATGTTCATCCAATGACACAAACACACCTATTGGATGCACAAGATTGCTTAAAAACCCTAATTAGACAAGAATAAGCCTAGGGAGGACGAAAATGACCTAAATGTTCATCCAATGACACAAATCAACTTATTGGATGCACAAGATTGGTTAGAAACCCTAATTGGACAAGAATAATTCTAGGGAGGACGAAAATGACCTAAATGTTCATCCAATGACACATATGAACTTATTGGATGCACAAGATTGGTTAAAAATCCTAATTGGACAAGAATAAGCCTAGGGAGGACGAAAATGACCTAAATGTTCATCCAATGACACAAACAAACCTATTGGATGCACAAGATTGGTTAAAAACCCTAATTGGACAAGAATAAGCCTAGGGAGGACGAAAATGACGTAAATGTTCATCCAATGACACAAATGAACTTATTGGATGCACAAGATTGCTTAAAAACCCTAATTGGACAAGAATAAGCCTAGGGAGGACGAAAATGACCTAAATGTTCATCCAATGACACAAATACACCTATTGGATGCAAAAGATTGGTTAGAAACCCTAATTTGACAAGAATAAGCCTAGGGATGACGAAAATGACCTAAATGTTCATCCACTGACACAAACACACCTATTGGATGCACAAGATTGGTTAAAAACACTAATTGGACAACAATAAGCCTATGGAGGACGAAAATGACCTAAATGTTCATCCAATGACACAAATGAACTTATTGGATGCACAAGATTGGTTAAAAACCCTAATTGGACAAGAATAAGCCTAGGGTGGACGAAAATCACCTAAATGTTTATCCAATGACACAAATGAACTTATTGGATGCACAAGATTGGTTAAAAACCCTAATTGGACAAGAATAAGCATAGGGAGGACGAAAATGACCTAAATGTTCATCCAATGACACAAACAAACCTATTGGATGCACAAGATTGGTTAAAAACCCTAATTGGACAAGAATAAGCGTAGGGAGGACGAAAATGACCTAAATGTTCATCCAATGACACAAACACACCTATTGGATGCACAAGATTGGTTAAAAACCCTAATTGGACAAGATTAAGCCTAGGGAGGACGAAAATGACGTAAATGTTCATCCAATGACACAAATGAACTTATTGGATGCACAAGATTGCTTAAAAACCCTAATTGGACAAGAATAAGCCTAGGGAGGACGAAAATGACCTAAATGTTCATCCAATGACACAAATACACCTATTGGATGCACAAGATTGGTTAGAAACCCTAATTGGACAAGAATAAGCCTAGGGAGGACGAAAATGACCTAAGCGTTCATCCAATGACACAAACACACCTATTGGATGCACAAGATTGGTTAAAAACCCTAATTGGACAAGAATAAGCCTAGGGTGGACGAAAATGACCTAAATGTTTATCCAATGACACAAATGAACTTATTGGATGCACAAGATTGGTTAAAAACCCTAATTGGACAAGAATAAGCCTAGGGAGGACGAAAATGACCTAAATGTTCATCCAATGACACAAACACACCTATTGGATGCACAAGATTGGTTAAAATCCCTAATTGGACAAGAATAAGCCTAGGGTGGATGAAAACGACCTAAATGTTCATCCAATGACACAAATGAACTTATTGGATGCACAAGATTGCTTAAAAACCCTAATTGGACAAGAATAAGCCTAGGGAGGACGAAAATGACCTAAATGTTCATCTAATGACACAAATACACCTATTGGATGCACAAAATTGGTTAGAAACCGTAATTGGACAAGAATAAGCATAGGGAGGACGAAAATGACCTAAATGTTCATCCAATGACACAAACACACCTATTGGATGCACAAGATTGCTTAAAAACCCTAATTAGACAAGAATAAGCCTAGGGAGGACGAAAATGACCTAAATGTTCATCCAATGACACAAATCAACTTATTGGATGCACAAGATTGGTTAGAAACCCTAATTGGACAAGAATAATTCTAGGGAGGACGAAAATGACCTAAATGTTCATCCAATGACACAAATGAACTTATTGGATGCACAAGATTGGTTAAAAACCCTAATTGGACAAGAATAAGCATAGGGAGGACGAAAATGACCTAAATGTTCATCCAATGACACAAATGAACTTATTGGATGCACAAGATTGGTTAAAAACTCTAGTTGGACAAGAATAAGCCTAGGGTGGACGAAAATGACCTAAATGTTCATCCAATGACACAAATGAACTTATTGGATGCACAAGATTGCTTAAAAACCCTAATTGGACAAGAATAAGCCTAGGGAGGACGAAAATGACCTAAATGTTCATCCAATGACACAAATGAACTTATTGGATGCACAAGATTGGTTAAAAACCCTAATTGGACAAGAATAAGCATGGGGAGGACGAAAATGACCTAAATGTTCATCCAATGACACAAATGAACTTATTGGATGCATAAGATTGCTTAAAAACCCTAATTGGACAAGAATAAGCCTAGGGAGGACGAAAATGACCTAAATGTTCATCCAATGACACAAATACACCTATTGGATGCACAAGATTGGTTAAAAACCCTAATTGGACAAGAATAAGCGTAGGGAGGACGAAAATGACCTAAATGTTCATCCAATGACACAAACACACCTATTGGATGCACAAGATTGGTTAAAAACCCTAATTGGACAAGAATAAGCCTAGGGAGGACGAAAATGACGTAAATGTTCATCCAATGACACAAATGAACTTATTGGATGCACAAGATTGCTTAAAAACCCAAATTGGACAAGAATAAGACTAGGGAAGACGAAAATGACCTAAATGTTCATCCAATGACACAAACACACCTATTGGATGCAAAAGATTGGTTAGAAACCCTAATAGAACAAGACTAAGCCTAGGGAGGATGAAAATAACCTAAATGTTCATCCAATGACACAAATGAACTTATTGGATGCACAAGATTGCTTAAAAACCCTAATTGGACAAGAATAAGCCTAGGGAGGACGAAAATGACCTAAATGTTCATCCAATGACACAAATGAACTTATTGGATGCACAAGATTGGTTAAAAACCCTAATTGGACAAGAATAAGCCTTGGGAGGACGAAAATGACCTAAATGTTCATCCAATGACACAAATGCACATATTGGATGCACAAGATTGGTTAAAAACCCTAATTGGACAAGAATAAGCCTAGGGTGGACGCAAATGACCTAAATGTTCATCCAATGACACAAATGAACTTATTGGATGCACAAGATTGGTTAAAAACCCTAATTGGACAAGAATAAGCCTTGGGAGGACGAAAATGACCTAAATGTTCATCCAATGACACAAATGAACCTATTGGATGCACAAGATTGGTTAAAAACCCTAATTGGACAAGAATAAGCCTAGGGGGGACGAAAATGACCTAAATGTTTATCCAATGACACAAATGAACTTATTGGATGCACAAGATTGGTTAAAAACCCTAATTGGACAAGAATAAGCCTAGGGAGGACGAAAATGACCTAAATGTTCATCCAATGACACAAACACACATATTGGATGCACAAGATTGGTTAAAAACCCTAATTGGACAAGAATAAGCCTAGGGAGGACGAAAATGACCTAAATGTTCATCCAATGACACAAATGAACTTATTGGATGCACAAGATTGCTTAAAAATCCTAATTGGACAAGAATAAGCCTACGGAGGACGAAAATGACCTAAATGTTCGACCAATGACACAAATACACCTATTGGATGCAGAAGATTGGTTAGAAACCCTAATTTGACAAGAATAAGCCTAGGGAGGACGAAAATGACCTAAATGTTCATCCAATGACACAAACACACCTATTGGATGCACAAGATTGGTTAAAAACCCTAATTGGACAAGAATAAGCCTAGGGAGGACGAAAATGACCTAAATGTTCATCCAATGACACAAATGAACTTATTGGATGCACAAGATTGGTTAGAAACCCTAATTGAACAAGAATAAGCCTAGGGAGGACGAAAATGACTTAAATCTTAATCCAATGACACAAATGAACTTATTGGATGCACAAGATTGCTTAAAACCCTAATTGGACAAGAATAAGACTAGGGACGACGAAAATGACCTAAATGTTCATCCAATGACACAAACACACCTATTGGATGCACAAGATTGGTTAAAAACCTTAATTGGACAAGAATAAGCCTAGGGATGACGAAAATGACCTAAATGTTCATCCAATGACACAAATGAACTTATTGGATGCACAAGATTGGTTAAAAACCCTGATTGGACAAGAATAAGCCTAGGGTGGACGAAAATGACCTAAATGTTTATCCAATGACACAAATGAACTTATTGGATGCACAAGATTGGTTAAAAACCCGAATTGGACAATAATAAGCATAGGGACGACGAAAATGACCTAAATGTTCATCGAATGACACAAATACACCTATTGGATGCAAAAGATTGGTTAGAAACCCTAATTTGACAAGAATAAGCCTAGGGAGGACGAAACTGACCTAAATGTTCATCCAATGACACAAACACACCTATTGGATGCACAAGATTGGTTAAAAACCCTAATTGGACAAGAATAAGCCTAGGGAGGACGAAAATGACCTAAATGTTCATCCAATGACACAAATGAACTTATTGGATGCACAAGATTGGTTAGAAACGCTAATTGGACAAGAATAAGCCTAGGGAGGACGAAAATGACCTAAATGTTCATCCAATGACACAAATGAACTTATTGGATGCACAAGATTGTTTATAAACCCTAATTGGACAAGAATAAGCCTAGGGAGGACGAAAATGACCTAAATGTTCATCCAATGACACAAATGAACTTATTGGATGCACAAGATTGCTTAAAAACCAAATTGGACAAGAATAAGCCCAGGGAGGAGGAAAAATGACCTAAATGTTCATCCAATGACACAATTGAACTTATTGGATGCACAAGATTGCTTAAAACCCTAATTGGACAAGAATAAGACTAGGGAGGACGAAAATGACCTAAATGTTCATCCAATGACACAAACACACCTATTGGATGCACAAGATTGGTTAGAAACCTTAATTAAACAAGAATAAGCCTAGGGAGGACGAAAATGACCTAAATGTTCATCCAATGACACAAATGAACTTATTGGATGCACAAGATTGCTTAAAAACCCTAATTGGACAAGAATAAGCCTAGGGAGGACGAAAATGACCTAAATGTTCATCCAATGACACAAATACACCTAATGGATGCACAAGATTGGTTAAAAACCCTAATTGGACAAGAATAAGCCTAGGGAGGACGAAAATGACCTAAATGTTCATCCAATGACACAAATGAACTTATTGGATGCACAAGATTGCTTAAAAACCCTAATTGGACAAGAATAAGCCTAGGGAGGACGAAAATGACCTAAATGTTCATCCAATGACACAAATACACCTATTGGATGCAAAAGATTGGTTAGAAACCCTAATTGGCCAAGAATAAGCCTAGGGAGGACGAAAATGACCTAAATGTTCATCCAATGACACAAACACACCTATTGGATGCACAAGATTGGTTAAAAACCCTAATTGGACAAGAATAAGCCTAGGGAGGACGAAAATGACCTAAATGTTCATCCAATGACACAAATGAACTTATTGGATGCACAAGATTGCTTAAAAACCCTAATTGGACAAGAATAAGCCTAGGGAGGACGAAAATGACCTTAATGTTCATCCAATGACACAAATGAACTTATTGGATGCACAAGATTGCTTAAAAACCCTAATTGGACAAGAATAAGCCTAGGGAGGACGAAAATGACCTAAATGTTCATCCAATGACACAAATACACCTATTGGATGGAAAAGATTGGTTAGAAACCCTAATTTGACAAGAATAAGCCTAGGGAGGACGAAAATGACCTAAATGTTCATCCAATGACACAAACACACCTATTGGATGCACAAGATTGGTTAAAAACCCTAATTGGACAAGAATAAGCCTAGGGAGGACGAAAATGACCTAAATGTTCATCCAATGACACAAATGAACTTATTGGATGCACAAGATTGGTTAGAAACCCTAATTGGGCAAGAATAAGCCTAGGGAGGACGAAAATGACCTAAATGTTCATCCAATGACACAAATGAACTTATTGGATGCACAAGATTGCTTGAAAACCTAATTGGACAAGAATAAGCCTAGGGAGGAGGAAAAACGACCTAAATGTTCATCCAATGACACAAATGAACTTATTGGATGCACAAGATTGCTTAAAACCCTAATTGGACAAGAATAAGACTAGGGAGGACGAAAATGACCTAAATGTTCATCCAATGACACAAACACACCTATTGGATGCACAAGATTGGTTAGAAACCCTAATTGAACAAGAATAAGCCTAGGGAGGACGAAAATTACTTAAATCTTAATCCAATGACACAAATGAACTTATTGGATGCACAAGATTGCTTTAAACCCTAATTGGAAAAGAATAAGACTAGGGAGAATGAAAATGACCTAAATGTTCATCAAATGACACAAACACACCTATTGGATGCACAAGATTGGTTAAAAACCCTAATTGGACAACAATAAGCCTAGGGAGGATGAAAATGACCTAAATGTTCATCTAATGACACAAACACACCTATTGGATGCACAAGATTGGTTAAAAACCCTAATTGCACAAAACTAAGCCTAGTGAGGACGAAAATGACCTAAATGTTCATCCAATGACACAAATGAACTTATTGGATGCACAAGATTGCTTAAAAACCCTAATTGGACAAGAATAAGCCTAGGGAGGACGAAAATGACCTAAATGTTCATCCAATGACACAAATGAACTTATTGGATGAACAAGATTGCTTAAAAACCCTAATTAGACAAGAATAAGCCTAGGGAGGACGAAAATGACCTAAATGTTCATCCAATGACACAAATACACCTATTGGATGCACAAGATTGGTTAGAAACCCTAATTGGACAAGAATAAGCCTAGCGAGGACGAAAATGACCTAAATGTTCATCCAATAACACAAACGCACCTATTGGATGCACAAGATTGGTTAAAAACCCTAATTGGACAAGAATAAGCCTAGGGTGGACGAAAATGACCTAAATGTTTATCCAATGACACAAATGAACTTATTGGATGCACAAGATTGGTTAAAAACCCTAATTGGACAAGAATAAGCATAGGGAGGACGAAAATGACCTAAATGTTCATCCAATGACACAAACACACCTATTGGATGCACAAGATTGGTTAGAAACCCTAATTGGACAAGAATAAGCCTAGGGAGGATGCAAATGGCCTAAATGTTCATCCAATGACACAAATGAACTTATTGGATGCACAAGATTGCTTAAAAACCCTAATTGGACAAGAATAAGCCTAGGGAGGACGAAAATGACCTAAATGTTCATCCAATGACACAAATACACCTATTGGATGCACAAGATTGGTTAAAAACCCTAATTGGACAAGAATAAGCCTAGGGTTGACGAAAATGACCTAAATGTTTATCCAAAGACACAAATGAACTTATTGGATGCACAAGATTGGTTAAAAACCCTAATTGGACAAGAATAAGCCTAGGGTGGACGAAAATGACCTAAATGTTTATCCAATGACACAAATGAACTTATTGGATGCACAAGATTGGTTAAAAACCCTAATTGGACAAGAATAAGCCTAGGGAGGACGAAAATGACCTAAATGTTCATCCAATGACACAAACACACCTATTGGATGCATAAGATTCGTAAGAAACCCTAATTGGACAAGAATAAGCCTAGGGAGGAAGAAACTGACCTAAATGTTCATCCAATGACACAAACACACCTATTGGATGCACAAGATTGGTTAAAAACGCTAATTGGACAAGAATAAGCCTAGGGAGGAAGAAAATGACCTAAATGTTCATCCAATGACACAAACACACCTATTGGATGCACAAGATTGATTAAAAACCCTAATTAGACAAGAATAAGCCTAGGGAGGACGAAAATGACCTAAATGTTCATCCAATGACACAAATACACCTATTGGATGCACAAGATTGTTTAGAAACCCTAATTGGACAAGAATAAGCCTAGGGAGGACGAAAATGACCTAAATGTTCATCCAATGACACAAGCACACCTATTGGATGCACAAGATTGGTTAGAAACCCTAATTGGATAAGAATAAGCCTAGGGAGGACGAAAATGACCTAAATGTTCATCCAATGACACAAACACACCTATTGGATGCACAAGATTGGTTAGAAACCCTAATTGAACAAGAATAAGCCTAGGGAAGACGAAAATGACCTAAATGTTCATCCAATGACACAAACACACCTATTGGATGCACAAGATTGGTTAAAAACCCTAATTGGACAAGAATAAGCCTAGGGTGGACGAAAATGACCTAAAAGTTCATCCAATAACACAAATGAACTTATTGGATGCACAAGATTGCTTAAAAACCCTAATTAGACAAGAATAAGCCTAGGGAGGACGAAAATGACCTAAATGTTCATCCAATGACACAAACACACCTATTGGATGCACAAGATTGGTTAAAAACCCTAATTGGACAAGAATAAGCCTAGGGAGGACGACAATAACCTAAATGTTCATCCAATGATACAAATACACCTATTGGATGCACAAGATTGGTTAGAAACCCTAATTGGACAAGAATAAGCCTAGGGAGGACGAAAATGACCTAAATGTTCATCCAATAACACAAATGAACTTATTGGATGCACAAGATTGCTTAAAAACCCTAATTAGACAAGAATAAGCTTAGGGAGGACGAAAATGACCTAAATGTTCATCCAATGACACAAACACACCTATTGGATGCACAAGATTGGTTAAAAACCCTAATTAGACAAGAATAAGCTTAGGGAGGACGAAAATGACCTAAATGTTCATCCAATGACACAAACACACCTATTGGATGCACAAGATTGGTTAGAAACCCTAATTGGACAAGAATAAGCCTAGGGAGGACGAAAATGACTTAAATGTTCATCCAGTGACACAAACACACCTACTGGATGCACAAGATTGGTTAAAAACCCTAATTGGACAAGAATAAACCTAGGGTGGACGAAAATGACCTAAATGTTTATCCAATGACACAAATGAACTTATTGGATGCACAAGATTGGTTAAAAACCCTAATTGGACAAGAATAAGCCTAGGGAGGACGAAAATGACCTAAATGTTCATCCAATGACACAAACACACCTATTGGATGCACAAGATTGGTTAAAAACCCTAATTGGACAAGAATAAGCCTAGGGAGGACGAAAATGACCTAAATGTTCATCCAATGACACAAATGAACTTATTGGATGCACAAGATTGCTTAAAAACCCTAATTGGACAAGAATAAGCCTAAGGAGGGCGAAAATGACCTAAATGTTCATCTAATGACACAAATGAACTTATTGGATGCAAAAGATTGGTTAAAAACCCTAATTGGACAAGAATAAGCCTAGGGAGGACGAAAAATGACCTAAATGTTCATCCAATGACATAAATGAACTTATTGGATGCACAAGATTGCTTAAAACCCTAATTGGACAAGAATAAGCCTAGGGAGGACGAAAATGACCTAAATGTTCATCCAATGACACAAATGAACTTATTGGATGCACAAGATTGGTTAGAAACCCTAATTGGACAAGAATAAGCCTAGGGAGGACGAAAATGACCTAAATGTTCATCCAATGACACAAATGAACTTATTGGATGCACAAGATTGCTTATAAACCCTAATTGGACAAGAATAAGCCTAGGGAGGACGAAAATGACCTAAATGTTCATCCAATGACACAAATGAACTTATTGGATGCACAAGATTGCTTAAAAACCCTAATTCGACAAGAATAATCCTAGGGAGGATGAAAAATGACCTAAATGTTCATCCAATGACACAAATGAACTTATTGGATGCACAAGATTGCTTAAAACCCTAATTGGACAAGAATAAGACTAGGGAGGACCAAAATGACCTAAATGTTCATCCAATGAC
>JBBPBR010000573.1:0-57175 GCA_037974775.1 Cicer pinnatifidum | reverse complement strand
TAAGCCTAGGGAGGACGAAAATGAGCTAAATGTTCATCCAATGACACAAACACACCTATTGGATGCACAAGATTGGTTAAAAACCCTAATTGGACACGAATAAGCCTTGGGATGACGAAAATGACCTAAATGTTCATCCAATGACACAAATACACCTATTGGATGCACAAGATTGGTTAAAAACCCTAATTGGACAAGAATAAGCCTAGCGAGGACGAAAATGCCCTAAATGTTCATCCAATGACACAAATACACTTATTGGATGCACAAGATTCGTTAGAAACCCTAATTGGACAAGAATAAGCCTAGGGAGGACGAAAATGACCTAAATGTTTATCCAATGACACAAATGAACTTATTGGATGCACAAGATTGGTTAAAAACCCTAATTGGACAAGAATAAGCCTAGGGAGGACGAAAATGACCTAAATGTTCATCCAATGACACAAACACACCTATTGGATGCACAAGATTGGTTAAAAACCCTAATTGGACAAGAATAAGCCTTGGGAGGACGAAAATGACCTAAATATTCTTCCAATGAAACAAATGAACTTATTGGATGCACAAGATTGGTTAAAAACCCTAATTGGACAAGAATAAGCCTAGGGTGGACGAAAATGACCTAAATGTTTATCCAATGACACAAATGAACTTATTGGATGCACAAGATTGGTTAAAAACCCTAATTGGACAAGAATAAGCCTAGGGAGGACGAAAATGACCTAAATGTTCATCAAATGTCACAAACACACCTATTGAATGCACAAGATTGGTTAAAAACCCTAATTGGACAAGAATAAGCCTAGGGAGGACGAAAATGACCTAAATGTTCATCCAATGACACAAATGAACTTATTGGATGCATAAGATTGGTTAAAAACCCTAATTGGACAAGAATAAGCCTAGGGAGGACGAAAATGACCTAAATGTTCATCCAATGACACAAACATACTTATTGGATGCACAAGATTGGTTAAAAACCCTAACTGGACAAGAATAAGCCTAGGGAGGACGAAAATAACTTAAATCTTAATCCAATGACACAAATGAACCTATTGGATGCACAAGATTGGTTAAAAACCCTAATTCGACAAGAATAAGCCTAGGGTGGACGAAAATGACCTAAATGTTCATCCAATGACACAAACACACCTATTGGATGCACAAGATTGGCTTAAAACCCTAATTGGACAAGAATAAGACTAGGGAGGACGAAAATGACCTAAATGTTCATCCAATGACACAAACACACCTATTGGATGCACAAGATTTGTTAAAAACCCTAATTGGACAACAATAAGCCTAGGGAGGATGAAAATGACCTAAATGTTCATCCAATGACACAAATGAACTTATTGGATGCACAAGATTGGTTAAAAACCCTTATTGGACAAGAATAAGCCTAGTGAGGACGAAAATAACCTAAATGTTCATCCAATGACACAAATGAACTTATTGGATGCACAAGATTGCTTAAAACCCTAATTGGACAAGAATAAGACAAGGGAGGACGAAAATGACCTAAATGTTCATTCAATGACACAAACACACCTATTGGATGCACAAGATTGGTTAGAAACCCTAATTGAACAAGAATAAGCCTAGGGAGGACCAAAATGACCTAAATGTTCATCCAATGAAACAAATGAACTTATTGGATTCACAAGATTGCTTAAAAACCCTAATTGGACAAGAATAAGCCTAGGGAGGACGAAAATGACCTAAATGTTCATCCAATGACACAAATGAACTTATTGGATGCACAAGATTGGTTAAAAACCCTAATTGGACAAGAATAAGCCTTGGGAGGACGAAAATGACCTAAATGTTCATCCAATGACACAAATGAACCTATTGGATGAACAAGATTGGTTAAAAACCCTAATTGGACAACAATAAGCCTAGGGAGGATGAAAATGACCTCAAAGTTCATCCAATGACACAAACACACCTATTGGATGCACAAGATTGGTTAAAAACCCTAATTGCACAAAACTAAGCCTAGTGAGGACGAAAATAACCTAAATGTTCATCCAATGACACAAATGAACTTATTGGATGCACAAGATTGCTTAAAACCCTAATTGGACAAGAATAAGACTAGGGAGGACGAAAATGACCTAAATGTTCAACCAATGACACAAACACACCTATTGGATGCACAAGATTGGTTAGAAACCCTAATTGAACAAGAATAAGCCTAGGGAGGACCAAAATGACCTAAATGTTCATCCAATGAAACAAATGAACTTATTGGATTCACAAGATTGCTTAAAAACCCTAATTGGACAAGAATAAGCCTAGGGAGGACGAAAATGACCTAAATGTTCATCCAATGACACAAATGAATTTATTGGATGCACAAGATTGGTTGAAAACCCTAATTGGACAAGAATAAGCCTTGGGAGGACGAAAATGACCTAAATGTTCATCCAATGACACAAATGAACCTATTGGATGCACAAGATTGGTTAAAAACCCTAATTGGATAAGAATAAGCCTAGGGTGGACGAAAATGACCTAAATGTTTATCCAATGACACAAATGAACTTATTGGATGCACAAGATTGGTTAAAAACCCTAATTGGACAAGAATAAGCCTAGGGAGGACGAAAATGACCTAAATGTTCATCCAATGACACAAACACACCTATTGGATGCACAAGATTGGTTAAAAACCCTAATTGAAGAAGAATAAGCATAGGGAGGACGAAAATGACCTAAATGTTCATCCAATGACACAAATGAACTTATTGGATGCACAAGATTAGTTAAAAACCCTAATTGGACAAGAATAAGCCTAGGGAGGACGATAATGACCTGAATGTTCATCCAATGACACAAATGAACTTATTGGATGCACATGATTGCTTAAAAACTCTAATTGGACAAGAATAAGCCTAGGGAGGACGAAAATGACCAAAATGTTCATCCAATGACACAAATGAAATTATTGGATGCACAAGATTGCTTATAAACCCTAATTGGACAAGAATAAGACTAGGGAGGACGAAAATGACCTAAATGTTCATCCAATGACACAAACACACCTATTGGATGCACAAGATTGGTTAGAAACCCTAATTGAACAAGAATAAGCCTAGGGAGGACGAAAATGACTTAAATCTTAATCCAATGACACAAATGAACTTATTGGATGCACAAGATTGCTTAAAACCCTAATTGGACAAGAATAAGACTAGGGAGGACGAAAATGACCTAAATGTTCATCCAATGAGACACAAACACACCTATTGGATGCACAAGATAGGTTAGAAACCCTAATTGGACAAGAATAAGCCTAGGGAAGACGAAAATGATCTAAATGTTCACCCAAGGACACAAATGAACTTATTGGATGCACAAGATTGTTTAAAAACCCTAATTGGACAAGAATAAGCCTAGGGAGGACGAAAATGACCTAAATGTTCATCCAATGACACAAATGAACTTATTGGATGCACAAGATTGGTTAGAAACCCTAATTGGACAAGAATAAGCCTACGGAGGACGAAAATGACCTAAATGTTCATCCAATGACACAAATGAACTTATTGGATGCACAAGATTGGTTAAAAACCCTAATTGGACAAGAATAAGCCTTGGGAGGACGAAAATGACCTAAATGTTCATCCAATGACACAAATGCACTTATTGGATGCACAAGATTGGTTAAAAACCCTAATTGGACAAGAATAAGGCTATGGAGGACGAAAATGACCTAAATGTTCATCCAATGACACAAATGAACTTATTGGATGCACAAGATTGCTTAAAAACCCTAATTGGACAAGAATAAGCCTAGGGAGGACGAAAATGACCTAAATGTTCATCCAATGACACAAACACAGCTATTGGATGCACAAGATTGGTTAGAAACCCTAATTGGACAAGAATAAGCCTAGGGAGGACGAAAATGACCTAAATGTTCATCCAATGACACAAATGAACTTATTGGATGCACAAGATTGGTTAAAAACCATAATTGGACAAAAATAAGCCTAGGGAGGACATAAATGACCTAAATGTTCATCCAATGACACAAATGAACTTATTGGATGCACAAGATTGCTTAAAAACCCTAATTAGACAAGAATAAGCCTAGGGAGGACGAAAATGACCTAAATGTTCATCCAATGACACAAATGAACTTATTGGATGCACAAGATTGGTTAGAAACCCTAATTGGACAAGAATAAGCCTAGGGAGGACGAAAATGACCTAAATCTTCATCCAATGACACAAATACACCTATTGGATGCACAAGATTGGTTAGAAACCCTAATTGGACAAGAATAAGCCTAGGTAGGACGAAAATGACCTAAATGTTCATCCAATGACACAAACACACCTATTGGATGCACAAGATTGGTTAAAAACCCAAATTGGACAAGAATAAGCCTACGGAGGACGAAAATGACCTAAATGTTCATCCAATGACACAAATGAACTTATTGGATGCACAAGATTGCTTAAAAACCCTAATTAGACAAGAATAAGCCTAGGGAGGACGAAAATGACCTAAATGTTCATCCAATGACACAAATACACCTATTGGAATCACAAGATTGGTTAGAAACCCTAATTGGACAAGAATAAGCCTACGGAGGACGAAAATGACCTAAATGTTCATCCAATGACACAAACACACCTATTGGATGCACAAGATTGGTTAAAAACCATAATTGGACAAGAATAAGCCTAGGGAGGACATAAATGACCTAAATGTTCATCCAATGAAACAAATGAACTTATTGGATGCACAAGATTGCTTAAAAACTCTAATTAGACAAGAATAAGCCTAGGGAGGACGAAAATGACCTAAATGTTCATCCACTGGCACAAACACACCTATTGGATGCACAAGATTGGTTAGAAACCCTAATTGAACTAGAATAAGCCTAGGGAGGACGAAAATGACTTAAATCTTAATCCAATGACACAAATGAACTTATTGGATGCACAAGATTGCTTAAAACCCTAATTGGACAAGAATAAGACTAGGGAGGACGAAAATGACCTAAATGTTCATCCAATTACACAAACACACCTATTGGACGCACAAGATTGGTTAAAAACCCTAATTGGACAACAATAAGCCTAGGGAGAATGAAAATGACCTAAATGTTCATTTAATGACACAAACACACCTATTGGATGCACAAGATTGGTTAAAAACCCTAATTGCACAAAACTAAGCCTAGTGAGGACTAAAATAACCTAAATGTTCATCCAATGACACAAATGAACTTATTGGATGCACATGATTGCTTAAAACCCTAATTGGACAAGAATAAGACAAGGGAGGACGAAAATGACCTAAATGTTCATCCAATGACACAAACACACCTATTGGATGCACAAGATTGGTTAGAAACCCTAATTGAACAAGAATAAGCCTAGGGAGGACGAAAATGACCTAAATGTTCATCCAATGAAACAAATGGACTTATTGGATGCACAAGATTGCTTAAAAACTCTAATTAGACAAGAATAAGCCAAGGGAGGACGAAAATGACCTAAATGTTCATCCACTGGCACAAACACACCTATTGGATGCACAAGATTGGTTAGAAACCCTAATTGAACTAGAATAAGCCTAGGGAGGACGAAAATGACTTAAATCTTAATCCAATGACACAAATGAACTTATTGGATGCACAAGATTGCTTAAAACCCTAATTGGACAAGAATAAGCCTAGGGAGGACGTAAATGACCTAAATGTTCATCCAATGACACAAATGAACTTATTGGATGCACAAGATTGGTTAAAAACCCTAATTGGACAAGAATAAGCCTTGGGAGGACGAAAATGACCTAAATGTTCATCCAATGAAACAAATGAACTTATTGGAGGCACAAGATTGGTTAAAAACCCTAATTGGACAAGAATAAGCCTAGGGTGGACGAAAATGACCTAAATGTTTATCCAATGACACAAACGAACTTATTGGATGCACAAGATTGGTTAAAAACCTTAATTGGACAGGAATAAGCCAAGGGAGGACGAAAATGACCTAAATGTTCATCCAATGACACAAACACACCTATTGGATGCACAAGATTGGTTAAAAACCCTAATTGGACAAGAATAAGCCTAGTGAGGACGAAAATAACCTAAATGTTCATCCAATGACACAAATGAACTTATTGGATGCACAAGATTGCTTAAAACCCTAATTGGACAAGAATAAGACTAGGGAGGACGAAAATGACCTAAATGTTCATCCAATGACACAAACACAACTATTGGATGGACAAGATTGGTTAGAAACCCTAATTGAACAAGAATAAGCCTAGGGAGGACCAAAATGACCTAAATGTTCATCCAATGAAACAAATGAACTTATTGGATTCACAAGATTGCTTAAAAACCCTAATTGGACAAGAATAAGCCTAGGGAGGACGAAAATGACCTAAATGTTCATCCAATGACACAAATGAACTTATTGGATGCACAAGATTGGTTAAAAACCCTAATTGGACAAGAATAAGCCTTGGGAGGACGAAAATGACCTAAATGTTCATCCAATGACACAAATGAACCTCTTGGATGCACAAGATTGGTTAAATACCCTAATTGGACAAGAATAAGACTAGGGAGGACGAAAATGACCTAAATGTTCATCCAATGACACAAACACACCTATTGGAAGCACAAGATTGGTTAAAAACCCTAATTGGACAACAATAAGCCTAGGGAGGATGAATATGACCTAAATGTTCATCTAATGACACAAACACACCTATTGGATGCACAAGATTGGTTAAAAACCCTAATTGCACAAAACTAAGCCTAGTGAGGACGAAAATAACCTAAATGTTCATCCAATGACACAAATGAACTTATTGGATGCAAAAGATTGCTTAAAACCCTAATTGGACAAGAATAAGACTAGGGAGGACGAAAATGACCTAAATGTTCATCCAATGACACAAACACACCTATTGGATGCACAAGAATGGTTAGAAACCCTAATTGAACAAGAATAAGCCTAGGGAGGACGAAAATGACCTAAATGTTCATCCAATGAAACAAATGAACTTATTGGATTCACTAGATTACTTAAAAACCCTAATTGGACAAGAATAAGCCAAGGGAGGACGAAAATGACCTAAATGTTCATCCAATGACACAAATGAACTTATTGGATGCACAAGATTGGTTAAAAACCCTAATTGGACAAGAATAAGCCTTGGGAGGACGAAAATGACCTAAATGTTCATCCAATGACACAAATGAACCTCTTGGATGCACAAGATTGGTTAAAAACCCTAATTGGACAAGAATAAGCCAAGGGTGGACGAAAATGACCTAAATGTTTATCCAATGACACAAATGAACTTATTGGATGCACAAGATTGGTTAAAAACCCTAATTGGACAAGAATAAGCCTAGGGAGGACGATAATGACCTAAATGTTCATCCAATGACACAAACACACCTATTGGATGCACAAGATTGGTTAAAAACCCTAATTGGACAAGAATAAGCCTAGGGAGGACGAAAATGACCTAAATGTTCATCCAATGACACAAATGAACTTATTGGATGCACAAGATTGCTTAAAAACCCTAATTAGACAAGAATAAGCCTAGGGAGGACGAAAATGACCTAAATGTTCATCCAATGACATAAACACACCTATTGGATGCACAAGATAGGTTAAAAACCCTAATTGGACAAGAATATGCTTAGGGAGGACGAAAATGACCTAAATGTTCATCCAATGACACAAATACACCTATTGGATGCACAAGATTGGTTAGAAACCCTAATTGGACAAGAATAAGCCTAGGGAGGACGAAAATGACCTAAATGTTCATCCAATGACACAAATACACCTATTGGATGCACAAGATTCCTTAGAAACCCTAATTGGACAAGAATAAGCCTAGGGAGGACGAAACTGACCTAAATGTTCATCCAATGACACAAACACACCTATTGGATGCACAAGATTGGTTAAAAACGCTCATTGGACAAGAATAAGCCTAGGGAGGACGAAAATAACCTAAATGTTCATCCAATAGCACAAATGAACTTATTGGATGCACAAGATTGGTTAAAAACCCTAATTGGACAAGAATAAGCCTAGGGTGGACGAAAATGACCTAAATGTTTATCCAATGACACAAATGAACTTATTGGATGCACAAGATTGGTTAAAAACCCTAATTGGACAAGAATAAGCCTAGGGAGGACGAAAATGACCTAAATGTTCATCCAATGACACAAACGCACCTATTGGATGCACAAGATTGGTTAAAAACCCTAATTGGACAAGAATAAGCCTAGGAAGTACGAAAATGACCTAAATGTTCATCCAATGACACAATCACACCTATTGGATGCACAAGATTGGTTAAAAACCCTAATTGGACAAGAATAAGCCTAGGGAGGACGAAAATGACCTAAATGTTCATCCAATGACACAAATGAACTTATTGGATGCACAAGATTGGTTAAAAATCCTAATTGGACAAGAATAAGCCTAGGGAGGACGAAAATGACCTAAATGTTCATCCAATGACACAAATACACCTATTGGATGCACAAGATTGGTTAAAAACCCTTATTGGACAAGAATAAGCCTAGGGAGGACGAAAATGACCTAAATGTTCATCCAATGACACAAATACACCTATTGGATGCACAAGATTGGTTAAAAACCCTAATTGGACAAGAATAAGCCTAGGGAGGACGAAAATGACCTAAATGTTCATCCAATGACACAAATGAACTTATTGGATGCACAAGATTGCTTAAAAATCATAATTGGACAAGAATAAGTCTAGGGAGGACGAAAATGACCTAAATGTTCATCCAATGACACAAATACACCTATTGGATGCATAAGATTGGTTAAAAACCCTAATTGGACAAGAATATGCCTAGGGAGGACGAAAATGACCTAAATGTTCATCCAATGACACAAATGAACTTATTGGATGCACAAGATTGGTTAAAAACCCTAATTGGACAAGAATAAGCATAGGGAGGAGGAAAATGACCTAAATGTTCATCCAATGACACAAACACACCTATTGGACGCACAAGATTGGTTAATAACCCTAATTGGACAAGAATAAGCCTAGGGAGGACGAAAATGACCTAAATGTTCATCCAATGACACAAATGAACTTATTGGATGCACAAGATTGCTTAAAAACCCTAATTGGACAAGAATAAGCCTAGGGAGGACGAAAATGACCTAAATGTTCATCCAATGACACAAAGACACCTATTGGATGCACAAGATTGGTTAAAAATCCTAATTGGACAAGAATAAGCCTAGGGAGGACGAAAATGACCTAAATGTTCATCCAATGACACAAACACACCTATTGGATGCACAAGATTGGTTAAAAACCCTAATTGGACAAGAATAAGCCTAGGGAGGACGAAAATGACCTAAATGTCCATCCAATGACACAAATGAACTTATTGGATGCACAAGATTGCTTAAAAACCCTAATTGGACAAGAATAAGCCTAGGGAGGACGAAAATGACCTAAATGTTCATCCAATGACACAAACACACCTATTGGATGCACAAGATTGGTTAAAAACCCTAATTGGACAACAATAAGCCTAGGGAGGATGAAAATGACCTAAATGATCATCTAATGACATAAACACACCTATTGGTTGCACAAGATTGGTTAAAAACCCTAATTGCACAAAACTAAGCCTAGTGAGGACGAAAATAACCTAAATGTTTATCCAATGACACAAATGAACTTATTGGATGCACAAGATTGCTTAAAACCCTAATTGAACAAAAATAAGACTAGGGAGGACGAAAATGACCTAAATATTCATCAAATGACACAAACACACCTATTGGATGCACAAGATTGGTTAGAAACCCTAATTGAACATGAATAAGCCTAGGGAGGACGAAAATGACCTAAATGTTCATCCAATGAAACAAATGAACTTATTGGATTCACAAGATTGCTTAAAACCCTAATTGGACAAAAATAATACTAGGGAGGACGAAAATGACCTAATTATTCATCCAATGACACAAACACATCTATTGGATGCACAAGATTGGTTAGAAACCCTAATTGGACAAGAATAAGCCTAGGGAGGACGAAAATGACCTAAATGTTCATCCAATGACACAAATGAACTTATTGGATGCACAAGATTGGTTAAAAACCCTAATTGGACAAGAATAAGCCTTGGGAGGACGAAAATGACCTAAATGTTCATCCAATGACACAAATGAACTTATTGGAGGCACAAGATTGGTTAAAAACCCTAATTGGACAAGAATAAGCCTAGGGTGGACGAAAATGACCTAAATGTTTATCCAATGACACAAATGAACTTATTGGATGCACAAGATTCGTTAAAAACCCTAATTGGACAAGAATAAGCCTAGGGAGGACAAAAATGACCTAAATGTTCATCCAATGACACAAACACACCTATTGGATGCACAAGATTGGTTAAAAACCCTAATTGGACAAGAATAAGCCTAGGGAGGACGAAAATGACCTAAATGTTCATCCAATGACACAAATGAACTTATTGGATGCACGAGATTGCTTAAAAACCCTAATTGGACAAGAATAAGCCTAGGGAGGACGAAAATGACCTAAATGTTCATCCAATGACACAAATACACCTATTGGAATCACAAGATTGGTTAGAAACCCTAATTGGACAAGAATAAGCCTAGGGAGGACAAAAATGACCTAAATGTTCATCCAATGACACAAACACACCTATTGGATGCACAAGATTGGTTAAAAACCATAATTGGACGAGAATAAGCCTAGGGAGGACATAAATGACCTAAATGTTCATCCAATGACACAAATGAACTTATTGGATGCAGAAGATTGCTTAAAAACCCTAATTAGACAAGAATAAGCCTAGGGAGGACGAAAATGACCTAAATGTTCATCCAATGACACAAACACACCTATTTGATGCACAAGATTGGTTAGAAACCCTAATTGAACAAGAATAAGCCTAGGGAGGACGAAAATGACTTAAATCTTAATCCAATGACACAAATGAACTTATTGGATGCACAAGATTGCTTAAAACCCTAATTGGACAAGAATAAGACTAGGGAGGACGAAAATGACCTAAATGTTCATCCAATGACCCAAACACACCTATTGGATGCACAAGATTGGTTAAAAACCCTAATTGGACAACAATAAGCCTAGGGAGGATGAAAATGACCTAAATGTTCATCTAATGACACAAACACACCTATTGGATGCACAAGATTGGTTAAAAACCCTAATTGCACAAAACTAAGCCTAGTGAGGACGAAAATAACCTAAATGTTCATCCAATGACACAAATGAACTTATTGGATGCACAAGATTGCTTAAAACCCTAATTGGACAAGAATAAGCTTAGGGAGGACGAAAATGACCTAAATGTTCATCCAATGACACAAACACACCTATTGGATGCACATGATTGGTTAGAAACCCTAATTGAACAAGAATAAGCCTAGGGAGGACGAAAATGACCTAAATGTTCATCCAATGAAACAAATGAATTTATTGGACTCACAAGATTTCTTAAAAACCCTAATTGGACAACAATAAGCCTATGGAGGACACAAATGACCTAAATGTTCATCCAATGACACAAATGAACTTATTGGATGCACAAGATTGCTTAAAAACCCTAATTAGACAAGAATAAGCCTAGGGAGGACGAAAATGACCTAAATTTTCATCCAATGACACAATTGAACTTATTGGATGCACAAGATTGGTTAGAAACCCTAATTGGACAAGAATAATTCTAGGGAGGACGAAAATGACCTAAATGTTCATCCAATGACACAAATGAACTTATTGGATGCACAAGATTGGTTAAAAACCCTAATTGGACAAGAATAAGACTAGGGAGGACGAAAATGACCTAAATGTTCATCAAATGACACAAACACACCTATTGGATGCACAAGATTGGTTAGAAACCCTAATTGAACAAGAATAAGCCTAGGGAGGACGAAAATGACTTAAATCTTAATCCAATGACACAAATGAACTTATTGGATGCACAAGATTGCTTAAAAACCCTAATTGGACAAGCATAAGCCTAGGGAGGACGAAAATGACCTAAATGTTCATCCAATGACACAAATGAACTTATTGGATGCACAAGATTGGTTAAAAACCCTAATTGGACAAGAATAAGCCTTGGGAGGACGAAAATGACCTAAATGTTCATCCAATGACACAAATGAACCTCTTGGATGCACAAGATTGGTTAAATACCCTAATTGGACAAGAATAAGACTAGGGAGGACGAAAATGACCTAAATGTTCATCCAATGACACAAACACACCTATTGGATGCACAAGATTGGTTAAAAACCCTAATTGGACAACAATAAGCCTAGGGAGGATGAATATGACCTAAATGTTCATCTAATGACACAAACACACCTATTGGATGCACAAGATTGGTTAAAAACCCTAATTGCACAAAACTAAGCCTAGTGAGGACGAAAATAACCTAAATGTTCATCCAATGACACAAATGAACTTATTGGATGCAAAAGATTGCTTAAAACCCTAATTGGACAAGAATAAGACTAGGGAGGACGAAAATGACCTAAATGTTCATCCAATGACACAAACACACCTATTGGATGCACAAGAATGGTTAGAAACCCTAATTGAACAAGAATAAGCCTAGGGAGGACGAAAATGACCTAAATGTTCATCCAATGAAACAAATGAACTTATTGGATTCACTAGATTACTTAAAAACCCTAATTGGACAAGAATAAGCCAAGGGAGGACGAAAATGACCTAAATGTTCATCCAATGACACAAATGAACTTATTGGATGCACAAGATTGGTTAAAAACCCTAATTGGACAAGAATAAGCCTTGGGAGGACGAAAATGACCTAAATGTTCATCCAATGACACAAATGAACCTCTTGGATGCACAAGATTGGTTAAAAACCCTAATTGGACAAGAATAAGCCAAGGGTGGACGAAAATGACCTAAATGTTTATCCAATGACACAAATGAACTTATTGGATGCACAAGATTGGTTAAAAACCCTAATTGGACAAGAATAAGCCTAGGGAGGACGATAATGACCTAAATGTTCATCCAATGACACAAACACACCTATTGGATGCACAAGATTGGTTAAAAACCCTAATTGGACAAGAATAAGCCTAGGGAGGACGAAAATGACCTAAATGTTCATCCAATGACACAAATGAACTTATTGGATGCACAAGATTGGTTAAAAACCCTAATTGGACAAGAATAAGCCTAGGGAGGACGAAAATGACCTAAATGTCCATCCAATGACACAAACACACCTATTGGATGAACAAGATTGGTTAGAAACCCTAATTGGACAAGAATAAGCCTTGGGAGGACGAAAATGACCTAAATGTTAATCCAATGACACAAATGAACTTATTGGATGCACAAGATTGGTTAAAAACCCTAATTGGACAAGAATAAGCCTAGGGTGGACGAAAATGACCTAAATGTTTATCCAATGACACAAATGAACTTATTGGATGCACTAGATTGGTTAAAAACCCTAATTGGACAAGAATAAGCCTAGGGAGAACGAAAATGACCTAAATGTTCATCCAATGACACAAACACACCTATTGGATGCACAAGATTGGTTAAAAACCCTAATTGGACAAGAATAAGCCTAGGGAGGACGAAAATGACCTAAATGTTCATCCAATGACACAAATGAACTTATTGGATGCACAAGATTGGTTAAAAACCCTAATTGGACAAGAATAAGCCTAGGGAGGACGAAAATGACCTAAATGTTCATCAAATGACTAAACACACCTATTGGATCCACAAGATTGGTTAGAAACCCTAATTGGACAAGAATAAGCCTAGGGAGGACGAAAATGACCTAAATGTTCACCCAATGACACAAATGAACTTATTGGATGCACAAGATTGGTTAAAAACCCTAATTGGACAAGAATAAGCCTAGGGAGGACGAAAATGACCTAAATGTTCATCCAATTACACAAACACACCTATTGGATGCACAAGATTGGTTAAAAACCCTAATTGGACAAGAATAAGCCTAGGGTGGACGAAAATGACCTAAATGTTTATCCAATGACACAAATGAACTTATTGGATGCACAAGATTGGTTAAAAACCCTAATTGGACAAGAATAAGCCTAGGGAGGACGAAAATGACCTAAATGTTCATCCAATGACACAAACACACCTATTGGATGCACAAGATTCGTAAGAAACCCTAATTGGACAAGAATAAGCCTAGGGAGGAAGAAACTGACCTAAATGTTCATCCAATGACACAAACACACCTATTGGATGCACAAGATTCGTAAGAAACCCTAATTGGACAAGAATAAGCCTAGGGAGGACGAAAATGACCTAAATGTTCATCCAATGACACAAACACACCTATTGGATGCACAAGATTGGTTAAAAACCCTAATTGGACAAGAATAAGCCTAGGGAGGACGAAAATGACCTAAATGTTCATCCAATGACACAAATGAACTTACTGGATGCACAAGATTGCGTAAAAACCCTAATTAGACAAGAATAAGCCTAGGGAGGACGAAAATGACCTAAATGTTCATCCAATGACACAAACACACCTATTGGATGCACAAGATTGGTTAAAAACCCTAATTGGACAAGAATAAGCCTAGGGAGGACGAAAATGACCTAAATGTTCATCCAATGACACAAATGAACTTATTGGATGCACAAGATTGCTTAAAAACCCTAATTGGACAAGAATAAGCCTAGGGACGACGAAAATGACCTAAATGTTCATCCAATGATACAAACACACCTATTGGATGCACAAGATTGGTTAAAAACCCTAATTGGACAAGAATAAGCCTAGGGTGGAAGAAAATGACCTAAATGTTCATCCAATGACACAAACACACCTATTGGATGCACAAGATTGGTTAAAAACCCTAATTGGACAAGAATAAGCCTAGGGAGGACGAAAATGACCTAAATGTTCATCCAATGACACAAATGAACTTATTGGATGCACAAGATTGCTTAAAAACCCTAATTAGACAAGAATAAGCCTAGGGAGGACGAAAATGACCTAAAATTCATCCAATGACACAAATACACCTATTGCATGCACAAGATTCGTTAGAAACCCTAATTGGACAAGAATAAGCCTAGGGAGAACGAAGATGACCTAAATGTTCATCCAATGACACAAATGAACTTATTGGATGCACAAGATTGCTTAAAAACCCTAATTGGACAAGAATAAGCCTAGGGAGGACGAAAATGACCTAAATGTTCATCCAATGACACAAATACACCTATTGGATGCACAAGATTGGTTAGAAACCCTAATTGGACTAGAATAAGCCTAGGGAGGACGAAAATGACCTAAATGTTTATCCAATGACACAAGCACACCTATTGGATGCACAAGATTTGTTAAAAACCCTAATTGGACAAGAATAAGCATTGGGAGGACGAAAATGACCTAAATGTTCATCCAATGACACAAATGAACTTATTGGATGCACAAGATTGGTTAAAAACCCTAATTGGACAAGAATAAGCCTAGGGTGGATTAAAATGACCTAAATGTTTATCCAATGACACAAATGAACTTATTGGATGCACAAGATTGCTTAAAAACCCTAATTGGACAAGAATAAGCCTAGGGAGGACGAAAATGACCTAAATGTCCATCCAATGACACAAATACACCTATTGGATGCACAAGATTCGTTAGAAACCCTAATTGGACAAGAATAAGCCTAGGGAGGACGAAACTGACCTAAATGTGCATCCAATGACACAAACACACCTATTGGATGCACAAGATTGGTTAAAAACGCTAATTGGACAAGAATAAGCCTAGGGAGGACGAAAATGACCTAAATGTTCATCCAATGACACAAATGAACTTATTGGATGCACAAGATTGGTTAAAAACCCTAATTGGACAAGAATAAGCCTAGGGAGGACGAAAATGACCTAAATGTTCATCCAATGACACAAATGAACTTATTGGATGCACAAGATTGCTTAAAAACCCTAATTGGACAAGAATAAGCCTAGGGAGGAGGAAAATGACCTAAATGTTCATCCAATGACACAAATACACCTATTGGATGCACAAGATTGGTTAAAAACCCTAATTGGACAAGAATAAGCCTAGGGAGGACGAAAATGACCTAAATGTTCATCCAATAACACAAACGCACCTATTGGATGCACAAGATTGGTTAAAAACCCTAATTGGACAAGAATAAGCCTAGGGTGGACGAAAATGACCTAAATGTTTATCCAATGACACAAATGAACTTATTGGATGCACAAGATTGGTTAAAAACCCTAATTGGACAAGAATAAGCCTAGGGAGGACGAAAATGACCTAAATGTTCATCCAATGACACAAACACACCTATTGGATGCACAAGATTGGTTAGAAACCGTAATTGGACAAGAATAAGCCAAGGGAGGACGAAAATAACCTAAATGTTCATCCAATGACACAAATGAACTTATTGGATGCACAAGATTGGTTAAAAACCATAATTGGACAAGAATTAGCCTAGGGAGGACGAAAATAACCTAAATGTTCATCCAATGACACAAATGAACTTATTGGATGCACAAGATTGGTTAAAAACCCTAATTGGACAAGAATAAGCCTAGGGAGGACGAAAATGACCTAAATGTTCATCCAATGACACAAATGAACTTATTGGATGCACAAGATTGGTTAAAAACCCTAATTGGACAAGAATAAGCCTAGGGAGGACAAAAATGACCTAAATGTTCATCCAATGACACAAATGAACCTATTGGATGCACAAGATTGGTTAAAAACCCTAATTGGACAAGAATAAGCCTAGGGTGGACGAAAATGACCTAAATGTTTATCCAATGACAAAAATGAACTTATTGGATGCACAAGATTGGTTAAAAACCCTAATTGGACAAGAATAAGCCTAGGGAGGACAAAAATGACCTAAATGTTCATCCAATGACACAAACACACCTATTGGATGCACAAGATTGGTTAAAAACCATAATTGGACAAGAATAAGCCTAGGGAGGACGAAAATGACCTAAATGTTCATCCAATGACACAAATGAACTTATTGGATGCACAAGATTGGTTAAAAACCCTAATTGGACAAGAATAAGCCTAGGGAGGACGAAAATGACCTAAATGTTCATCCAATGACACAAACACACCTATTGGATGCACAAGATTGGTTAAAAACCCTAACTGGACAAGAATAAGCCTAGGGAGGACGAAAATAACTTAAATCTTAATCCAATGACACAAATGAACTTATTGGATGCACAAGATTGCTTAAAACCCTAATTGGATAAGAATAAGCCTTGGGAGGACGAAAATGACCTAAATGATCATCAAATGACACAAACACGCCTATTGGATGCACAAGATTGGCTTAAAACCCTAATTGGACAAGAATAAGACTAGGGAGGACGAAAATGACCTAAATGTTCATCCAATGACACAAATGAACTTATTGGATGCACAAGATTTGTTAAAAACCCTAATTGGACAAGAATAAGCCTTCGGAGGACAAAAATGACCTAAATGTTCATCCAATGACACAAATGAACCTATTGGATGCACAAGATTGGTTAAAAACCCTAATTGGACAAGAATAAGCCTAGGGTGGACGAAAATGACCTAAATGTTTATCCAATGACACAAATGAACTTATTGGATGCACAAGATTGGTTAAAAATACTAATTGGACAAGAATAAGCCTAGGGAGGACGAAAACGACCTAAATGTTCATCCAATGACACACACACCTATTGGATGCACAAGATTGGTTAAAAACCCTAATTGGACAAGAATAAGCCTAGGGGGGACGAAAATGACCTAAATGTTCATCCAATGACACAAATGAACTTATTGGATGCACAAGATTGCTTAAAAACCCTAATTGGACAAGAATATGCCTAGGGAGGACGAAAATGACCTAAATGTTCATCCAATGACACAAACACACCTATTGGATGCACAAGATTGCTTAAAAACCCTAATTGGACAAGAATAAGCCTAGGGAGGACGAAAATGACCTAAATGTTCAACCAATGACACAAATACACCTATTGGAATCACAAGATTGGTTAGAAACCCTAATTGGACAAGAATAAGCCTAGGGAGGACAAAAATGACCTAAATGTTCATCCAATGACACAAACACACCTATTGGATGCACAAGATTGGTTAGAAACCCTAATTGAACAAGAATAAGCCTAGGGAGGACGAAAATGACTTAAATCTTAATCCAATGACACAAATGAACTTATTGGATGCACAAGATTGCTTAAAACCCTAATTGGACAAGAATAAGACTAGGGAGGACGAAAATGACCTAAATGTTCATCCAATGACAGAAACACACCTATTGGATGCACAAGATTGGTTAAAAACTCTAATTGGACAACAATAAGCCTAGGGAGGATGAAAATGACCTAAATGTTCATCTAATGACACAAACACACCTATTGGATGCACAAGATTGGTTCAAAACCCTAATTGCACAAAACTAAGCCTAGTGAGGACGAAAATAACCTAAATGTTCATCCAATGACACAAATGAACTTATTGGATGCAAAAGATTGCTTAAAACCCTAATTGGACAAGAATAAGCTTAGGGAGGACGAAAATGACCTAAATGTTCATCCAATGACACAAACACACCTATTGGATGCACATGATTGGTTAGAAACCCTAATTGAACAAGAATAAGCCTAGGGAGGACGAAAATGACCTAAATGTTCATCCAATGAAACAAATGAATTTTTTGGATTCACAAGATTTCTTAAAAACCCTAATTGGACAAGAATAAGCCTAGGGAGGATGTAAATCACCTAAATGTTCATCCAATGACACAAATGAACTTATTGGATGCACAAGATTGGTTAAAAACCCTAATTGGACAAGAATAAGCCTTGGGAGGACGAAAATGACCTAATTATTCATCCAATGACACAAATGAACTTATTGGAGGCACAAGATTGGTTAAAAACCCTAACTGGACAAGAATAAGCATAGGGAGGACGAAAATGACCTAAATGTTCATCCAATGACACAAACACACCTATTGGATGCACAAGATTGGTTAAAAACCATAATTGGACAAGAATAAGCCTAGGGAGGACAAAAATGACCTAAATGTTCATCCAATGACACAAATGAACTTATTGGATGCACAAGATTGGTTAAAAACCCTAATTGGACAAGAATAAGCCTAGGGAGGACGAAAATAACTTAAATCTTAATCCAATGACACAAATGAACTTATTGGATGCACAAGATTGCTTAAAACCCTAATTGGATAAGAATAAGCCTTGGGAGGACGAAAATGACCTAAATGATCATCAAATGACACAAACACACCTATTGGATGCACAAGATTGGCTTAAAACCCTAATTGGACAAGAATAAGACTAGGGAGGACGAAAATGACCTAAATGTTCATCCAATGACACAAACACACCTATTGGATGCACAAGATTGGTTAAAAACCCTAATTGGACAACAATAAGCCTAGGGAGGACGAAAATGACCTAAATGTTCATCCAATGACACAAATGAACTTATTGGATGCACAAGATTGGTTAAAAACCCTTATTGGACAAGAATAAGCCTAGGGAGGACGAAAATGACCTAAATGTTCATCCAATGACACAAATGAACTTATTGGATGCACAAGATTGGTTAAAAACCCTAATTGTAAAAGAATAAGCCTAGGGAAGACGAAAATGACCTAAATGTTCATCCAATGACACAAATGAACTTATTGGATGCACAACATTGGTTAAAAACCCTAAATGGACAAGAAAAAGCCTAGGGAGGACGAAAATGACCTAAATGTTCATCCAATGACACAAATGAACTTATTGGATGCACAAGATTGGTTAAAAACCCTAATTGGACAAGAATAAGCCTAGGGAGGACGAAAATGACCTAAATGTTCGTCCAATGACACAAACACACCTATTGGATGCACTAGATTGCATAAAAATCCTAATTGGACAAGAATAAGACTAGGGAGGACGAAAATGACCTAAATGTTCGTCCAATGACACAAACACACCTATTGGATGCACAAGATTGCATAAAAACCCTAATTGGACAAGAATAAGACTAGGGAGGACATAAATGACCTAAATGTTCGACCAATGACACAAATGAACTTATTGGATGCACAAGGTTGGTTAAAAACCCTAATTGGACAAGAATAAGCCTAGGGAGGACGAAAATGACCTAAATGTTCAACCAATGACACAAATGAACTTATTGGATGCACAAGGTTAGTTAAAACCCTAATTGAACAAGAATAAGCCTAGGGAGGACGAAAATGACCTAAATGTTCGTCCAATGACACAAACACACCAATTGGATGCACAAGATTGCATAAAAACCCTAATTGGACAAGAATAAGCCTAGGGAGGACGAAAATGACCTAAATGTACATCCAATGACACAAATGAACTTATTGGATGCACAAGATTGGTTAAAAACCCTAATTGGACAAGAATAAGCCTAGGGAGGACGAAAATGACCTAAATGTTCATCCAATGACACAAATGAACTTATTGGATGCACAAGATTGGTTAAAAACCCTAATTGGACAAGAATAAGCCTAGGGAGGACGAAAATGACCTAAATGTTCATCCAATGACACAAATGAACTTATTGGATGCACAAGATTGCTTAAAAACCCTAATTAGACAAGAATAAGCCTAGGGAGGACGAAAATTACCTAAATGTTCATCCAATGACACAAATACACCTATTGGATGCACAAGATTGGTTAGAAACCCTAATTGGACAAGAATAAGCCTAGGGAGGACGAAAATGACCTAAATGTTCATCCAATGACACAAACACACCTATTGGATGCACACGATTGGTTAGAAACCCTAATTTGACAAGAATAAGCCTAGGGAGGACGAAAATGACCTAACTATTCATCCAATGACACAAATGAACTAATTGGATGCACAAGATTGCTTAAAACCCTAATTGGACAAGAATAAGACTAGGGAGGACGAAAATGACCTAAATGTTCATCCAATGACACAAACACTCCTATTGGATGCACAAGATTGGTTAGAAACCCTAATTCGACAAGAATATGCTTAGGGAGGATGAAAATGACCTAAATGTTCATCCAATGACACAAACACACCTATTGGATGCACAAGATTGGTTAAAAACCCTAATTGGACAAGAATAAGCCTAGGGAGGACGAAAATGACCTAAATGTTCATCCAATGACACAAACACACCTATTGGATGCACACGATTGGTTAGAAACCCTAATTTGACAAGAATAAGCCTAGGGAGGACGAAAATGACCTAAATGTTAATCCAATGACACAAATGAATTTATTGGATGCACAAGATTGGTTAAAAACCCTAATTGGACAAGAATAAGCCTAGGGAGGACAAAAATGACCTAAATGTTCATCCAAAGACACAAACACACCTATTGGATGCACAAGATTGTTTAGAAACCCTAATTGGACAAGAATAAGCCTAGGGACGTCGAAAATGACCTAAATGTTCATCCAATGACGCAAATGAACATATTGGATGCACAAGATTGGTTAAAAACCCTAATTGGACAAGAATAAGCCTAGGGAAGACGAAAATGACCTAAATGTTCACCCAATGACACAAATGAACTTATTGGATGCACAAGATTGGTTAAAAACCCTAATTGGACAAGAATAAGCCTAGGTAGGACGAAAATGACCTAAATGTTCATCCATTGACACAAACACACCTATTGGATGCACAAGATTGGTTAGAAACCCAAATTGGACAAGAATAAGCCTAGGGAGGACGAAAATGACCTAAATGTTCATCCAATGACACAAACACACCTATTGGATGCACAAGATTGGTTAAAAACCCTAATTGGACAAGAATAAGCCTAGGGAGGACGAAAATGACCTAAATGTTCATCCAATGACACAAACACACCTATTGGATGCACACGATTGGTTAGAAACCCTAATTTGACAAGAATAAGCCTAGGGAGGACGAAAATGACCTAACTATTCATCCAATGACACAAATGAACTTATTGGATGCACAAGATTGCTTAAAACCCTAATTGGACAAGAATAAGACTAGGGAGGACGAAAATGACCTAAATGTTCATCAAATAACACAAACACACCTATTGGATGCACACGATTGGTTAGAAACCCTAATTTGACAAGAATAAGCCTAGGGAGGACGAAAATGACCTAACTATTCATCCAATGACACAAATGAACTTATTGGATGCACAAGATTGGTTAAAAACCCTAATTGGACAAGAATAAGCCTAGGGAGGACGAAAATGACCTAAATGTTCATCCAATGACACAAATACACCTATTGGATGCACAAGTTTGGTTAAAAACCCTAATTGGACAAGAATAAGCCTGGGGAGGACGAAAATGACCTAAATGTTCATCCAATGACACAAATGAACTTATCGAATGCACAAGATTGGTTAAAAACCCTAATTGGACAAGAATAAGACTAGGGAGGACGAAAATGACCTAAATGTTCATCCAATGACACAAACACACCTATTGGATGCACAAGATTGGTTAAAAACCCTAATTGGACAAGAATAAGCCTAGGGAGGACGAAAATGACCTAAATGTTCATCCAATGACACAAACACACCTATTGGATGCACAAGATTGCTTAAAAACCCTAATTGGATAAGAATAAGCCTAGGGAGGACGAAAATGACCTAAATGTTCATCCAATGACACAAATACACCTATTGGATGCACAAGATTGGTTAAAAACCCTAATTGGACAAGAATATGCCTAGGGAGGACGCAAAATGACCTAAATGTTCATCCAATGACACAAATGAACTTATTGGATGCACAAGATTGGTTAAAAACCCTAATTGGACAAGAATAAGACTAGGGAGGACGAAAATGACCTAAATGTTCATCCAATGACACAAACACACCTATTGGATGCACAAGATTGGTTAAAAACCCTAATTGGACAAGAATAAGCCTAGGGAGGACGAAAATGACCTAAATGTTCATCCAATGACACAAACACACCTATTGGATGCACAAGATTGCTTAAAAACCCTAATTGGACAAGAATAAGCCTACGGAGGACGAAAATGACCTAAATGTTCAACCAATGACACAAATACACCTATTGGAATCACAAGATTGGTTAGAAACCCTAATTGGACAAGAATAAGCCTAGGGAGGACAAAAATGACCTAAATGTTCATCCAATGACACAAACACACCTATTGGATGCACAAGATTGGTTAAAAACCATAATTGGACAAGAATAAGCCTAGGGAGGACATAAATGACCTAAATGTTCATCCAATGACACAAATGAACTTATTGGATGCAGAAGATTGCTTAAAAACCCTAATTAGACAAGAATAAGCCTAGGGAGGACGAAAATGACCTAAATGTTCATCCAATGACACAAACACACCTATTGGATGCACAAGATTGGTTAGAAACCCTAATTGAACAAGAATAAGCCTAGGGAGGACGAAAATGACTTAAATCTTAATCCAATGACACAAATGAACTTATTGGATGCACAAGATTGCTTAAAACCCTAATTGGACAAGAATAAGACTAGGGAGGACGAAAATGACCTAAATGTTCATCCAATGACAGAAACACACCTATTGGATGCACAAGATTGGTTAAAAACCCTAATTGGACAACAATAAGCCTAGGGAGGATGAAAATGACCTAAATGTTCATCTAATGACACAAACACACCTATTGGATGCACAAGATTGGTTAAAAACCCTAATTGCACAAAACTAAGCCTAGTGAGGACGAAAATAACCTAAATGTTCATCCAATGACACAAATGAACTTATTGGATGCACAAAATTGCTTAAAACCCTAATTGGACAAGAATAAGCATAGGGAGGACGAAAATGACCTAAATGTTCATCCAATGACACAAACACACCTATTGGATGCACATGATTGGTTAGAAACCCTAATTGAACAAGAATAAGCTTAGGGAGGACGAAAATGACCTAAATGTTCATCCAATGAAACAAATGAATTTATTGGATTCACAAGATTTCTTAAAAACCCTAATTGGACAAGAATAAGCCTAGGGAGGACGTAAATGACCTAAATGTTCATCCAATGACACAAATGAACTTATTGGATGCACAAGATTGGTTAAAAACCCTAATTGGACAAGAATAAGCCTTGGGAGGACGAAAATGACCTAATTATTCATCCAATGACACAAATGAACTTATTGGAGGCACAAGTTTGGTTAAAAACCCTAACTGTACAAGAATAAGCATAGGGAGGACGAAAATGACCTAAATGTTCATCCAATGACACAAACACACCTATTGGATGCACAAGATTGGTTAAAAACCATAATTGGACAAGAATAAGCCTAGGGAGGACATAAATGACCTAAATGTTCATCCAATGACACAAATAAACTTATTGGATGCACAAGATTGCTTAAAAACCCTAATTAGACAAGAATAAGCATAGGGAGGACGAAAATGACCTAAATGTTCATCCAATGACACAAATCAACTTTTTGGATGCTCAAGATTGGTTAGAAACCCTAATTGGACAAGAATAATTCTAGGGAGGACGAAAATGACCTAAATGTTCATCCAATGACACAAATGAACTTATTGGATGCACAAGATTAGTTAAAAACCCTAATTGGACAAGAATAAGCCTAGGGAGGACGAAAATGACCTAAATGTTCATCCAATGACACAAACACACCTATTGGATGCACAAGATTGGTTAAAAACCATAATTGGACAAGAATAAGCCTAGGGAGGACGAAAATGAACTAAATGTTCATCCAATGACACAAATGAACTTATTGGATGCATAAGATTGGTTAAAAACCCTAATTGGACAAGAATAAGCCTAGGGAGGACGAAAATAACTTAAATCTTAATCCAATGACACAAATGAACTTATTGGATGCACAAGATTGCTTAAAACCCTAATTGGATAAGAATAAGCCTTGGGAGGACGAAAATGACCTAAATGATCATCAAATGACACAAACACACCTATTGGATGCACAAGATTGGCTTAAAACCCTAATTGGACAAGAATAAGACTAGGGAGGACGAAAATGACCTAAATGTTCATCCAATGACACAAACACACCTATTGGATGCACAAGATTGGTTAAAAACCCTAATTGGACAACAATAAGCCTAGGGAGGACGAAAATGACCTAAATGTTCATCCAATGACACAAATGAACTTATTGGATGCACAAGATTGGTTAAAAACCCTTATTGGACAAGAATAAGCCTAGTGAGGACGAAAATAACCTAAATGTTCATCCAATGACACAAATGAACTTATTGGATGCACAAGATTGCTTAAAACCCTAATTGGACAAGAATAAGAATAGGGAGGACGAAAATGACCTAAATGATCATCCAATGACACAAACACACCTATTGGATGCACAAGATTGGTTAGAAACCCTAATTGAACAAGAATAAGCCTAGGGAGGACCAAAATGACCTAAATGTTCATCCAATGAAACAAATGAACTTATTGGATTCACAAGATTGCTTAAAAACCCTAATTGGACAAGAATAAGCCTAGGGAGGACGAAAATGACCTAAATGTTCATCCAATGACACAAATGAACTTATTGGATGCACAAGACTGGTTAAAAACCCTAATTGGACAAGAATAAGCCTTGGGAGGACGAAAATGACCTAAATGTTAATCAAATGACACAAACACACCTATTGGATGCACAAGATTGGTTAAAAACCCTAATTGGACAACAATAAGCCTAGGGAGGATGAAAATGACTTAAATGTTCATCCAATGACACAAATGAACTTATTGGATGCACAAGATTGGTTAAAAACCCTTATTGGACAAGAATAAGCCTAGTGAGGACGAAAATAACCTAAATGTTCATCCAATGACACAAATGAACTTATTGGATGCACAAGATTGCTTAAAACCCTAATTGGACAAGAATAAGACTAGGGAGGACGAAAATGACCTAAATGTTCATCCAATGACACAAACACACCTATTGGATGCACAAGATTGGTTAGAAACCCTAATTGAACAAGAATAAGCCTAGGGAGGACGAAAATGACCTAAATGTTCATCCAATGAAACAAATGAACTTATTGGATGCATAAGATTGCTTAAAAACCCAAATTGGACAAGAATAAGACTAGGGAGGACGAAAATGACCTAAATGTTCATCCAATGACTCAAATACACCTATTGGATGCACAGGATTGGTTAGAAACCCTAATTAGACAAGAATAAGCTTAGGGAGGACGAAAATGACCTAAATGTTCATCCAATGACACAAATGAACTTATTGGATGCACAAGATTGGTTAAAAATCCTAATTGGACAAGAATAAGCCTAGGGAGGACGAAAATGACCTAAATGTTCATCCAATGACACAAACACACCTATTGGATGCACAAGATTGGTTAAAAACCATAATTGGACTAGAATAAGCCTAGGGAGGACATAAATGACCTAAATGTTCATCCAATGACACAAATGAACTTATTGGATGCACAAGATTGCTTAAAAACCCTAATTAGACAAGAATAAGCCTAGGGAGGACGAAAATGACCTAAATGTTCATCCAATGACACAAATGAACTTATTGGATGCACAAGATTGGTTAGAAACCCTAATTGGACAAGAATAATTCTAGGGAGGACGAAAATGACCTAAATGTTCATCCAATGACACAAATGAACTTATTGGATGCACAAGATTGATTAAAAATCCTAATTGGACAAGAATAAGCCTAGGGAGGACGAAAATGACCTAAATGTTCATCCAATGACACAAACACACCTATTGGATGCACAAGATTGGTTAAAAACCCTAATTGGACAAGAATAAGCCTAGGGAGGACGAAAATGACCTAAATGTTCATCCAATGACACAAATGAACTTATTGGACGCACAAGATTGCTTATAAACCCTAATTGGACAAGAATAAGCCTAGGGAGGACGAAAATGACCTAAATGTTCATCCAATGACACAAATGAACTTATTGGATGCACAAGATTGCTTAAAAACCCTAATTGGACAAGAATAAGCCTAGGGAGGACGAAAATGACTAAATGTTCATCCAATGACACAAATACACCTATTGGATGCACAAGATTGGTTAGAAACCCTAATTGGACAAGAATAAGCCTAGGGAGGACGAAAATGACCTAAATGTTCATCCAATGACACAAACACACCTATTGGATGCACAAGATTGGTTAAAAACCCTAATTGGACAAGAATAAGCCTAGGGAGGACGAAAATGACCTAAATGTTCATCCAATGACACAAATACACCTATTGGATGCACAAGATTGGTTAGAAACCCTAATTGGACAAGAATAAGCCTAGGGAGGACGTAAATGACCTAAATGTTCATCCAATAACACAAATGAACTTATTGGATGCACAAGATTGCTTAAAAACCCTAATTAGACAAGAATAAGCCTAGGGAGGACGAAAATGACCTAAATGTTCATCCAATGACACAAATGAACTTATTGGATGCACAAGATTGCTTAAAAACCATAATTAGACAAGAATAAGCCTAGGGAGGACGAAAATGACCTAAATGTTCATCCAATGACACAAATACACCTATTGGATGCACAAGATTGGTTAAAAACCCTAATTGGACAAGAATAAGCCTAGGGAGGACGAAAATGACCAAAATGTTCATCCAATGACACAAATACACCTATTGGATGCACAAGATTGGTTAAAAACCCTAATTGGACAAGAATATGCCTAGGGAGGACGAAAATGACCTAAATGTTCATCCAATGACACAAATGAACTTATTGGATGCACAAGATTGGTTAAAAACCCTAATTGGACAAGAATAAGCCTAGGGAGGACGAAAATGACCTAAATGTTCATCCAATGACACAAACACACCTATTGGATACACAAGATTGGTTAAAAACCCTAATTGGACAAGAATAAGCCTAGGAAGGACGAAAATGACCTAAATGTTCATCCAATGACACAAATGAACTTATTGGATGCACAATATTGGTTAAAAACCCTAATTGGACAAGAATAAGCCTAGGGAGGACGAAAATGACCTAAATGTTCATCCAATGACACAAATGAACTTATTGGATGTACAAGATTGCTTAAAAACCCTAATTGGACAAGAATAAGCCTAGGGTGGACGAAAATGACCTAAATGTTCATCCAATGACACAAACACACCTATTGGATGCACAAGATTGGTTAAAAACGCTAATTGGACAAGAATAAGCCTAGGGAGGACGAAAATGACCTAAATGTTCATCCAATAACACAAATGAACTTATTGGATGCACAAGATTTATTAAAAACCCTAATTACACAAGAATAAGCCTAGGGAGGACGAAAAGGACCTAAATGTTAATCCAATGACACAAATACACCTATTGGATGCACAAGATTGGTTAGAAACCCTAATTGGACAAGAATAAGCCTAGGGAGGACGAAAATGACCTAAATGTTCATCCAATGACACAAACACACCTATTGGATGCACAAGATTGGTTAAAAACCCTAATTGGACAAGAATAAGCCTTGGGAGGACGAAAATGACCTAAATGTTCATCCAATGACACAAATGAACTTATTGGTTGCACATGATTGGTTAAAAACCCTAATTGGACAAGAATAAGCCTAGGGTGGGTTAAAATGACCTAAATGTTTATCCAATGACACAAATGAACTTATTGGATGCACAAGATTGCTTAAAAACCCTAATTGGACAAGAATAAGCCTAGGGAGGACGAAAATGACCTAAATGTCCATCCAATGACACAAATACACCTATTGGATGCACAAGATTGGTTAGAAACCCTAATTGGACAAGAATAAGCCTAGGGAGGACGAAAATGACCTAAATGTTCATCCAATGACACAAACACACCTATTGGATGCACAAGATTGGTTAAAAACCCTAATTGGACAAGAATAGGCCTAGGGAGGACGAAAATGACCTAAATGTTCATCCAATGACACAAATACACCTATTGGATGCACAAGATTGGTTAAAAACCCTAATTGGACAAGAATAAGCCTAAGGAGGACGAAAATGACCTAAATGTTCATCCGATAACACAAATGAACTTATTGGATGCACAAGATTGCTTAAAAACCCTAATTAGACAAGAATAAGCCTAGGGAGGACGAAAATGACGTAAATGTCCATCCAATGACACAAATACACCTATTGGATGCACAAGATTGGTTAGAAACCCTAATTGGACAAGAATAAGCCTAGGGAGGACGAAAATGACCTAAATGTTCATCCAATGACACAAACACACCTATTGGATGCACAAGATTGGTTAAAAACCCTAATTGGACAAGAATAAGTCTAGGGTGGACGAAAATGACCTAAATGTTTATCCAATGACACAAATGAACTTATTGGATGCACAAGATTGGTTAAAAACCCTAATTGGACAAGAATAAGCCTAGGGTGGACGAAAATGACCTAAATGTTTATCCAATGACACAAATGAACTTATTGGATGCACAAGATTGGTTAACAACCCTAATTGGACAAGAATAAGCCTAGGGAGGACGAAAATGACCTAAATGTTCAATCAATGACACAAACACACCTATTGGATGCACAAGATTGGTTAAAAACCCTAATTGGACAACAATAAGCCTAGGGAGGACGAAAATGACCTAAATGTTCATCCAATGACACAAATGAACTTATTGGATGCACAAGATTGGTTAAAAACCCTAATTGGACAAGAATAAGCCTTCGGAGGACGAAAATGACCTAAATGTTCATCCAATGACACAAATGAACCTATTGGATGCACAAGATTGGTTAAAAACCCTAATTGGACAAGAATAAGCCTAGGGTGGACGAAAATCACCTAAATGTTTATCCAATGACACAAATGAACTTATTGGATGCACAAGATTGGTTAAAAATCCTAATTGGACAAGAATAAGACTAGGGAGGACGAAAATGACCTAAATGTTCATCCAATGACACACACACCTATTGGATGCACAAGATTGGTTAAAAACCCTAATTGGACAAGAATAAGCCTAGGGGGGACGAAAATGACCTAAATGTTCATCCAATGACACAAACACACTTATTGGATGCACAAGATTGCTTAAAAACCCTAATTGGACAAGAATAAGCCTAGGGAGGACGAAAATGACCTAAATGTTCATCCAATGACACAAACACACCTATTGGATGCACAAGATTGGTTAAAAACCATAATTGGACAACAATAAGCCTAGGGAGGACATAAATGACCTAAATGTTCATCCAATGACACAAATGAACTTATTGGATGCACAAGATTGCTTAAAAACCCTAATTAGACAAGAATAAGCCTAGGGGGGACGAAAATGACCTAAATTTTCATCCAATGACACAAATGAACTTATTGGATGCACAAGATTGGTTAGAAACCCTAATTGGACAAGAATAATTCTAGGGAGGACGAAAATGACCTAAATGTTCATCCAATGACACAAATGAACTTATTGGATGCACAAGATTGGTTAAAAACCCTAATTGGACAAGAATAAGCCTAGGGAGGACGAAAATCGCCTAAATGTTCATCCAATGACACAAACACACCTATTGGATGCACATGATTGGTTAGAAACCCTAATTGAACAAGAATATGCCTAGGGAGGACGAAAATGACCTAAATGTTCGTCCAATGAAACAAATGAATTTATTGGATTCACAAGATTGCTTGAAAACCCTAATTGGACAAGAATAAGCCTAGGGAGGACGTAAATGACCTAAATGTTCATCCAATGACACAAATGAACTTATTGGATGCACAAGATTGGTTAAAAACCCTAATTGGACAAGAATAAGCCTTGGGAGGACGAAAATGACCTAATTGTTCATCCATTGACACAAATGAACTTATTGGAGGCACAAGATTGGTTAAAAACCCTAATTGGACAAGAATAAGCCTAGGGTGGACGAAAATGACCTAAATGTTTATCCAATGACACAAATGAACTTATTGGATGCACAAGATTGGTTAAAAACCCTAATTGGACAAGAATAAGCCTAGGGAGGACGAAAATGACCTAAATGTTCATCCAATGACACAAATGAACTTATTGGATGCACAAGATTGGTTAAAAACCTAAATTGGACAAGAATAAGCCTAGGGATGATGAAAATGACCTAAATGTTCATCCAATGACACAAATTAACTTATTGGATGCACAAGATTGCTTAAAAACCCTAATTGGACAAGAATAAGACTAGGGAGGACAAAAATGACCTAAATGTTCATCCAATGACACAAATACACCTATTGGATGCACAAGATTGGTTAAAAACCCTAATTGGACAAGAATAAGCCTAGGGAGGACGAAAATGACCTAAATGTTCATCCAATGACACAAATGAACTTATTGGATGCACAAGATTGCTTAAAAACCCTAATTGGACAAGAATAAGCCTAGGGAGGACGAAAATGACCTAAATGTTCATCCAATGAAACAAATACACCTATTGGATGCAAAAGATTGGTTAGAAACCCTAATTTGACAAGAATAAGCCTAGGGAGGACGAAAATGACCTAAATGTTCATCCAATGACACAAATGAACTTATTGGATGCACAAGATTGGTTAAAAACCCTAATTGGACAAGAAAAAGCCTAGGGAGGACGAAAATGACCTAAATGTTCATCCAATGACACAAACACACCTATTGGATGCACAAGATTGGTTAAAAACCCTAATTGGACAAGAATAAGCCTAGGGAGGACGAAAATGACCTAAATGTTCATCCAATGACACAAATGAACTTATTGGATGCACAAGATTGCTCAAAAACCCTAATTGGACAAGAATAAGCCTAGGGAGGACGAAAATGACCTAAATGTTCATCCAATGACACAAATACACCTATTGGATGCACAAGATTGGTTAGAAACCCTAATTGGACAAGAATAAGCCTAGGGAGGACGAAAATGACCTAAATGTTCATCCAATGACACAAACACACCTATTGGATGCACAAGATTAGTTAAAAACCCTAATTGGACAAGAATAAGCCTAGGGAGGACGAAAATGACCTAAATGTTCATCCAATGACACAAATGAACTTATTGGATGCATAAGATTGGTTAAAAACCCTAATTGGACAAGAATAAGCCTAGAGTGGACGAAAATGACCTAAGTGTTCATCCAATGACACAAATGAACTTATTGGATGCACATGATTGGTTAAAAACCCTAATTGGACAAGAATAAGCCTAGGGAGGACAAAAATGACCTAAATGTTAATCCAATGACACAAATGAACTTATTGGATGCACAAGATTGCTTAAAACCATAGTTGGACAAGAATAAGCCTAGGGAGGACGAAAATGACCTAAATGTTCATCCAATGACACAAACACACCTATTGGATGCACAAGATTGGTTAAAAACCCTAATTGGACAAGAATAAGCCTAGGGAGGACGAAAATGACCTAAATGTTCATCCAATGACACAAATGAACTTATTGGATGCATAAGATTGGTTAAAAACCATAATTGGACAAGAATAAGCCTAGGGAGGACGACAATGACCTAAATGTTCGTCGAATGACACAAACACACCTATTGGATGCACAAGATTGCATAAAAACCCTAATTGGACAAGAATAAGACTAGGGAGGACGAAAATGACCTAAATGTTCATCCAATGACACAAATGAACTTATTGGATGCACAAGATTGGTTAAAAACCCTAATTGGACAAGAATATGCCTAGTGAGGACGAAAATGACCTAAATGTTCATCCAATGACACAAATGAACTTATTGGATGCACAAGATTGGTTAAAAACCCTAATTGGACAAGAATAAGCCTAGGGAGGACGAAAATGACCTAAATGTTCATCCAATGACACAAATGAACTTATTGGATGCACAAGATTGGTTGAAATCCCTAATTGGACAAGAATAAGCCTAGGGAGCACGAAAATGACCTAAATGTTCCTCCAATGACACAAACACACCAATTGGATGCACAAGATTGCATAAAAACCATAATTGGACAAGGATAAGACAAGGGAGGACGAAAATGACCTAAATGTTCCTCCAATGACACAAATGAACTTATTGGATGCACAAGATTGGTTAAAAACCCTAATTGGACAAGAATAAGCCTAGGGAGGACGAAAATGACCTAAATGTTCATCCAATGACACAAATGAACTTATTGGATGCACAAGATTGGTTAAAAACCCTAATTGGACAAGAATAAGCCTAGGGAGGACGAAAATGACCTAAATGTTCATCCAATGACACAAATGAACTTATTGGATGCACAAGATTGGTTGAAAACCATAATTGGACAAGAATAAGCCTAGGGAGGACCAAAATGACCTAAATGTTCATCCAATGACACAAATGAACTTATTGGATGCACAAGATTGGTTAAAAACCCTAATTGGACAAGAATAAGCCTAGGGAGGACGAAAATGACCTAAATGTTCATCCAATGACACAAATGAACTTATTGGATGCACAAGATTGCTTAAAAACCCTAATTGGACAAGAATAAGCCTAGGGAGGACGAAAATGACCTAAATGTTCATCCAATGACACAAATACACCCATTGGATGCACAAGATTGCTTAAAAATCCTAATTGGACAAGAATAAGCCTAGGGAGGACAAAAATGACCTAAATGTTCATCCAATGACACAAATGAACTTATTGGATGCACAAGATTGCTTAAAAACCCTAATTGGACAAGAATAAGCCTAGGGAGGACGAAAATGACCTAAATGTTCATCCAATGACACAAATACACCTATTGGAATCACAAGATTGGTTAGAATCCCTAATTGGACAAGAATAAGCCTAGGGAGGACGAAAATGACCTAAATGTTCATCCAATGACACAAACACACCTATTGGATGCACAAGATTGGTTAAAAACCATAATTGGACAAGAATAAGCCTAGGGAGAACATAAATGACCTAAATGTTCATCCAATGACACAAATGAACTTATTGGATGCACAAGATTGCTTAAAAACCCTAATTAGACAAGCATAAGCCTAGGGAGGACGAAAATGACCTAAATGTTCATCCAATGACACAAATGAACTTATTGGATGCACAAGATTGGTTAAAAACCCTAATTGGACAAGAATAAGCCTAGGGAGGACGAAAATGACCTAAATGTTCATCCAATGACACAAATGAACTTTTTGGATGCACAAGATTGCTTAAAAACCCTAATTAGACAAGAATAAGCCTAGGGAGGACGAAAATGACCTAAATGATCATCCAATGACACAAACACACCTATTGGATGCATAAGATTGGTTAGAAATCCTAATTGGACAAGAATAAGCCTAGGGAAGACGAAAATGACCTAAATGTTCATCCAATGACACAAACACACCTATTGGATGCACAAGATTGGTTAAAAACCCTAATTGGACAAGAATAAGCCTAGGGAGGACGAAAATGACCTAAATGTTCATCCAATGACACAAATGAACTTATTGGATGCACAAGATTGGTTAGAAACCCTAATTGGACGAGAATAATTCTAGGGAGGACGAAAATGACCTAAATGTTCATCCAATGACACAAATGAACTTATTGGATGCACAAGATTGGTTAAAAACCCTAATTGGACAAGAATAAGCCTAGGGAGGACGAAAATGACCTAAATGTTCATCCAATGACATAAACACACATATTGGATGCACAAGATTGGTTAAAAACCCTAATTGGACAAGAATAATACTAGGGAGAACGAAAATGACCTAAATGTTCATCCAATGACACAAACACACCTATTGGATGCACAAGATTGGTTAAAAACCCTAATTGGACAAGAATAAGCCTAGGGAGGACGAAAATGACCTAAATGTTCATCCAATGACACAAATGAACTTATTGGATGCACAAGATTGGTTAAAAACCCTAATTGGACAAGAATAAGCCTAAGGAGGACGAAAATGACCTAAATGATCATCCAATGACACAAACACACCTATTGGATGCCCAAGATTGGTTAAAAACCTTAATTGGACAAGAATAAGCCTAGGGAGGACGAAAATGACCTAAATGTTCATCCAATGACACAAATGAACTTATTGGATGCACAAGATTGCTTAAAAACCCTAATTGGACAAGAATAAGCATAGGGAGGACGAAAAATGACCTAAATGTTCATCCAATGACACAAATGAACTTATTGGATGCACAAGATTGCTTAAAACCCTGATTGGACAAGAATAAGACTAGGGAGGAGAAAATGACCTAAATGTTCATCCAATGACACAAACACACCTATTGGATGCACAAGATTGGTTAAAAACCCTAATTGGACAAGAATAAGCCTAGGGAGGACGAAAATGACCTAAATGTTCATCCAATGACACAAATGAACGTATTGGATGCACAAGATTGCTTAAAAACCCTAATTGGACAAGAATAAGCCTAGGGAGGACGAAAATGACCTAAATGTTCATCCAATGAAACAAATGAACTTATAGGATTCACAAGATTGCTTAAAAACCCTAATTGGACAAGAATAAGCCTAGGGAGAACGAAAATGACCTAAATGTTCATCCAATACACAAATGAACTTATTGGATGCACAAGATTGCTTAAAACCCTAATTGGACAAGAATAAGACTAGGGAGGACGAAAATGACCTAAATGTTCATCCAATGACACAAACACACCGATTGGATGCACAAGATTGGTTAGAAACCCTAATTGAACAAGAATAAGCCTAGGGAGGACGAAAATCACTTAAATCTTAATTCAATGACACAAATGAACTTATTGGATGCACAAGATTGCTTAAAACCCTAATTGGACAAGAATAAGACTAGGGAGGACGAAAATGACCTAAATGTTCATCCAATGACACAAACACACCTATTGGATGCACAAGATTGGTTAAAAACCCTAATTGGACAAGAATAAGCCTAGGGATGACGAAAATGACCTAAATGTTCATCCAATGACACAAATGCAATTATTGGATGCACAAGATTGGTTAAAAACCCTAATTGGACAAGAATAAGCCTAGGGTGGACGAAAATGACCTAAATGTTTATCCAATGACACAAATGAACTTATTGGATGCACAAGATTGGTTAAAAACCCTAATTGGACAAGAATAAGCCTAGGGAGGACGAAAATGACCTAAATGTTCATCCAATGACACAAACACACATATTGGATACACAAGATTGTTTAGAAACCGTAATTGGACAAGAATAAGCCTAGGGAGGACGAAAATGACCTAAATGTTCATCCAATGACACAAACACACCTATTGGATGCACAAGATTGGTTAGAAACCCTAATTGGACAAGAATAAGCCTAGGGAGGACGAAAATGACCTAAATGTTCATCCAATGACACAAACACACCTATTGGATGCACAAGATTGGTTAAAAACCCTAATTGGACAAGAATAAGCCTAGGGAGGACGAAAATGACCTAAATGTTAATCCAATGACACAAATGAACTTATTGGATGCACAAGATTGGTTAAAAACCCTAATTGGACTAGAATAAGCCTAGGGAGGACGAAAATGACCTAAATGTTCACCCAATGACACAAACACACCTATTGGATGCACAAGATTGGTTAGAAACCCTAATTGGACAAGAATAAGCCTAGGGAGGACGAAAGTGATCTAAATGTTCATCCAATGACACAAATGAACTTATTGGATGCACAAGATTTGTTAAAAACCCTAATTGGACAAGAATAAGCCTAGGGAGGACGAAAATGACCTAAATGTTCGTCCAATGACACAAATGAACTTATTGGATGCACAAGATTGGTTAAAAACCCTAATTGGACAAGAATAAGCCTAGGGAGGACGAAAATGACCTAAATGTTCATCCAATGACACAAATGAACTTATTGGATGCACAAGATTGGTTAAAAACCCTAAATGGACAAGAATACGCATAGGGAGGACGAAAATGACCTAAATGTTCATCCAATGACACAAATCAACTTATTGGATGCACATGATTGGTTAAAAACCCTAATTGGACAAGAATAAGCCTAGGGAGGACGAAAATGACCTAAATGTTCGTCAAATGACACAAATGAACTTATTGGATGCACAAGATTGGTTAAAAACCCTAATTGGACAAGAATAAGCCTTGGGTGGACAAAAATGACCTAAATGTTCATCCAATGACACAAATGAACTTATTGGATGCACAAGATTGGTTAAAAACCCTAATTGGACAAGAATAAGCCTTGGGTGGACGAAAATGACCTAAATGTTCATCCAATGACACAAATGAACTTATTGGATGCACAATATTGGTTAAAAAACTTAATTGGACAAGAATAAGCCTAGGGAGGACGAAAATGACCTAAATGTTCATCCAATGACACAAATGAACTTATTGGATGCACAAGATTGCTTAAAAACCCTAATTGGACAAGAATAAGCCTAGGGAGGACGAAAATGACCTAAATGTTCGTCAAATGACACAAATGAACTTATTGGATGCACAAGATTGGTTAAAAACCCTAATTTGACAAGAATAAGCCTTGGGTGGACAAAAATGACCTAAATGTTCATCCAATGACACAAATGAACTTATTGGATGCACAAGATTGGTTAAAAACCCTAATTGGACAAGAATAAGCCTAGGGAGGACGAAAATGACCTAAATGTTCATCCAATGACACAAATGAACTTATTGGATGCACAAGATTGGTTAAAAAACTTAATTGGACAAGAATAAGCCTAGGGAGGACGAAAATGACCTAAATGTTCATCCAATGACACAAATGAACTTATTGGATGCACAAGATTGCTTAAAAACCCTAATTGGACAAGAATAAGCCTAGGGAGGTCGAAAATGACCTAAATGTTCTTCCAACGACACAAATACACCTATTGGATGCACAAGATTGGTTAGAAACCCTAATTGGACAAGAATAAGCCTAGGGAGGACGAAAATGACCTAAATGTTCATCCAATGACACAAACACACCTATTGGATGCACAAGATTGGTTAAAAACCATAATTGGACAAGAATAAGCCTTGGGAGGACATAAATGACCTAAATGTTCATCCAATGACACCAGTGAACTTATTGGATGCACAAGATTGCTTAAAAACCCTAATTAGACAAGAATAAGCCTAGGGAGGACGAAAATGACCTAAATGTTCATCCAATGACACAAACGAACTTATTGGATGCTCAAGATTGGTTAGAAACCCTAATTGGACAAGAATAATTCTAGGGAGGACGAAAATGACCTAAATGTTCATCCAATGACACAAATGAACTTATTGGATGCACAAGATTGGTTAAAAATCCTAATTGGACAAGAATAAGCCTAGGGAGGACGAAAATGACCTAAATGTACATCCAATGACACAAACACACCTATTGGATGCACAAGATTGGTTAAAAACCCTAATTGGACAAGAATAATTCTAGGGAGGACTAAAATGACCTAAATGTTCATCCAATGACACAAACACACCAATTGGATGCACAAGATTGGTTAAAATCCCTAATTGGACAAGAATAAGCCTAGGGAGGACGAAAACGACCTAAATGTTCATCCAATGACACAAATGAACTTATTGGATGCAAAAGATTGCTTAAAAACCCTAATTGGACAAGAATAAGCCTAGGGAGGACGAAAATGACCTAAATGTTCATCCAATGACACAAATACACCTATTGGATGCACAAGATTGGTTAGAAACCGTAATTGGACAAGAATAAGCCTAGGGAGGACATAAATGACCTAAATGTTCATCCAATGACACAAATGAACTTATTGGATGCACAAGATTGCTTAAAAACCCTAATTAGACAAGAATAAGCCTAGGGAGGACGAAAATGACCTAAATGTTCATCCAATGACACAAATCAACTTATTGGATGCACAAGATTGGTTAGAAACCCTAATTGGACAAGAATAATTCTAGGGAGGACGAAAATGACCTAAATGTTCATCCAATGACACATATGAACTTATTGGATGCACAAGATTGGTTAAAAATCCTAATTGGACAAGAATAAGCCTAGGGAGGATGATGAGGACATAAAATGCATAACCAACAAAGAAAGCCTAGAGGATATTCAAGGTCTTGGAACCCCAATGACAAGAGCAAGGTCAAAGAAGGCGAAGGAGGTTCTAAATAACTTGATAGCCACTTTATTTGAAGCAAGTACAACTCATGAAGAATTGAAGCCCAAGATTGTCAATTGCTTAACCCAAATTGAAGAAATTAAGGAATGAAGGCGGCATTTATGTGTTATCAAATTTTAATATTAGTTTTACTTAAATTAATAGACTAAATTAATAAGAAATTTGGGTGTAACTGTTAAAATTTCAGTTGGGCCAAATTTAGAGAACTTTTTAGGAGTTGCCATTATAAAAGGCAAACCCTTATTTTTCTTAAGGCAGATTTTGAATATTAATTTTGTGAGGCTTTGCTCTCTAGAGTTCTTGAAAGAATTCACTTTGAACTTATCAAGGTTGTTAATCCTTGTGGCGTTCTTTTTGGCTTATCAATCCCTAGATTGTGGCGCCATTCTGTTCTTGATTCGTTTGTTGAATAATAATATTGAGTTTCCTTTACATTAAACCCTAATACTCCAATTCTTCCAATTTTCGTGATCAGTAACCTGCGTTCATATCTCGAGTTCTATATATTGGTTTTCGGTGATTCTAAAGCCTAACTTGCGTTTCAGAACGTCATCTTTCACCTCGTTTTGGAATCGGCCGAATCGGAGTTTTGCAGCGCCGTTTAACGCATTCTGCAGCTTTACGGGATTTTCACTCAAATTTGTAAGTTTCCAACCTAGAACGATCCTTAAAGTGAACTATGACTAGTAAGATCATATCATGAACCCTAATTGGACAAGAATAAGCCTAGGGAGGACGAAAATGACCTAAATGTTCATCCAATGACACAAATGAACTTATTGGATGCACAAGATTGCTTAAAAACCCTAATTAGACAAGAATAAGCCTAGGGAGGACGAAAATGACCTAAATGTTCATCCAATGACACAAATGAACTTATTGGATGCACAAGATTGGTTAGAAACCCTAAATGGACAAGAATAATTCTAGGGAGGACGAAAATGACCTAAATGTTCATCCAATGACACAAATGAACTTATTGGATGCACAAGATTGGTTAAAAATCCTAATTGGACAAGAATAAGCGTAGGGAGGACGAAAATGACCTAAATGTTCATCCAATGACACAAACACACCTATTGGATGCACAAGATTGGTTAAAAACCCTAATTGGACAAGAATAAGCCTAGGGAGGACGAAAATGACCTAAATGTTCATCCAATGACACAAATGAACTTATTGGATGCACAAGATTGCTTAAAAACCCTAATTGGACAAGAATAAGCCTTGGGAGGACAAAAATGACCTGAATGTTCATCCAATGACACAAATACACCTATTGGATGCACAAGATGGGTTAGAAACCCTAATTGGACAAGAATAAGCCTAGGTAGGACGAAAATGACCTAAATGTTCATCCAATGACACAAACACACCTATTGGATGCACAAGATTGGTTAAAAACCATAAATGGACAAGAATAAGCCTAGGGAGGACATAAATGACCTAAATGTTCATCCAATGACACAAATGAACTTATTGGATGCACAAGATTGCTTAAAAACCCTAATTAGACAAGAATAAGCCTAGGGAGGACGAAAATGACCTAAATGTTCATCCAATGACACAAATGAACTTATTGGATGCACAAGATTGGTTAGAAACCCTAATTGGACAAGAATAAGCCTAGGGAGGACGAAAATGACCTAAATCTTCATCCAATGACACAAATACACCTATTGGATGCACAAGATTGGTTAGAAACCCTAATTGGACAAGAATAAGCCTAGGTAGGACGAAAATGACCTAAATGTTCATCCAATGACACAAACACACCTATTGGATGCACAAGATTGGTTAAAAACCCAAATTGGACAAGAATAAGCCTACGGAGGACGAAAATGACCTAAATGTTCATCCAATGACACAAATGAACTTATTGGATGCACAAGATTGCTTAAAAACCCTAATTAGACAAGAATAAGCCTAGGGAGGACGAAAATGACCTAAATGTTCATCCAATGACACAAATACACCTATTGGATGCACAAGATTGGTTAGAAACCCTAATTGGACAAGAATAAGCCTAGGGAGGACGAAAATGACCTAAATGTTCATCCAATGACACAAACACACCTATTGGATGCACAAGATTGGTTAAAAACCCTAACTGGGCAAGAATAAGCCTAGGGAGGACGAAAATGACTTAAATCTTAATCCAATGACACAAATGAACTTATTGGATGCACAAGATTGCTGAAAACCCTAATTGGATAAGAATAAGCCTTAAGAGGACGAAAATGACCTAAATGTTCATCAAATGACACAAACACACCTATTGGATGCACAAGATTGGCTTAAAACCCTAATTGGACAAGAATAAGACTAGGGATGACGAAAATGACCTAAATGTTCATCCAATGACACAAATGAACTTATTGGATGCACAAGATTGGTTAAAAACCATAATTGGACAAGAATAAGACTAGGGAGGACGAAAATGACCTAAATGTTCATCCAATGACACAAATGAACTTATTGGATGCACAAGATTGGTTAAAAACAATAATTGGACAAGAATAAGACTAGGGAGGACGAAAATGACCTAAATGTTCATCCAATGACACAAACACACCTATTGGATGCACAACATTGGTTAAAAACCCTAATTGGACAACAATAAGCCTAGGGAGGATGAAAATGTCCTAAATGTTCATCTAATGACACAAACACACCTATTGGATGCACAAGATTGGTTAAAAACCCTAATTGGACAAGAATAAGCCTAGGGAGGACGAAAATGACCTAAATGTTCATCCAATGACACAAATGAACTTATTGGATGCACAAGATTGGTTAAAAACCCTAATTGGACAAGAATAAACCTTGGGAGGACGAAAATGACCTAAATGTTCATCCAATGACACAAATGAACCTATTGGATGCACAAGATTGGTTAAAAACCCTAATTGGACAAGAATAAGCCTAGGGTGGACGAAAATGACCTAAATGTTTATCCAATGACACAAATGAACTTATTGGATGCACAAGATTGGTTAAAAACCCTAATTGGACAACAATAAGCCTAGGGAGGATGAAAATGTCCTAAATGTTCATCTAATGACACAAACACACCTATTGGATGCACAAGATTGATTAAAAACCCTAATTGGACAACAATAAGCCTAGGGAGGATGAAAATGACCTAAATGTTCATCTAATGACACAAACACACCTATTGGATGCACAAGATTGGTTAAAAACCCTAATTGCACAAAAATAAGCCTAGGGAGGACGAAAATGACCTAAATGTTCATCCAATGAAACAAATGAACTTATTGGATTCACAAGATTGCTTAAAAACCCTAATTGGACAAGAATAAGCCTAGGGAGGACGAAAACGACCTAAATGTTCATCCAATGAAACAAATGAACTTATTGGATTCACAAGATTGCTTAAAAACCCTAATTGGACAAGAATAATCCTAGGGAGGACGAAAATGACCTAAATGTTCATCCATTGACACAAATGAACTTATTGGATGCACAAGATTGGTTAAAAACCCTAATTGGACAAGAATAAGCCTTGGGAGGACGAAAATGACCTAAATGTTCATCCAATGACACCAATGAACTTATTGGAGGCACAAGATTGGTTAAAAACCCTAATTGGACAAGAATAAGCCTAGGGTGGACGAAAATGACCTAAATGTTTATCCAATGACACAAATGAACTTATTGGATGCACAAGATTGGTCAAAAACCCTAATTGGACAAGTATAAGCCTAGGGAGGACAAAACTGACCTAAATGTTCATCCAATGACACAAACACACCTATTGGATGCACAAGATTGGTTAAAAACCCTAATTGGACAAGAATAAGCCTAGGGAGGACGAAAATGACCTAAATGTTCATCCAATGACACAAATGAACTTATTGGATGCACAAGATTGCTTAAAATCCCTAATTGGACAAGAATAAGCCTAGGGAGGACGAAAATGACCTAAATGTTCATCCAATGACACAAACACACCTATTGGATGCACAAGATTGGTTAAAAACCCTAATTGGACAACAATAAGCCTAGGGAGGATGAAAATGACCTAAATGTTCATCTAATGACACAAACACACCTATTGGATGTACAAGATTGGTTAAAAACCCTAATTGCACAAAACTAAGCCTAGTGAGGACGAAAATAACCTAAATGTTCATCCAATGACACAAATGAACTTATTGGATGCACAAGATTGCTTAAAACCCTAATTGGACAAGAATAAGACTAGGGAGGACGAAAATGACTTAAATGTTCATCCAATGACACAAACACACCTATTGGATGCACAAGATTGGTTAGAAACCCTAATTGAACAAGAATAAGCCTAGGGAGGACGAAAATGACCTAAATGTTCATCCAATGAAACAAATGAACTTATTGGATTCACAAGATTGCTTAAAAACCCTAATTGGACAAGAATAAGCCTAGGGAGGAAGAAAATGACCTAAATGTTCATCCAATGACACAAATGAACTTATTGGATGCACAAGATTGGTTAAAAACCCTAATTGGACAAGAATAATCCTTGGGATGACGAAAATGACCTAAATGTTCATCCAATAACACAAATGAACCTATTGGATGCACAAGAATGTTTAAAAACCCTATTTGGACAAGAATAAGCCTAGGGTGGACGAAAATGACCTAAATGTTCATCCAATGAAACAAATGAACTTATTGGATGCACAAGATTGGTTAAAAACCCTAATTGCACAAAAGTAAGCCTAGTGAGGACGAAAATGACCTAAATGTTCATCCAATGACACAAATGAACTTATTGGATGCACAAGATTGGTTAAAAACCCTAATTGGACAAGAATAAGCCTTGGGATGACGAAAATGACTTAAATGTTCATCCAATGACACAAATGAACCTATTGGATGCACAAGAATGGTTAAAAACCCTAATTTGACAAGAATAAGCCTAGGGTGGACGAAAATGACCTAAATGTTTATCCAATGACACAAATGAACTTATTGGATGCACAAGATTGGTTAAAAACCCTAATTGGACAAGAATAAGCCTAGGGAGGACGAAAATGACCTAAATGTTCATCCAATGACACAAACACACCTATTGGATGCACAAGATTGGTTAAAAACCCTAATTGGACAAGAATAAGCCTAGGAAGGACGAAAATAACCTAAATGTTCATCCAATGACACAAACACACCAATTGGATGCACAAGATTGGTTAAAAACCCTAATTGGACAAGAATAAGCCTAGGGAGGACGAAAATGACCTAAATGTTCATCCAATGACAGAAATGAACTTATTGGATGCACAAGATTGCTTAAAAACCCTAATTGGACAAGAATAAGCCTAGGGAGGACGAAAATGACCTAAATGTTCATCCAATGACACAAATACACCTATTGGATGCACAAGATTGGTTAGAAACCCTAATTGGACAAGAATAAGCCTAGGTAGGACGAAAATGACCTAAATGTTCATCCAATGACACAAACACACCTATTGGATGCACAAGATTGGTTAAAAATCCTAATTGGACAAGAATAAGCCTAGGGAGGACGAAAATGACCTAAATGTTCATCCAATGACACAATCACACCTATTGGATGCACAAGATTGGTTAAAAACCCTAATTGGACAAGAATAAGCCTAGGGAGGACGAAAATGACCTAAATGTTCATCCAATGACACAAACACACCTATTGGATGCACAAGATTGTTTAGAAACCCTAATTGGACAAGAATAAGCCTTGGGAGGACGAAAATGACCTAAATGTTTATCCAATGACACAAATGAACATATTGGATACACAAGATTGTTTAGAAACCCTAATTGGACAAGAATAAGCTTAGGGAGGACAAAAATGACCTAAATGTTCATCAAATGACTAAACACACCTATTGGATGCACAAGATTGGTTAGAAACCCTAATTGGACAAGAATAAGCCTAGGGAGGACGAAAATGACCTAAATGTTCATCCAATGACACAAACACACCTATTGGATGCACAAGATTGGTTAAAAACCCTAATTGGACAAGAATAAGCCTAGGGAGGACGAAAATGACCTAAATGTTCATCCAATGACACAAATGAACTTACTGGATGCACAAGATTGCGTAAAAACCCTAATTAGACAAGAATAAGCCTAGGGAGGACGAAAATGACCTAAATGTTCATCCAATGACACAAACACACCTATTGGATGCACAAGATTAGTTAAAAACCCTAATTGGACAAGAATAAGCCTAGGGAGGACGAAAATGACCTAAATGTTCATCCAATGACACAAACACACCAATTGGATGCACAAGATTGGTTAAAAACCCTAATTGGACAAGAATAAGCCTAGGGAGGACGAAAATGACCTAAATGTTCATCCAATGACACAAATGAACTTATTGGATGCACAAGATTGCTTAAAAACCGTAATTGGACAAGAATAAGCCTAGGGAGGACAAAAATGACCTAAATGTTCACCCAATGACACAAATACACCTATTGGATGCACAAGATTGGTTAGAAACCCTAATTGGACAAGAATAAGCCTAGGTAGGACGATAATGACCTAAATCTTAATCCAATGACACAAATGAACTTATTGGATGCACAAGATTGCTTAAAACCCTAATTGGATAAGAATAAGCCTTGGGAGGACGAAAATGACCTAAATGTTCATCAAATGACACAAACACACCTATTGGATGCACAAGATTGGCTTAAAACCCTAACTGGACAAGAATAAGACTAGGGAGGACGAAAATGACCTAAATGTTCATCCAATGACACAAACACACCTATTGGATGCACAAGATTGGTTAAAAACCCTAATTGGACGACAATAAGCCTAGGGAGGATGAAAATGACCTAAATGTTCATCTAATGACACAAACACACCTATTGGATGCACAAGATTGGCTAAAAACCCTAATTGCACAAAACTAAGCCTAGTGAGGACGAAAATAACCTAAATGTTCATCCAATGACACAAATGAACTTATTGGATGCACAAGATTGGTTAGAAACCCTAATTGGACAAGAATAAGCCTAGGGAGGACGAAACTGACCTAAATGTTCATCCAATGACACAAACACACCTATTGGATGCACAAGATTGGTTAAAAACCCTAATTGGACAAGAATAAGCCTAAGGTGGACGAAAATGACCTAAATGTTCATCCAATGACACAAACACACCTATTGGATGCACAAGATTGGTTAAAAACCCTAATTGGACAAGAATAAGCCTAGGGAGGACGAAAATGACCTAAATGTTCATCCAATGACACAAATGAACTTACTGGATGCACAAGATTGCTTAAAAACCCTAATTAGACAAGAATAAGCCTAGGGAGGACTAAAATGACCTAAATGTTCATCCAATGACACAAATACACCTATTGGATGCACAAGATTGGTTAAAAACCCTAATTGGACAAGAATAAGCCTAGGGAGGACGAAAATGACCTAAATGTTCATCCAATGACACAAATACACCTATTGGATGCATAAGATTCGTTAGAAACCCTAATTGGACAAGAATAAGCCTAGGGAGGACGAAAATGACCTAAATGTTCATCCAATGACACAAATGAACTTATTGGATGCACAAGATTGGTTAAAAACCTTAGTTGGACAAGAATAAGCCTAGGGAGGACGAAAATGACCTAAATGTTCATCCAATGACACAAATGAACTTATTGGATGCACAAGATTGCTTAAAAACCCTAATTGGACAAGAATAAGCCTAGGGAGGACGAAAATGACCTAAATGTTCATCCAATGACACAAATACAACTATTTGATGCACAAGATTGGTTAGAAACACTAATTGGACAAGAATAAGCCTAGGTAGGACGAAAATGACCTAAATGTTCATCCAATGACACAAACACACCTATTGGATGCACAAGATTGGTTAAAAACCCTAATTGGACAAGAATAAGCCTAGGGAGGACGAAAATGACCTAAATGTTCATCCAATGACACAAATGAACTTATTGGATGCACAAGATTGCTTAAAAACCCTAATTGGACAAGAATAAGCCTATGGAGGACGAAAATGACCTAAATGTTCATCCAATGACACAAACACACCTATTGGATGCACAAGATTGGTTAAAAACCCAAATTGGACAAGAATAAGCCTAGGGAGGACGAAAATGACCTAAATGTTCATCCAATGACACAAATGAACCTATTGGATGCACAAGATTGGTTAAAAACCCTAACTGGACAAGAATAAGCCTAGGGTGGAAGAAAATGACCTAAATGTTTATCCAATGACACAAATGAACTTATTGGATGCACAAGATTGGTTAAAAACCCTAATTGGACAAGAATAAGCCTAGGGAGGACGAAAATGACCTAAATGTTCATCCAATGACACAAACACACCTATTGGATGCACAAGATTGGTTAAAAACCCTAATTGGACAAGAATACGCCTAGGGAGGACGAAAATTACCTAAATGTTCATCCAATGACACAAACAGACCGATTGGATGCACACGATTGGTTAGAAACCCTAATTTGACAAGAATAAGCCTAGGGAGGACGAAAATGACCTAAATGTTAATCCAATGACACAAATGAACTTATTGGATGCACAAGATTGGTTAAAAACCCTAATTGGACAAGAATAAGCCTAGGGAGGACGAAAATGACCTAAATGTTAAACCAATGACACAAAGGAACTTATTGGATGCACAAGATTGGTTAAAAACCCTAATTGGACAAGAATAAGCCTAGGGAGGACGAAAATGACCTAAATGTTCATCCAATGACACAAACACACCTATTGGATGCACAAGATTGGTTAAAAAGCCTAACTGGAAAAGAATAAGCCTAGGGAGGACGAAAATGACTTAAATCTTAATCCAATGACACAAATGAACTTATTGGATGCACAAGATTGCTTAAAACCCTAATTGGATAAGAATAAGCCTTGGGAGGACGAAAATGACCTAAATGTTCATCAAATGACACAAACACACCTATTGGATGCACAAGATTGGTTAAAAACCCTAATTGGACAAGAATAAGACTAGGGAGGACGAAAATGACCTAAATGTTCATCCAATGACACAAATGAACTTATTGGATGCACAAGATTGCTTAAAAATCCTAATTGGACAAGAATAAGCCTAGGGAGGACGAAAATGACCTAAATGTTCATCCAATCACACAAACACACCTATTGGATGCACAAGATTGGTTAGAAACCCTAATTGGACAAGAATAATTCTAGGGAGGACGAAAATGACCTAAATGTTCGTCCAATGACACAAATGAACTTATAGGATGCACAAGATTGGATAAAAATCCTAATTGGACAAGAATAAGCCTAGGGAGGACGAAAATGACCTAAATGTTCATCCAATGACACAAACACACCTATTGGATGCACAAGATTGGTTAAAAACCCTAATTGGACAAGAATAAGCCTAGGGAGGACGAAAATGACCTAAATGTTCATCCAATGACACAAATGAACTTATTGGATGCACAAGATTGCTTAAAAACCGTAATTGGACAAGAATAAGCCTAGGGAGGACAAAAATGACCTAAATGTTCACCCAATGACACAAATACACCTATTGGATGCACAAGATTGGTTAGAAACCCTAATTGGACAAAAATAAGCCTAGGTAGGACGAAAATGACCTAAATCTTAATCCAATGACACAAATGAACTTATTGGATGCACAAGATTGCTTAAAACCCTAATTGGATAAGAATAAGCCTTGGGAGGACGAAAATGACCTAAATGTTCATCAAATGACACAAACAAACCTATTGGATGCACAAGATTGGCTTAAAACCCTAATTGGACAAGAATAAGACTAGGGAGGACGAAAATGACCTAAATGTTCATCCAATGACACAAACACACCTATTGGATGCACAAGATTGGTTAAAAACCCTAATTGGACAAGAATAAGCCTAGGGAGGACGAAAATGACCTAAATGTTCATCCAATGACACAAACACACCTATTGGATGCACAAGATTGGTTAAAAACCCTAATTGGACAAGAATAAGCCTAAGGAGGACGAAAATGACCTAAATGTTCAACCAATGACACAAAGGAACTTATTTGATGCACAAGATTGGTTAAAAACCCTAATTGGACAAGAATAAGCCTTGGGAGGACGAAAATGACCTAAATGTTCATCCAATGACACAAATGAACTTATTGGATGCACAAGATTGGTTAAAAACCCTAATTGGACAAGAATAAGCCTAGGGTGGACGAAAATGACCTAAATGTTTATCCAATGACACAAATAAACTTATTGGATGCACAGGATTGGTAAAAAACCCTAATTGGACAAGAATAAGCCTAGAATGAACGAAAATGACCTAAATGTTCATCCAATGACACAAACACACCTATTGGATGCACAAGATTGGTTAAAAACCCTAATTGGACAAGAATAAGCCTAGGGAGGACGAAAATGACCTAAATGTTCATCCAATGACACAAATGAACTTATTGGATGCACAAGATTGGTTAAAAACCCTAATTGGACAAGAATAAGCCTAGGGAGGAGGAAAATGACCTAAATGTTCATCAAATGACTAAACACACCTATTGGATGCACAAGATTGGTTAGAAACCCTAATTGGACAAGAATAAGCCTAGGGAGGACGAAAATGACCTAAATGTTAATCCAATGACACAAATGAACGTATTGGATGCACAAGATTGGTTAAAAACCCTAATTGGACAAGAATAAGCCTAGGGAGGACGAAAATGACCTAAATGTTCATCCAATGACACAAACACACCTATTGGATGCACAAGATTGCTTAAAAACCCTAATTGGACAAGACTATGCCTAGGGAGGACGAAAATGACCTAAATGTTTATCCAATGACACAAATGAACTTATTGGATGCACAAGATTGGTTAAAAACCCTAATTGGACAAGAATAAGCCTAGGGAGGACGAAAATGACCTAAATGTTCATCCAATGACACAAACACACCTATTGGATGCACAAGATTGGTTAAAATCCCAAATTGGACAAGAATAAGCCTAGGGAGGACGAAAATGACCTAAATGTTCATCCAATGACACAAATGAACTTATTGGATGCACAAGATTGGTTAAAAACCCTAATTGGACAAGAATAAGCCTTGGGAGGACGAAAATGACCTTAATGTTCATCCAATGACACAAATGAACTTATTGGATGCACAAGATTGGTTAAAAACCCTAATTGGACAAGAATAAGCCTACGGAGGACGAAAATGACCTAAATGTTCATCCAATGACACAAACACACCTATTGGATGCACAAGATTGGGTAAAAATCCTAATTGGACAAGAATAAGCCTAGGGAGGACGAAAATGACCTAAATGTTCATCCAATGACACAAATGAACTTATTGGATGCGCAAGATTGCTTAAAAACCCTAATTGGACAAGAATAAGCCTAGGGAGGACGAAAATGACCTAAATGTTCATCCAATGACACAAATACACCTATTGGATGCACAAGATTGGTTAGAAACCCTAATTGGACAAGAATAAGCCTAGGGAGGACGAAAATGACCTAAATGTTCATCCAATGACACAAACACACTTATTGGATGCACAAGATTGCTTAAAAACCCTAATTGGACAAGAATAAGCCTAGGGAGGACGAAAATGACCTAAATGTTCATCCAATGACACAAATACACCTATTGGATGCACAAGATTGGTTAGAAACCGTAATTGGACAAGAATAAGCCTAGGGAGGACATAAATGACCTAAATGTTCATCCAATGACACAAATGAACTTATTGGATGCACAAGATTGCTTAAAAACCCTAATTAGACAAGAATAAGCCTAGGGAGGACGAAAATGATTTAAATATTCATCCAATGACACAAATGAACTTATTGGATGCACAAGATTGGTTAGAAACCCTAATTGGACAAGAATAATTCTAGGGAGGACGTAAATGACCTAAATGTTCATCCAATGACACAAATGAACTTATTGGATACACAAGATTGGTTAAAAATCTTAATTGGGCAAGAATAAGCCTAGGGAGGATGAAAATGACCTAAATGTTCATCCAATGACACAAACACACCTATTGGATGCACAAGATTGGTTAAAAACCCTAATTGGACAAGAATAAGCCTAGGGAGGACGAAAATGACCTAAATGTTCATCCAATGACACAAATGAACTTATTGGATGCACAAGATTGCTTAAAAACCCTAATTGGACAAGAATAAGCCTATGGAGGACGAAAATGACCTAAATGTTCATCCAATGACACAAATACACCTATTGGATGCACATGATTGGTTAGAAACCCTAATTGGACAAGAATAAGCCTAGGTAGGACGAAAATGACCTAAATGTTCATCCAATGACACAAACACACCTATTGGATGCACAAGATTGGTTAAAAACCCAAATTGGACAAGAATAAGCCTAGGGAGGACGAAAATGACCTAAATGTTCATCCAATGACACAAATGAACCTATTGGATGCACAAGATTGGTTAAAAACCCTAACTGGACAAGAATAAGCCTAGGGTGGAAGAAAATGACCTAAATGTTTATCCAATGACACAAATGAACTTATTGGATGCACAAGATTGGTTAAAAACCCTAATTGGACAAGAATAAGCCTAGGGAGGACGAAAATGACCTAAATGTTCATCCAATGACACAAACACACCTATTGGATGCACAAGATTGGTTAGAAACCATAATTGGGCAAGAATAAGCCTAGGGAGGAGGAAAATGACCTAAATGTTCATCCAATGACACAATTGAACTTATTGGATCCACAAGATTGCTTAAAACCCTAATTGGACAAGAATAAGACTAGGGAGGACGAAAATGACCTAAATGTTCATCCAATGACACAAACACACCTATTGGATGCACAAGATTGGTTAAAAACCCTAATTGGACAAGAATAAGCCTAGGGAGGACGAAAATGACCTAAATGTTCATCCAATGACACAAATTAACTTATTGGATGCACAAGATTGGTTAAAAACCCTAATTGGACAAGAATAAGCCTTAGGAGGACGAAAATGACATAAATGTTCATCCAATGACACAAATGAACTTATTGGATGCACAAGATTAGTTAAAAACCCTAATTGGACAAGAATAAGCCTAGGGTGGACGAAAATGACCTAAATGTTCATCCAACGACACAAATGAACTTATTGGATGCACAAGATTGGTTAAAAACCCTAATTGGACAAGAATAAGCCTAGGGAGGACGAAAATGACCTAAATGTTCATCCAATGACACAAACACACCTATTGGATGCACAAGATTGGTTAAAAACCCTAATTGGACAAGAATAAGCCTAGGGAGGACGAAAATGACCGAAATGTTAATCCAATGACACAAATGAACTTATTGGATGCACAAGATTGCTTAAAAACCCTAATTGGACAAGAATAAGCCTAGGGAGGACGAAAATGACCTAAATGTTCATCCAATGACACAAATACACCTATTGGATGCACAAGATTGGTTAGAAACCCTAATTGGACAAGAATAAGCCTAGGGAGGACGAAAATGACCTAAATGTTCATCCAATGACACAAACACACCTATTGGATGCACAAGATAGGTTAAAAACCATAATTGGACAACAATAAGCCTAGGGAGGACATAAATGACCTAAATGTTCATCCAATGACACAAATGAACTTATTGGATGCACAAGATTGCTTAAAAACCCTAATTAGACAAGAATAAGCCTAGGGAGGAAGAAAATGACGTAAATTTTCATCCAATGACACAAATGAACTTATTGGATGCATAAGATTGGTTAAAAACCCTAATTGAACAAGAATAAGCCTAGGGAGGACGAAAATGACTTAAATCTTAATCCAATGACACAAATGAACTTATTGGATGCACAAGATTGCTTAAAACCCTAATTGGACAAGAATAAGACTAGGGAGGACGAAAATGACATAAATGTTCATCCAATGACACAAACACACCTATTGGATGCACAAGATTGGTTAAAAACCCTAATTGCACAAAACTAAGCCTAGTGAGGACGAAAATAACCTAAATGTTCATCCAATGACACAAATGAACTTATTGGATGCACAAGATTGCTTAAAACCCTAATTGGACAAGAATAAGCTTCGGGAGGACGAAAATGACCTAAATGTTCATCCAATGACACAAACACACCTATTGGATGCACATGATTGGTTAGAAACCCTAATTGAACAAGAATAAGCCTAGGGAAGACGAAAATGACCTAAATGTTCATCCAATGAAACAAATGAATTTATTGGATTCACTAGATTGCTTAAAAACCCAAATTGGACAAGAATAAGCCTAGGGAGGACGTAAATGACCTAAATGTTCATCCAATGACACAAATGAACTTATTGGATGCACAAGATTGGTTAAAAACCCTAATTGGACAAGAATAAGCCTTGGGAGGACGAAAATGACCTAATTGTTCATCCAATGACACAAATGAACTTATTGGAGGCACAAGATTGGTTAAAAACCCTAATTGGACAAGAATAAGCCTAGGGTGGACGAAAATGACCTAAATGTTTATCCAATGACACAAATGAACTTATTGGATGCACAAGATTGGTTAAAAACCCTAATTGGACAAGAATAAGCCTAGGGAGGACGAAAATGACCTAAATGTTCATCCAATGACACAAACACACCTATTGGATGCACAAGATTGGTTAAAAACCCTAATTGGACAAGAATAAGCCTAGGGAGGACGAAAATGACCTAAATGTTCATCCAATGACACAAACACACCTATTAGATGCACAAGATTGGTTAAAAACGATAATTGGACAAGAATAAGCCTAGGGAGGACATAAATGACCTAAATGTTCATCCAATGACACAAATGAACTTATTGGATGCACAAGATTGCTTAAAAACCCTAATTAGACAAGAATAAGCCTAGGGAGGACGAAAATGACCTAAATGTTCATCCAATGACACAAATGAACTTATTGGATGCACAAGATTGGTTAGAAACCCTAAATGGACAAGAATAATTCTAGGGAGGACGAAAATGACCTAAATGTTCATCCAATGACACAAATGAACTTATTGGATGCACAAGATTGGTTAAAAATCCTAATTGGACAAGAATAAGCGTAGGGAGGACGAAAATGACCTAAATGTTCATCCAATGACACAAACACACCTATTGGATGCACAAGATTGGTTAAAAACCCTAATTGGACAAGAATAAGCCTAGGGAGGACGAAAATGACCTAAATGTTCATCCAATGACACAAATGAACTTATTGGATGCACAAGATTGCTTAAAAACCCTAATTGGACAAGAATAAGCCTTGGGAGGACAAAAATGACCTGAATGTTCATCCAATGACACAAATACACCTATTGGATGCACAAGATGGGTTAGAAACCCTAATTGGACAAGAATAAGCCTAGGTAGGACGAAAATGACCTAAATGTTCATCCAATGACACAAACACACCTATTGGATGCACAAGATTGGTTAAAAACCATAAATGGACAAGAATAAGCCTAGGGAGGACATAAATGACCTAAATGTTCATCCAATGACACAAATGAACTTATTGGATGCACAAGATTGCTTAAAAACCCTAATTAGACAAGAATAAGCCTAGGGAGGACGAAAATGACCTAAATGTTCATCCAATGACACAAGTACACCTATTGGATGCACAAGATTGGTTAGAAACCCTAATTGGACAAGTATAAGCCTAGGGAGGACGAAACTGACCTAAATGTTCATCCAATGACACAAACACACCTATTGGATGCACAAGATTGGTTAAAAACCATAATTGCACAAAAATAAGCCTAGGGAGGACGAAAATGACCTAAATGTTCATCCAATGACACAAATGAACTTATTGGATGCACAAGATTGCTTAAAACCCTAATTGGACAAGAATAAGACTAGGGAAGACGAAAATGACCTAAATGCTCATCCAATGACACAAACACACCTATTGGATGCACTAGATTGCTTATAAACCCTAATTGGACAAGAATAAGCCTAGGGAAGACGAAAATGACCTAAATGTTCATCCAATGACACAAATGAACTTATTGGATGCACAAGATTGCTTAAAAACCCTAATTAGACAAGAATAAGCCTAGGGAGGACGAAAATGACCTAAATGTTCATCCAATGACACAAGTACACCTATTGGATGCACAAGATTGGTTAGAAACCCTAATTGGACAAGAATAAGCCTATGGAGGACGAAAATGACCTAAATGTTCATCCAATGACACAAACACACCTATTGGATGCACAAGATTGGTTAGAAACCCTAATTGGACAATAATAAGCCTAGGGAGGACGAAAATGATCTAAATGTTCATCCAATGACACAAATGAACTTATTGGATGCACAAGATTGCTTAAAAACCCTAATTGGACAAGAATAAGCCTAGGGAGGACGAAAATGACCTAAATGTTCATCCAATGACACAAATACACCTATCGGATGCACAAGATTGGTTAGAAACCCTAATTGGACAAGAATAAGCCTAGGGAGGACGAAAATGACCTAAATGTTCATCCAATGACACAAACACACCTATTGGATGCACAAGATTGGTTAAAAACCCTAATTGGACAAGAATAAGCCAAGGGTGGACGAAAATGACCTAAATGTTCATCCAATGACACAAATACACCTATTGGATGCACAAGATTGGTTAAAAACCCTAATTGGACAAGAATAAGCCTAGGGAGGACGAAAATGACCTAAATGTTCATCCAATGACACAAATGAACTTATTGGATGCACAAGATTGCTTAAAAACCCTAATTGGACAAGAATAAGCCTAGGGAGGACGAAAATGACCTAAATGTTCATCCAATGACACAAATACACCTATTGGATGCACAAGATTGGTTAGAAACCCTAATTAGACAAGAATAAGCCTAGGGAGGACGAAAATGACCTAAATGTTCATCCAATGACACAAATGAACTTATTGGATGCACAAGATTGGTTAAAAATCCTAATTGGACAAGAATAAGCCTAGGGAGGACGAAAATGACCTAAATGTTAATCCAATGACACAAACACACCTATTGGATGCACAAGATTGGTTAAAAACCCTAATTGGACAAGAATAAGCCTAGGGAGGACGAAAATGACCTAAATGTTCATCCAATGACACAAACACACCTATTAGATGCACAAGATTGGTTAAAAACGATAATTGGACAAGAATAAGCCTAGGGAGGACATAAATGACCTAAATGTTCATCCAATGACACAAATGAACTTATTGGATGCACAAGATTGCTTAAAAACCCTAATTAGACAAGAATAAGCCTAGGGAGGACGAAAATGACCTAAATGTTCATCCAATGACACAAATGAACTTATTGGATGCACAAGATTGGTTAGAAACCCTAATTGGACAAGAATAATTCTAGGGAGGACGAAAATGACCTAAATGTTCATCCAATGACACAAATGAACTTATTGGATGAACAAGATTGGTTAAAAATCCTAATTGGACAAGAATAAGCCTAGGGAGGACGAAAATGACCTTAATGTTCATCCAATGACACAAATACACCTATTGGAATCACAAGATTGGTTAGAAACCCTAATTGGACAAGAATAAGCCTAGGGAGGACGAAAATGACCTAAATGTTCATCCAATGACACAAACACACCTATTGGATGCACAAGATTGGTTAAAAACCATAATTGGACAAGAATAAGCCTAGGGAGGACATAAATGACCTAAATGTTCATCCAATGACACAAATGAACTTATTGGATGCACAAGATTGCTTAAAACCCTAATTGGACAAGAATAAGACTAGGGAGGATGAAAATGACCTAAATGTTCATCCAATGACACAAACACACCTATTGGATGCA
>JBBPBR010000572.1:65771-124116 GCA_037974775.1 Cicer pinnatifidum | reverse complement strand
AACATTTAGGTCATTTTCGTCCTCCCTAGGCTTATTCTTGTCCAATTATGGTTTTTAACCAATCTTGTGCATCCAATAAGTTCATTTGTGTCATTGGATGAACATTTAGGTCATTTTCGTCCTCCCTAGGCTTATTCTTGTCCAATCAGGGTTTTTAACCAATCTTGTGCATCCAATAGGTGTGTTTGTGTCATAGGATGAAAATTTAGGTCATTTTCGTCCTCCCTAGGCTTATTCTTGTCCAATTAGGGTTTTTAACCAATCTTGTGCATCCAATAAGTTCATTTGTATCATTGGATGAACATTTAGGTCATTTTCGTCCTCCCAAGGCTTATTCTTGTCCAATTAGGGTTTTTAACCAATCTTGTGCATCCAATAGGTGTGTTTGTGACATTGGATGAACATTTAGGTCATTTTCGTCCTCCCAAGGCTTATTCTTGTCCAATTAGGATTTTTAACCAATCTTGTGCATCCAATAAGTTCATTTGTGTCATTGGATGAACATTTAGGTCATTTTCTTCCTCCCTAGGCTTATTCTTGTCCAATTAGGGTTTTTAAGCAATCTTGTGAATCCAATAAGTTCATTTGTTTCATTGGATGAACATTTAGGTCATTTTGGTCCTCCCTAGGCTTATTCTTGTTCAATTAGGGTTTCTAACCAATCTTGTGCATCCAATAGGTGTGTTTGTGTCATTGGTTGAACATTTAGGTCATTTTCGTCCTCCCTAGTCTTATTCTTGTCCAATTAGGGTTTTAAGCAATCTTGTGCATCCAATAAGTTCATTTGTGTCATTGGATGAACATTTAGGTTATTTTCGTCCTCACTAGGCTTAGTTTTTTGCAATTAGGGTTTTTAACCAATCTTGTGCATCCAATAGGTGTGTTTGTGTCATTGGATGAACTTTGAGGTCATTTTCATCCTCCCTAGGCTTATTGTTGTCCAATTAGGGTTTTTAACCAATCTTGTTCATCCAATAGGTTCATTTGTGTCATTGGATGAACATTTAGGTCATTTTCGTCCTCCCAAGGCTTATTCTTGTCCAATTAGGGTTTTTAACCAATCTTGTGCATCCAATAAGTTCATTTGTGTCATTGGATGAACATTTAGGCCGTTTTCGTCCTCCCTAGGCTTATTCTTGTCCAATTAGGGTTTTTAACCAATCTTGTGCATCCAATAGGTGTGTTTGTGTCATTAGATGAACATTTAGGACATTTTCATCCTCCCTAGGCTTATTGTTGTCCAATTAGGGTTTTTAACCAATCTTGTGCATCCAATAAGTTCATTTGTGTCATTGGATAAACATTTAGGTCATTTTCGTCCACCCTAGGCTTATTCTTGTCCAATTAGGGTTTTTAACCAATCTTGTGCATCCAATAGGTTCATTTGTGTCATTGGATGAACATTTAGGTCATTTTCGTCCTCCCAAGGCTTATTCTTGTCCAATTAGGGTTTTTAACCAATCTTGTGCATCCAATAAGTTCATTTGTGTCATTGGATGAACATTTAGGTCATTTTCGTCCTCCCTAGGCTTATTCTTGTCCAATTAGGGTTTTTAACCAATCTTGTGCAACCAATAGGTGTGTTTGTGTCATTAGATGAACATTCAGGACATTGTCATCCTCCCTAGGCTTATTGTTGTCCAATTAGGGTTTTTAACAATTCTTGTGCATCCAATAGGTGTGTTTGTGTCATTGGATGAACATTTAGGTCATTTTCGTCCTCCCTAGTCTTATTCTTGTCCAATTAGGGTTTTAAGCCAATCTTGTGCATCCAATAGGTGTGTTTGTGTCATTTGATGAACATTTAGGTCATTTTCGTCCTCTTAAGGCTTATTCTTATCCAATTAGGGTTTTAAGCAATCTTGTGCATCCAATAAGTCCATTTGTGTCATTGGATTAAGATTTAAGTCATTTTCGTCCTCCATAGGCTTATTCTTGCCCAGTTAGGGTTTTTAACCAATCTTGTGCATCCAATAGGTGTGTTTGTGTCATTGGATGAACATTTAGGTCATTTTCGTCCTCCCTAGGCTTATTCTTGTCCAATTAGGGTTTCTAACCAATCTTGTGCATCCAATAGGTGTGTTTGTGTTATAGGATGAACATTTAGGTCATTTTCGTCCTCCCTAGGCTTATTCTTGTCCAATTAGGGTTTTTAACCAATCTTGTGCATCCAATAAGTTCATTTGTGTCATTGGATGAAAATTTAGGTCATTTTCGTCCTCCCAAGGCTTATTCTTGTCCAATTAGGGTTTCTAACCAATCTTGTGCATCCAATAGGTGTGTTTGTGTCATTGGATGAACATTTAGGTCATTTTCGTCCTCCCTAGTCTTATTCTTGTCCAATTAGGGTTTTAAGCAATCTTGTGCATCCAATAAGTTCATTTGTGTCATTGGATGAATATTTAGGTCATTTTCGTCTTCCCTAGGCTTATTCTTGTCCAATTAGGGTTTCTAACCAATCTTGTGCATCCAATAGGTGTGTTTGTGTCATTGGATGAACATTTAGGTCATTTTCGTCCTCCCTATGCTTATTCTTGTCCAATTAGGGTTTTAACCAATCTTGGGCATCCAATAGGTGTGTTTGTGTCATTGGATGAACATTTAGGTCATTTTCGTCCTCCCTAGGCTTATTCTTGTCCAATTAGGGTTTTTAACCAATCTTGTGCATCCAATAAGTTCATTTGTGTCATTGGATGAACATTTAGGTCATTTTCGTCCTCCCTAGGCTTATTCTTTCCCAATTAGGGTTTCTAACCAATCTTGTGCATCCAATAGGTGTGTTTAGTCATTTGATGAACATTTAGGTTATTTTTGTCCTCCCTAGGCTTATTCTTGTCCAATTAGGGTTTTTAACCAATCTTGTGCATCCAATAAGTTCATTTGTGTCATTGGATTAACATTTAGGTCATTTTCGTCCTCCCTAGGCTTATTCTTGTCCAATTAGGGTTTCTAACCAATCTTGTGCATCCAATAGGTGTGTTTGTGTCATTGGATGAACATTTAGGTCATTTTCGTCCTCCCTAGTCTTATTCTTGTCCAATTAGGATTTTAAGCAATCTTGTGCATCCAATAAGTTCATTTGTGTCATTGGATGAATAGTTAGGTCATTTTCGTCCTCCCTAGGCTTATTCTTGTCAAATTAGGGTTTCTAACCAATCTTGTGCATCCAATAGGTGTGTTTGTGTCATTGGATGAACATTGAGGTTATTTTCGTCCTCCCTAGTCTTATTCTTGTCCAATTAGGGTTTTAAGCAATCTTGTGCATCCAATAAGTTCATTTGTGTCATTGGATGAATAGTTAGGTCATTTTCGTCCTCCCTAGGCTTATTCTTGTCAAATTAGGGTTTCTAACCAATCTTGTGCATCCAATAGGTGTGTTTGTGTCATTGGATGAACATTTAGGTTATTTTCGTCCTCCCTAGTCTTATTCTTGTCCAATTAGGGTTTTAAGCAATCATGTGCATCCAATAAGTTCATTTGTGTCATTGGATGAATAGTTAGGTCATTTTCGTCCTCCCTAGGCTTATTCTTGTCAAATAAGGGTTTCTAACCAATCTTGTGCATCCAATAGGTGTGTTTGTGTCATTGGATGAACATTTAGGTTATTTTCGTCCTCCCTAGTCTTATTCTTGTCCAATTAGGGTTTTAAGCAATCTTGTGAATCCAATAAGTTCATTTGTGTCATTGGATGAATAGTTAGGTCATTTTCGTCCTCCCTAGGCTTATTCTTGTCTAATTAGGGTTTCTAACCAATCGTGTGCATCCAATAGGTGTGTTTGTGTCATTGGATGAACATTTAGGTCATTTTCGTCCTCCCTAGGCTTATTCTTGTCCAATTAGGGTTTCTAACCAATCTTGTGCATCCAATAGGTGTGTTTGTGTCATTGGATGAACATTTAGGTCATTTTCGTCCTCCCTAGTCTTATTCTTGTCCAACTAGGGATTTAAGCAATCTTGTGCATCCAATAAGTTCATTTGTGTCATTGGATGAACATTTAGGTTATTTTCGTCCTCCCAAGGCTTATTCTTGTCCAATTAGGGTTTTTAACCAATCTTGTGCATCCAATAAGTTCATTTGTGTCATTGGATGAACATTTAGGTCATTTTCGTCCTCCCTAGGCTTATTCTTGTCCAATTAGGGTTTTTAAGCAATCTTGTGCATCAAATAAGTTCATTTGTGTCCTTGGATGAACATTTAGGTCATTTTCGTCCACCCTAGGCTTATTCTTGTCCAATTAGGGTTTTTAACCAATCTTGTGCATCCAATAAGTTCATTTGTGTCATTGGATGAACATTTAGGTCATTTTCGTCCTCCCAAGGCTTATTCTTGTCCAATTAGGGTTTTTAACCAATCTTGTGCATCCAATAAGTTCATTTGTGTCATTGGATGAACATTTAGGTCATTTTCGTCGACCCTAGGCTTATTCTTGTCCAATTAGGGTTTTTAACCAATCTTGTGCATCCAATAAGTTCATTTGTGTCATTGGATGAACATTCAGGTCATTTTCGTCCTCCCAAGGCTTATTCTTGTCCAATTAGGGTTTTTAACCAATCTTGTGCATCCAATAAGTTCATTTGTGTCATTGGATGAACATTTAGGTCATTTTCGTCCTCCCTAGGCTTATTCTTGTCCAATTAGGGTTTTTAACCAATCTTGTGCATCCAATAGGTGTGTTTGTGTCATTGGATGAACATTTAGGTCATTTTCGTCCTCCCTAGGCTTATTCTGTTCAAATTAGGGTTTCTAACCAATCTTTTGCATCCAATAGGTGTATTTGTGTCATTGGATGAACAATTAGGTCATTTTCGTGCTCCCTAGGCTTATTCTTGTCCAATTAGGGTTTTTAAGCAATCTTGTGCATCCAATAAGTTCATTTGTGTCATTGGATGAACATTTAGGTCATTTTCGTCCTCCCTAGCCTTATTCTTGTCCAATTAGGGTTTCTAACCAATCTTGTGCATCCAATAAGTTCATTTGTGTCATTGGATGAACATTTAGGTCATTTTCGTCCTCCCTAGGCTTATTCTTGTCCAATTAGGGTTTTTAAGCAATCTTGTGAATCCAATAAGTTCATTTGTTTCATTGGATGAACATTTAGGTCATTTTCGTCCTCCCTAGGCTTATTCTTGTTCAATTAGGGTTTCTAACAAATCTTGTGCATCCAATAGGTGTGTTTGTGTCATTGGATGAACATTTAGGTCATTTTCGTCCTCCCTAGTCTTATTCTTGTCCAATTAGGGTTTTTAAGCAATCTTGTGCATCCAATAAGTTCATTTGTGTCATTGGATGAACATTTAGGTCATTTTCGTCCTCCCTAGGCTTTTTCTTGTTCAATTAGTGTTTCTAACCAATCTTGTGCATCCAATAAGTTCATTTGTGTCATTGGATGAACATTTAGGTCATTTTCGTCCTCCCTAGGCTTATTCTTGTCCAATTAGGGTTTTTAAGCAATCTTGTGAATCCAATAAGTTCATTTGTTTCATTGGATGAACATTTTGGTCATTTTCGTCCTCCCTAGGCTTATTCTTGTTCAATTAGGGTTTTTAACCAATCTTGTGCATCAAATAGGTGTGTTTGTGTCATTGGATGAACATTTAGGTCATTTTTGTCCTCCCTAGTCTTATTCTTGTCCAATTAGGGTTTTAAGCAATCTTGTGCATCCAATAAGTTCATTTGTGTCATTGGATGAACATTTAGGTTATTTTCGTCCTCACTAGGCTTAGTTTTGTGCAATTAGGGTTTTTAACCAATCTTGTGCATCCAATAGGTGTGTTTGTGTCATTAGATGAACATTTAGGTCATTTTCATCCTCCCTAGGCTTATTGTTGTCCAATTAGGGTTTCTAACCAATCTTGTGCATCCAATAGGTGTGTTTGTGTCATTGGATGAACATTTAGGTCATTTTCGTCCTCCCTAGTCTTATTCTTGTCCAATTAGGGTTTTAAGCAATCTTGTGCATCCAATAAGTTCATTTGTGTCATTGGATGAATATTTAGGTCATTTTCGTCCTCCCTAGGCTTATTCTTGTCCAATTAGGGTTTCTAACCAATCTTGTGCATCTAATAGGTGTGTTTGTGTCATTGGATGAACATTTAGGTTATTTTCGTCCTCCCAATGCTTATTCTTGTCCAATTAGGGTTTTTAACCAATCTTGTGCATCCAATAGGTGTGTTTGTGTCATTGGATGAACATTTAGGTCATTTTCGTCCTCCCTAGGCTTATTCTTGTCCAATTAGGGTTTTTAACCAATCTTGTGCATCCAATAATTTCATTTGTGTCATTGGATAAACATTTAGGTCATTTTCGTCCACCCTAGGCTTATTCTTGTCCAATTAGGGTTTTTAACCAATCTTGTGCATCCAATAAGTTCATTTGTGTCATTGGATGAACATTTAGGTCATTTTCGTCATCCCTAGGCTTATTCTTGTCCAATTAGGGTTTTTAACCAATCTTGTGCATCCAATAGGTGTGTTTGTGTCATTGGATGAACATTTAGGTCATTTTCGTCCTCCCTAGTCTTATTCTTGTCCAATTAGGGTTTTAAGCAATCTTGTGCATCCAATAAGCTCATTTGTGTCATTGAATTAAGATTTAAGTGATTTTCGTCCTCCCTAGGCTTATTCTTGTTCAATTAGGGTTTCTAACCAATCTTGTGCATCCAATAGGTGTGTTTGTGTCATTGGATGAACATTTAGGTCATTTTCGTCCTCCCTAGTCTTATTCTTGTCCAATTAGGGTTTTAAGCAATCTTGTGCATCCAATAAGTTCATTTGTGTCATTGGATGAACATTTAGGTCATTTTTCCTCCTCCCTAGGCTTATTCTTGTCCTATTAGGTTTTCAAGCAATCTTGTGCATCCAATAAGTTCATTTGTGTCATTGGATGAACATTTAGGTCATTTTCGTCCTCCCTAGGCTTATTCTTGCCCAATTAGGGTTTATAAGCAATCTTGTGCATCCAATAAGTTCATTTGTGTCATTGGATGAACATTTAGGTCATTTTCGTCCTCCCTAGGCTTATTCTTGTCCAATTAGGGTTTCTAACCAATCTTGTGCATCCAATAAGTTCATTTGTGTCATTGGATGAACATTTAGGTCATTTTCGTCCTCCCTAGGCTTATTCTTGTCCAATTAGGGTTTTTAACCAATCTTGTGCATCCAATAGGTGTGTTTGTGTCATTGGATGAACATTTAGGTCATTTTCGTCCTCCCTATGCTTATTCTTGTCCAATTAGGGTTTTAAGCCAATCTTGTGCACCCAATAGGTGTGTTTGTGTCATTTGATGAACATTTAGGTCATTTTTGTCCTCCCAAGGCTTATTCTTATCCAATTAGGGTTTTAAGCAATCTTGTGCATCCAATAAGTTCATTTGTGTCATTGGATTAAGATTTAAGTTATTTTCGTCCTCCCTAGGCTTATTCTTGTCCAGTTAGGGTTTTTAACCAATCTTGTGCATCCAATAGGTGTGTTTGTGTCATTGGATGAACATTTAGGTCATTTTCGTCCTCCCTAGGCTTATTCTTGTCCAATTAGGGTTTTTAACCAATCTTGTGCATCCAATAAGTTCATTTGTGTCATTGGATGAACATTTAGGTCATTTTCGTCCTCCCTAGGCTTATTCTTGTCCAATCAGGGTTTTTAACCAATCTTGTGCATCCAATAGGTGTGTTTGTGTCATTGGATGAACATTTAGGTCATTTTCGTCCTCCCTAGGCTTATTCTTGTCCAATTAGGGTTTCTAACCAATCTTTGTGCATCCAATAGGTGTATTTGTGTCATTGGATGAACATTTAGGTCATTTTCGTCCTCCCTAGGCTTATTCTTGTCCAGTTAGGGTTTTTAACCAATCTTGTGCATCCAATAGGTTCATTTGTGTCATTGGATAAACATTAAGGTCATTTTCGTCCACCCTAGGCTTATTCTTGTCCAATTAGGGTTTTTAACCAATCTTGTGCATCCAATAGGTTCATTTGTGTCATTGGATGAACATTTAGGTCATTTTCGTGCTCCCAAGGCTTATTCTTGTCCAATTAGGGTTTTTAAGCAATCTTGTGAATCCAATAAGTTCATTTGTTTCATTGGATGAACATTTAGGTCATTTTGGTCCTCCCTAGGCTTATTCTTGTTCAATTAGGGTTTCTAACCAATCTTGTGCATCCAATAGGTGTGTTTGTCTCATTGGATGAAAATTTAGGTCATTTTCGTCCTCCCTAGTCTTATTCTTGTCCAATTAGGGTTTTAAGCAATCTTGTGCATCCAATAAGTTCATTTGTGTCATTGGATGAACATTTAGGTTATTTTCGTCCTCACTAGGCTTAGTTTTGTGCAATTAGGGTTTTTAACCAATCTTGTGCATCCAATAGGTGTGTTTGTCTCATTGGATGAACATTGAGGTCATTTTCATCCTCCCTAGGCTTATTGTTGTCCAATTAGGGTTTTTAACCAATCTTGTGCATCCAATAGGTTCATTTGTGTCATTGGATAAACATTAAGGTCATTTTCGTCCACCCTAGGCTTATTCTTGTCCAATTAGGGTTTTTAACCAATCTTGTGCATCCAATAGGTTCATTTGTGTCATTGGATGAACATTTAGGTCATTTTCGTGCTCCCAAGGCTTATTCTTGTCCAATTAGGGTTTTTAAGCAATCTTGTGAATCCAATAAGTTCATTTGTTTCATTGGATGAACATTTAGGTCATTTTGGTCCTCCCTAGGCTTATTCTTGTTCAATTAGGGTTTCTAACCAATCTTGTGCATCCAATAGGTGTGTTTGTCTCATTGGATGAAAATTTAGGTCATTTTCGTCCTCCCTAGTCTTATTCTTGTCCAATTAGGGTTTTAAGCAATCTTGTGCATCCAATAAGTTCATTTGTGTCATTGGATGAACATTTAGGTTATTTTCGTCCTCACTAGGCTTAGTTTTGTGCAATTAGGGTTTTTAACCAATCTTGTGCATCCAATAGGTGTGTTTGTCTCATTGGATGAACATTGAGGTCATTTTCATCCTCCCTAGGCTTATTGTTGTCCAATTAGGGTTTTTAACCAATCTTGTGCATCCAATAGGTTCATTTGTGTCATTGGATGAACATTTAGGTCATTTTCGTCCTCCCAAGGCTTATTCTTGTCCAATTAGGGTTTTTAACCAATCTTGTGCATCCAATAAGTTCATTTGTGTCATTGGATGAACATTTAGGTCATTTTCGTCCTCCCTAGGCTTATTCTTGTCCAATTAGGGTTTTTAAGCAATCTTGTGAATCCAATAAGTTCATTTGTTTCATTGGATGAACATTTAGGTCATTTTGGTCCTCCCTAGGCTTATTCTTGTTCAATTAGGGTTTCTAACCAATCTTGTGCATCCAATAGGTGTGTTTGTGTCATTGGATGAACATTTAGGTCATTTTCGTCCTCCCTTGTCTTATTCTTGTCCAATTAGGGTTTTAAGCAATCTTGTGCATCCAATAAGTTCATTTGTGTCATTGGATGAACATTTAGGTTATTTTCGTCCTCACTAGGCTTATTCTTGTCCAATAAGGGTTTTTAACCAATCTTGTGCATCCAATAAGTTCATTTGTGTCATTGGATGAACATTTAGGTCATTTTAATCCTCCCTAGGCTTATTGTTGTCCAATTAGGGTTTTTAACAAATCTTGTGCATCCAATAGGTGTGTTTGTGTCATTGGATGAACATTTAGGTCATTTTCGTCCTCCCTAGTCTTATTCTTGTCCAATTAGGGTTTTAAGCCAATCTTGTGCATCCAATAGGTGTGTTTGTGTCATTTGATGAACATTTAGGTCATTTTCGTCCTCCCAAGGCTTATTCTTATCCAATTAGGGTTTTAAGCAATCTTGTGCATCCAATAAGTTCATTTGTGTCATTGGATTAAGATTTAAGTTATTTTCGTCCTCCCTAGGCTTATTCTTGTCCAGTTAGGGTTTTTAACCAATCTTGTGCATCCAATAGGTGTGTTTGTGTCATTGGATGAACATTTAGGTCATTTTCGTCCTCCCTAGGCATATTCTTGTCCAATTAGGGTTTTTAAGCAATCTTGTGCATCCAATAAGTTCATTTGTGTCATTGGATGAACATTTAGGTCATTTTCGTCCCCCCTAGGCTTCTTCTTGTCCAATTAGGGTTTTTAACCAATCTTGTGCGTCCAATAGGTGTGTGTGTCATTGGATGAACATTTAGGTCATTTTCGTCCTCCCTAGGCTTATTCTTGTCCAATTAGGATTTTTAACCAATCTTGTGCATCCAATAAGTTCATTTGTGTCATTGGATAAACATTTAGGTCATTTTCGTCCACCCTAGGCTTATTCTTGTCCAATTAGGGTTTTTAACCAATCTTGTGCATCCAATAGGTGTGTTTGTGTCATTGGATGAACATTTAGGTCATTTTCGTCCTCCATATGCTTATTCTTGTCCAATTAGGGTTTCTAACCAATCTTGTGCATCCAATAGGTGTATTTGTGTCATTGGATGAACATTCAGGTCATTTTCGTCCTCCCTAGGCTTATTCTTGTCCAATTAGGGTTTTTAAGCAATCTTGTGCATCCAATAAGTTCATTTGTGTCATTGGATGAACATTTAGGTCATTTTCGTCCTCCCTAGGCTTATTCTGGTCCAATTAGGGTTTTTAACCAATCTTGTGCATCCAATAGGTGTGTTTGTGTCATTGGATGAACATTTAGGTCATTTTCGTCCTCCCTAGTCTTATTCTTGTCCAATTAGGGTTTTAAGCAATCTTGTGCATCCAATAAGTTCATTTGTGTCATTGGATGAACATTTAGGTTATTTTCGTCCTCACTAGGCTTAGTTTTGTGCAATTAGGGTTTTTAACCAGTCTTGTGCATCCAATAGGTGTGTTTGTGTCATTAGATGAACATTTAGGTCATTTTCATCCTCCCTAGGCTTATTGTTGTCCAATTAGGGTTTTTAACCAATCTTGTGCATCCAATAGGTGTGTTTGTGTCATTGGATGAACATTTAGGTCATTTTCGTCCTCCCTAATCTTATTCTTGTCCAATTAGGGTTTTAAGCCAATCTTGTGCATCCAATAGGTGTGTTTGTGTCATTTGATGAACATTTAGGTCATTTTCGTCCTCTTAAGGCTTATTCTTATCCAATTAGGGTTTTAAGCAATCTTGTGCATCCAATAAGTTCATTTGTGTCATTGGATGAACATTTAGGTTATTTTCGTCCTCACTAGGCTTAGTTTTGTGCAATTAGGGTTTTTAACCAATCTTGTGCATCCAATAGGTGTGTTTGTCTCATTGGATGAACATTGAGGTCATTTTCATCCTCCCTAGGCTTATTGTTGTCCAATTAGGGTTTTTAACCAATCTTGTGCATCCAATAGGTTCATTTGTGTCATTGGATGAACATTTAGGTCATTTTCGTCCTCCCTAGGCTTATTCTTGTCCAATTAGGGTTTTTAAGCAATCTTGTGCATCCAATAAGTTCATTTGTGTCATTGGATGAACATTTAGGTCATTTTCGTCCTACCTAGGCTTATTCTTGTCCAATTAGGGTTTCTAACCAATCTTGTGCATCCAATAGGTGTATTTGTGTCATTGGATGAACATTTAGGTCATTTTCGTCCTCCATAGGCTTATTCTTGTCCAATTAGGGTTTCTAACCAATCTTGTGCATCCAATAGGTGTGTTTGTGTCATTGGATGAACATTTAGGTCATTTTCGTCCTCCCTAGTCTTATTCTTGTCCAATTAGGGTTTTCAGCAATCTTGTACATCCAATAAGTTCATTTGTGTCATTGGATGAATATTTAGGTCATTTTCATCCTCCCTAGGCATATTCTTGTCCAATTAGGGTTTCTAACCAATCTTGTGCATCCAATAGGTGTGTTTGTGTCATTGGATGAACATTTAGGTCATTTTCGTCCTCCCTAGTCTTATTCTTGTCCAATTAGGGTTTTAAGCAATCTTGTGCATCCAATAAGTTCATTTGTGTCATTGGATGAATAGTTAAGCCATTTTCGTCCTCCCTAGGCTTATTCTTGTCCAATTAGGGTTTCTAACCAATCTTGTGCATCCAATAGGTGTGTTTGTGTCATTGGATGAACATTTAGGTCATTTTCGTCCTCCCTAGTCTTATTCTTGTCCAATTAGGGTTTTAAGCAATCTTGTGCATCCAATAAGTTCATTTGTGTCATTGGATTAACATTTAGGTCATTTTCGTCCACCCTATGCTTATTCTTGTCCAATTAGGGTTTTTAACCAATCATGTGCATCCAATAAGTTCATTTGTGTCATTGGATGAACATTTAGGTTATTTTCGTCCTCCCTAGTCTTATTCTTGTCCAATTAGGGTTTTAAGCAATCTTGTGCATCCAATAAGTTCATTTGTGTCATTGGATGAATAGTTAGGTCATTTTCGTCCTCCATAGGCTTATTCTTGTCAAATTAGGGTTTCTAACCAATCGTGTGCATCCAATAGGTGTGTTTGTGTCATTGGATGAACATTTAGGTCATTTTCGTCCTCCCTCGACTTATTCTTGTCCAATTAGGGTTTTTAACCAATCTTGTTCATCCAATAAGTTCATTTGTGTCATTGGATTAACATTTAGGTCATTTTCGTCCTTCCTAGGCTTATTCTTGTCCAATTAGGATTTCTAACCAATCTTGTGCATCCAATAGGTGTGTTTGTGTCATTGGATGAACATTTAGGTCATTTTCGTCCTCCCTAGGCTTATTCTTGTCCAATTAGGGTTTTTAACCAATCTTGTGCATCCAATAAGTTCATTTGTGTCATTGGATTAACATTTAGGTCATTTTCGTCCTACCTAGGCTTATTCTTGTCCAATTAGGGTTTCTAACCAATCTTGTGCAACCAATAGGTGTGTTTGTGTCATTGGATGAACATTTAGGTCATTTTCGTCATCCCTATGCTTATTCTTTTCCAATTAGGGTTTTTAACCAATCTTGTGCATCCAATAAGTTCATTTGTGTCATTGGATGAACATTTAGGTCATTTTCGTCCTCCCAAGGCTTATTCTTGTCCAATTAGGGTTTCTAACCAATCTTGTGCATCCAATAGGTGTGTTTGTGTCATTGGATGAACATTTAGGTCATTTTCGTCCTCCCTAGTCTTATTCTTGTCCAATTAGGGTTTTAAGCAATCTTGTGCATCCAATAAGTTCATTTGTGCCATTGGATGAACATTTAGGTTATTTTCGTCCTCACTAGGCTTAGTTTTGTGCAATTAGGGTTTTAAACCATTCTTGTGCATCCAATAGGTGTGTTTGTGTCATTAGATGAACATTTAGGTCATTTTCATCCTCCCTAGGCTTATTGTTGTCCAATTAGGGTTTTTAACCAATCTTGTGCATCCAATAGGTGTGTTTGTGTCATTGGATGAACATTTAGGTCATTTTCGTCCTCCCTAGGCTTATTCTTGTCCAATTAGGGATTTTAAGCAATCTTGTGTATCCAATAAGTTCATTTGTGTCATTGGATGAACATTTAGGTCATTTTCGTCCTCCCTAGGCTTATTCTTGTCCAATTAGGGTTTTTAACCAATCTTGTGCATCCAATAGGTGTGTTTGTGTCATTGGATGAACATTTAGGTCATTTTCGTCCTCCCTAGGCTTATTCTTGTCAAATTAGGGTTTCTAACCAATCTTTTGCATCCAATAGGTGTGTTTGTGTCATTGGATGAACAATTAGGTCATTTTCATGCTCCCTAGGCTTATTCTTGTCCAATTAGGGTTTTTAAGCAATCTTGTGCATCCAATAAGTTCATTTGTGTCATTGGATGAACATTTAGGTCATTTTCGTCCTCCCTAGGCTTATTCTTGTCCAATTAGGGTTTTTAACCAATCTTGTGCATCCAATAGGTGTGTTTGTGTCATTGGATGAACATTTAGGTCATTTTCGTCCTCCCTAGGCTTATTCTTGTCCAATTAGGATTTTTAACCAATCTTGTGCATCCAATTAGTTCATTTGTGTCATTGGATGAACATTTTGGTCATTTTCGTCCTCCCTAGGCTTATTCTTGTCCAATTAGGGTTTCTAACCAATCTTGTGCATCCAATAGGTGTATTTGTGTCATTGGATGAACATTTAGGTCATTTTCGTCCTCTAGTCTTATTCTTGTCCAATTAGGGTTTTAAGCAATCTTGTGCATCCAATAAGTTCATTTGTGTCATTGGATGAACATTTAGGTTAGTTTCGTCCTCACTAGGCTTAGTTTTGTGCAATTAGGGTTTTTAACCAATCTTGTGCATCCAATAGGTGTGTTTGTGTCATTGGATGAACATTGAGGTCATTTTCATCCTCCCTAGGCTTATTGTTGTCCAATTAGGGTTTTTAACCAATCTTGTGCATCCAATAGGTTCATTTGTGTCATTGGATGAACATTTAGGTCATTTTTGTCCTCCCAAGGCTTATTCTTGTCCAATTAGGGTTTTTAACCAATCTTGTGCATCCAATAAGTTCATTTGTGTCATTGGATGAACATTTAGGTCATTTTCGTCCTCCCTAGGCTTATTCTTGTCCAATTAGGGTTTTTAAGCAATCTTGTGAATCCAATAAGTTCATTTGTTTCATTGGATGAACATTTAGGTCATTTTGGTCCTCCCTAGGCTTATTCTTGTTCAATTAGGGTTTCTAACCAATCTTGTGCATCCAATAGGTGTGTTTGTGTCATTGGATGAACGTTTAGGTCATTTTCGTCCTCCCTAGTCTTATTCTTGTCCAATTAGGGTTTTAAGCAATCTTGTGCATCCAATAAGTTTATTTGTGTCATTGGATGAACATTTAGGTTATTTTCGTCCTCACTAGGCTTAGTTTTGTGCAATTAGGGTTTTTAACCAATCTTGTGCATCCAATAGGTGTGTTTGTGTCATTAGATGAACATTTAGGTCATTTTCATCCTCCCTAGGCTTATTGTTGTCCAATTAGGGTTTTTTACCAATCTTGTGCATCCAATAGGTGTGTTTGTGTCATTGGATGAACATTTAGGTCATTTTCGTCCTCCCTAGTCTTATTCTTGTCCAATTAGGGTTTTAAGCCAATCTTGTGCACCCAATAGGTGTGTTTGTGTCATTTGATGAACATTTAGGTCATTTTCGTCCTCCCAAGGCTTATTCTTATCCAATTAGGGTTTTAAGCAATCTTGTGCATCCAATAAGTTCATTTGTGTCATTGGATTAAGATTTAAGTTATTTTCGTCCTCCCTAGGCTTATTCTTGTCCAGTTAGGGTTTTTAACCAATCTTGTGCATCCAATAGGTCTGTTTGTGTCATTGGATGAACATTTAGGTCATTTTCGTCCTCCCTAGGCTTATTCTTGTCCAATTAGGGTTTTTAACCAATCTTGTGCATCCAATAAGTTCATTTGTGTCATTGGATGAACATTTAGGTCATTTTCGTCCTCCCTAGGCTTATTCTTGTCCAATCAGGGTTTTTAACCAATCTTGTGCATCCAATAGGTGTGTTTGTGTCATTGGATGAACATTTAGGTCATTTTCGTCCTCCCTAGGCTTATTCTTGTCCAATTAGGGTTTCTAACCAATCTTGTGCATCCAATAGGTGTATTTGTGTCATTGGATGAACATTTAGGTCATTTTCGTCCTCCCTAGGCTTATTCTTGTCCAATTAGGGTTTTTAACCAATCTTGTGCATCCAATAGGTGTGTTTGTGTCATTGGATGAACATTTAGGTCATTTTCGTCCTCCCTAGGCTTATTCTTGTCCAATTAGGGTTTCTAACCAATCTTGTGCATCCAATAGGTGTGTTTGTGTCATTGGATGAACATTTAGGTCATTTTCGTCCTCCCTAGGCTTATGCTTGTCCAATTAGGATTTTTAACCAATCTTGTGCATCCTATAAGTTCATTTGTGTCATGGGATAAACATTTAGGTCATTTTCGTCCACCCTAGGCTTATTCTTGTCCAATTAGGGTTTTTAACCAATCTTGTGCATCCAATAGGTGTGTTTGTGTCATTGGATGAACATTTAGGTCAGTTTCGTCCTCCCTAGGCTTATTCTTGTCCAATTAGGGTTTCTAACGAATCTTGTCCCTCCAATAGGTGTATTTGTGTCATTGGATGGACATTTAGGTCATTTTCGTCCTCCCTAGGCTTATTCTTGTCCAATTAGGGTTTTTAAGCAATCTTGTGCATCCAATAAGTTCATTTGTGTCATTGGATAAACATATAGGTCATTTTCGTCCTCTCTAGGCATATTCTTGTCCAATTATGGTTTTTAACCAATCTTGTGCATCCAATAGGTGTATTTGTGTCATTGGATGGACATTTAGGTCATTTTAGTCCTCCCTAGGCTTATTCTTGTCCAATTAGGGTTTTTAAGCAATCTTGTGCATCCAATAAGTTCATTTGTGTCATTGGATGAACATTTAAGTCACTTTCGTCTTCCCTAGGCTTATTCTTGTCCAATTACGGTTTTTAACCAATCTTGTGCATCCAATAAGTTCATTTGTGTCATTGGATGAACATTTAGGTCATTTTCGTCATTCCTAGGCTTATTCTTGTCCAATTAGGGTTTTTTACCAATCTTGTGCATCCAATAGGTGTGTTTGTGTCATTGGATGAACATTTAGGTCATTTTCGTCCTCCCTAGGCTTATTCTTGTCCAATTAGGGTTTTTAACCAATCTTGTGCATCCAATAAGTTCATTTGTGTCATTGGATAAACATTTAGGTCATTTTCGTCCACCCTAGGTTTATTCTTGTCCAATTAGGGTTTTTAACCAATCTTGTGCATCCAGTAGGTGTGTTTGTGTCATTGGATGAACATTTAGGTCATTTTCTTCCTCCCTAGGCTTATTCTTGTCCAATTAGGGTTTCTAACCAATCTTGTGCATCCAATAGGTGTATTTATGTCATTGGATGAACATTTAGGTTATTTTCGTCCTCCCTAGGCTTATTCTTGTCCAATTAGGGTTTTTAACCAATCTTGTGCATCCAATAGGTGTGTTTGTGTCATTGGATGAACATTTAGGTCATTTTCGTTCTCCCTAAGCTTATTCTTGTCTAATTAGGGTTTTTAAGCAATCTTGTGCATCCAATAAGTTCATTTGTGTTATTGGATGAACATTTAGGTCATTTTCGTCCTCCCTAGGCTTATTCTTGTCCAATTAGGGTTTCTAACCAATCTTGTGCATCCAATAGGTGTATTTGTGTCATTTGATGAACATTTAGGACATTTTCGTCCTCCCTAGGCTTATTCTTGTCCAATTAGGGTTTTTAACCAATCTTGTGCATCCAATAGGTGTGTTTGTGTCATTGGATGAACATTTAGGTCATTTTCGTCCTCCCTAGGCTTATTCTTGTCCAATTAGGGTTTCTAACCAATCTTGTGCATCCCATAGGTGTATTTGTGTCATTGGATGAACATTTAGGTCATTTTCGTCCTCCCTAGGCTTATTCTTGTCCAATTAGGGTTTTTAACCAATCTTGTGCATCCAATAGGTGTGTTTGTGTCATTGGATGAACATTTAGGTCATTTTCGTCCTCCCTAGGCTTATTCTTGTCAAATTAGGGTTTCTAACCAATCTTTTGCATCCAATAGGTGTATTTGTGTCATTGGAGGAACAATTAGGTCATTTTCGTGCTCCCTAGGCTTATTCTTGTCCAATTAGGGTTTTTAAGCAATCTTGTGCATCCAATATGTACATTTGTGTCATTGGATGAACATTTAGGTCATTTTCGTCCTCCCTAGGCTTATTCTTGTCCAATTAGGGTTTTTAACCAATCTTGTGCATCCAATAGGTGTGTTTGTGTCATTGGATGAACATTTAGGTCATTTTCGTCCTCCCTAGGCTTATTCTTGTCCAATTAGGGTTTTTAACCAATCTTGTGCATCCAATAGGTGTGTTTGTGTCATTTGATGAACAATTAGGTCATTTTCGTGCTCCCTAGGCTTATTCTTGTCCAATTAGGGTTTAAAGCAATCTTGTGCATCCAATAAGTTCATTTGTGTCATTGGATTAAGATTTAAGTCATTTTCGTCCTCCCTAGGCTTATTCTTGTTCAATTAGGGTTTCTAACCAATCTTGTGCATCCAATAGGTGTGTTTGTGTCATTGGATGAACATTTTGGTCAATTTCGTCCTCCCTAGGCTTATTCTTGTCCAATTAGGGTTTTTAACCAATCTTGTGCATCCAATAGGTGTGTTTGTGTCATTGGATGAACATTTAGGTCATTTTCGTCCTCCCTAGGCTTATTCTTGTCCAATTAGGGTTTTTAACCGATCTTGTGCATCCAATAAGTTCATTTGTGTCATTGGATAAACATTTACGTCATTTTCGTCCACCCTAGGCTTATTCTTGTCCAATTATGGTTTTTAACCAATCTTGTGCATCCAATAAGTTCATTTGTGTCATTGGATGAACATTTAGGTCATTTTCGTCCTCCCAAGGCTTATTGTTGTCCAATTAGGGTTTTTAACCAATCTTGTGCATCCAATAAGTTCATTTGTGTCATTGGATTAACATTTAGGTCATTTTCGTCCTCCCAAGGCTTATTGTTGTCCAATTAGGGTTTTTAACCAATCTTGTGCATCCAATAAGTTCATTTGTGTCATTGGATGAACATTTAGGTCATTTTCGTCCTCCCTAGTCTTATTCTTGTCCAATTAGGGTTTTAAGCAATCTTGTGCATCCAATATGTGCGTTTGTGTCATTGGATGAACATTTAGGTCATTTTCGTCCTCCCTATGCTTATTCTTGTCCAATTAGGGTTTTTAACCAATCTTGTGCATCCAATAAGTTCATTTGTGTCATTGGATGAACATTTAGGTCATTTTCGTCCTCCCTAGTCTTATTCTTGTCCAATTAGGGTTTTAAGCAATCTTGTGCATCCAATATGTGGGTTTGTGTCATTAGATGAACGTTTAGGTCATTTTCGTCCTCCCTATGCTTATTCTTGTCCAATTAGGGTTTTTAACCAATCTTGTGCATCCAATAAGTTCATTTGTGTCATTGGATGAACATTTAGGTCATTTTCGTCCTCCCTAGTCTTATTCTTGTCCAATTAGGGTTTTTATGCAATCTTGTGCATCCAATAGGTTTGTTTGTGTCATTGGAAGAACATTTAGGTCATTTTCGTCCTCCCTAGGCTTATTCTTGTCCGATTAGGGTTTTTAACCAATCTTGTGCATTCAATAAGTTCATTTGTGTCATTGGATGAACATTTAGGTCATTTTCGTCCTCCCTAGTCTTATTCTTGTCCAATTAGGGTTTTAAGCAATCTTGTTCATCCAATATGTGGGTTTGTGTCATTGGATGAACGTTTAGGTCATTTTCGTCCTCCCTATGCTTATTCTTGTCCAATTAGGGTTTTTAACCAATCTTGTGCATCCAATAAGTTCATTTGTGTCATTGGATGAACATTTAGGTCATTTTCGTCCTCCCTAGTCTTATTCTTGTCCAATTAGGGTTTTTATGCAATCTTGTGCATCCAATAGGTGTGTTTGTGTCATTGGACGAACATTTAGGTCATTTTCGTCCTCCCTAGACTTATTTTTGTCCAATTAGGGTTTTTAACCAATCTTGTGCATCCAATAATTTCATTTGTGTCATTGGACGAACATTTAGGTCATTTTCGTCCTCCCTAGTCTTATTCTTGTCCAATTAGGGTTTTTATGCAATCTTGTGCATCCAATAGGTGTGTTTGTGTCATTGGAGGAACATTTAGGTCATTTTCGTCCTCCCTAGTCTTATTCTTGTCCAATTAGGGTTTTTATGCAATCTTGTGCATCCAATAGGTGTGTTTGTGTCATTGGACGAACATTTAGGTCATTTTCGTCCTCCCTATGCTTATTCTTGTCCGATTCGGGTTTTTAACCAATCTTGTGCATTCAATAAGTTCATTTGTGTCATTGGATGAACATTTAGGTCATTTTCGTCCTCCCTAGTCTTATTCTTGTCCAATTAGGGTTTTTATGCAATCTTGTGCATCCAATAGGTGTGTTTGTGTCATTGGAGGAACATTTAGGTCATTTTCGTCCTCCCTAGTCTAATTCTTGTCCAATTAGGGTTTTTATGCAATCTTGTGCATCCAATAGGTGTGTTTGTGTCATTGGAAGAACATTTAGGTCATTTTCATCCTCCCTAGGCTTATTCTTGTCCGATTAGGGTTTTTAACCAATCTTGTGCATTCAATAAGTTCATTTGTGTCATTGGATGAACATTTAGGTCATTTTCGTCCTCCCTAGTCTTATTCTCGTCCAATTAGGGTTTTAAGCAATCTTGTGCATCCATTATGTGGGTTTGTGTCATTGGATGAACGTTTAGGTCATTTTCGTCCTCCCTATGCTTATTCTTGTCCAATTAGGGTTTTTAACCAATCTTGTGCATCCAATAAGTTCATTTGTGTCATTGGATGAACATTTAGGTCATTTTCGTCCTCCCTAGTCTTATTCTTGTCCAATTAGGGTTTTTATGCAATCTTGTGCATCCAATAGGTGTGTTTGTGTCATTGGACGAACATTTAGGTCATTTTCGTCCTTCCTAGGCTTATTCTTGTCCAATTAGGGTTTTTAACCAATCTTGTGGATCCAATAAGTTCATTTGTGTCATTGGATGAACATTTAGGTAATTTTCGTCCTCCCTAGTCTTATTCTTGTCCAATTAGGGTTTTTATGCAATCTTGTGCATCCAATAGGTGTGTTTGTGTCATTGGAGGAACATTTAGGTCAGTTTCGTCCTCCCTAGTCTTATTCTTGTCCAATTAGGGTTTTTATGCAATCTTGTGCATCCAATAGGTGTGTTTGTGTCATTGGACGAACATTTAGGTCATTTTCGTCCTCCCTAGGCTTATTCTTGTCCAATTAGGGTTTTTAACCAACCTTGTGCATCCAATAAGTTCATTTGTGTCATTGGTTGAACATTTAGGTCAATTTCGTCCTCCCTAGGCTTATTCTGGTCCAATTAGGGTTTTTAACCAACCTTGTGTATCCAATAAGTTCATTTGTGTCATTGGTGGAACATTTAGGTCATTTAAGTCCTCCCTAGTCTTATTCTTGTCGAATTAGGGTTTTTATGCAATCTTGTGCATCCAATAGGTGTGTTTGTGTCATTGGAGGAACATTTAGGTCAATTTCGTCCTCCCTAGTCTTATTCTTGTCCAATTAGGGTTTTTATGCAATCTTGTGCATCCAATAGGTGTGTTTGTGTCATTGGACGAACATTTAGGTCATTTTCGTCCTCCCTAGGCTTATTCTTGTCCAATTAGGGTTTTTAACCAATCATGTGCATCCAATAAGTTGATGTGTGTCATTGGATGAACATTTAGGTCATTTTCGTCCTCCCTATGCTTATTCTTGTCCAATTAGGGTTTTTAACCAATCTTGTGCATCCAATAAGTTCATTTGTGTCATTGGATGAACATTTAGGTCATTTTCGTCCTCCCTAGTCTTATTCTTGTCCAATTAGGGTTTTTATGCAATCTTGGGCATCCAATAGGTGTGTTTGTGTCATTGGACGAACATTTAGGTCATTTTCGTCCTCCCTAGGCTTATTCTTGGCCAATTAGGGTTTTTAACCAATCTTGTGCATCCAATAAGTTCATTTGTGTCATTGGATGAACATTTAGGTCATTTTCGTCCTCCCTAGGCTTATTCTTGTCCAATTAGGGTTTTTAACCAATCTTGTGCATCCAATAGGTGTGTTTGTGTCATTGGATAAACATTTAGGTCATTTTCGTTCTCCATAGGCTTATTCTTGTCCAATTAGGGTTTTTAACCAATCTTATGCATCCAATAAGTTCATTTGTGTCATTGGATGAACATTTAGGTCATTTTCGTCCTCCCTAGGCTTATTCTTGTCCAATTAGGGTTTTTAACCAATCTTGTGCATCCAATAATTTCATTTGTGTCATTGGATGAACATTTAGGTCATTTTCGTCCTCCCTAGTCTTATTCTTGTCCAATTAGGGTTTTTATGCAATCTTGTGCATCCAATAGGTGTGTTTGTGTCATTGGAGGAACATTTAGGTCAGTTTCGTCCTCCCTAGTCTTATTCTTGTCCAATTAGGGTTTTTATGCAATCTTGTGCATCCAATAGGTGTGTTTGTGTCATGGGACGAACATTTAGGTCATTTTCGTCCTCCATAGGCTTATTCTTGTCCGATTAGGGTTTTTAACCAATCTTGTGCATCCAATAGGTGTGTTTGTGTCATTGGAAGAACATTTAGGTCATTTTCGTCCTCCCTAGGCTTATTCTTGTCCGATTAGGGTTTTAAGCAATCTTGTGCATCCAATATGAGGGTTTGTGTCATTGGATGAACGTTTAGGTCATTTTCGTCCTCCCTAGCCTTATTCTTGTCCAATTAGGGTTTTAAGCAATCTTGTGCATCCAATATGAGGGTTTGTGTCATTGGATGAACGTTTAGGTCATTTTCGTCCTCCCTATGCTTATTCTTGTCCAATTAGGGTTTTTAACCAATCTTGTGCATCCAATAAGTTCATTTGTGTCATTGGATGAACATTTAGGTCATTTTCGTCCTCCCTAGTCTTATTCTTGTCCAATTAGGGTTTTTATGCAATCTTGTGCATCCAATAGGTGTGTTTATGTCATTGGACGAACATTTAGGTCATTTTTGTCCTCCCTAGGCTTATTCTTGTCCAATTAGGGTTTTTAACCAATCTTGTGCATCCAATAAGTTCATTTGTGTCATTGGATGAACATTTAGGTCATTTTTGTCCTCCCTAGGCTTATTCTTGTCCAATTACGGTTTTTAACCAATCTTGTGCATCCAATAAGTTCATTTGTGTCATTGGATGAACATTTAGGTCATTTTCGTCCTCCCTAGGCTTATTCTTGTCCAATTAGGGTTTTTAACCAATCTTGTGCATCCAATAGGTGTGTTTGTGTCATTGGATGAACATTTAGGTCATTTTTTTCCTCCCTAGGCTTATTCTTGTCCAATTATGGTTTTTAACCAATCTTGTGCATCCAATAAGTTCATTTGTGTCATTGGATAAACATTTAGGTCATTTTCGTCCACCCTAGGCTTATTCTTGTCCAATTAGGGTTTTTAACCAATCTTGTGCATCCAATAGGTGTGTTTGTGTCATTGGATGAACATTTAGGTCATTTTCGTCCTCCCTAGGCTTATTCTTGTCCAATTAGGGTTTCTAACCAATCTTGTGCATCCAATAGGTGTATTTTTGTCATTGGATGAACATTTAGGTCATTTTCGTCCTCCCTAGGCTTATTCTTGTCTAATTAGGGTTTTTAAGCAATCTTGTGCATCTAATAAGTTCATTTGTGTCATTGGATGAACATTTACGTCATTTTCGTCCTCCCTAGGCTTATTCTTGTCCAATTAGGGTTTTTAACCAATCTTGTGCATCCAATAGGTGTGTTTGTGTCATTGGATGAACATTTAGGTCATTTTCGTCCTACCTAGGCTTATTCTTGTCCAATTAGGGTTTCTAACAAATCTTGTGCATCCAATAGGTGTATTTGTGTCATTGGATGAACATTTAGGTCATTTTCGTCCTCCCTAGGCTTATTCTTGTCCAATTAGGGCTTTTAAGCAATCTTGTGCATCCAATAAGTTCATTTGTGTCATTGGATGAATATTTAGGTCATTTTCCTCCTCCCTAGGCTTATTCTTGTCCAATTAGGGTTTTTAACCAATCTTGTGCATCCAATAGGTGTGTTTGTGTCATTGGATGAACATTTAGGTCATTTTCGTCCTCCCTAAGCTTATTCATGTCCAATTAGGATTTTTAACCAATCTTGTGCATCCAATAAGTTCATTTGTGTCATTGGATGAACATTTAGGTCATTTTCGTCCTCCCTAGAATTATTCTTGTCCAATTAGGGTTTCTAACCAATCTTGTGCATCCAATAAGTTCATTTGTGTCATTGGATGAACATTTAGGTCATTTTCGTCCTCCCTAGGCTTATTCTTGTCTAATTAGGGTTTTTAAGCAATCTTGTGCATCCAATAAGTTCATTTGTGTCATTGGATGAACATTTAGGTCATTTATGTCCTCCCTAGGCTTATTCTAGTCCAATTATGGTTTTTAACCAATCTTGTGCATCCAATAGGTGTGTTTGTGTCATTTGATGAACATTTAGGTCATTTTCGTCCTCCCAAGGCTTATTCTTATCCAATTAGGGTTTTAAGCAATCTTGTGCATCCAATACGTTCATTTGTGTCATTGGATTAAGCTTTAAGTTATTTTCGTCCTCCCTAGGCTTATTCTTGTCCAGTTAGGGTTTTTAACCAATCTTGTGCATCCAATAGGTGTGTTTGTGTCATTGGATGAACATTTAGGTCATTTTCGTCCTCCCTAGGCTTATTCTTATCCAATTAGGGTTTTAAGCAATCTTGTGCATCCAATAAGTTCATTTGTGTCATTGGATTAAGATTTAAGTTATTTTCGTCCTCCCTAGGCTTATTCTTGTCCAGTTAGGGTTTTTAACCAATCTTGTGCATCCAATAGGTATGTTTGTGTCATTGGATGAACATTTAGGTGATTTTCGTCCTCCCTAGGCTTATTCTTGTCCAATTAGGGTTTTTAACCAATCTTGTGCATCCAATAGGTGTGTTTGTGTCATTGGATAAACATTTAGGTCATTTTCGTCCTCCCTAGGCTTATTCTTGTCCAATTAGGATTTTTAACCAATCTTGTGCATCCAATAAGTTCATTTGTGTCATTGGATGAACATTTAGGTCATTTTCGTCCTCCCTAGAATTATTCTTGTCCAATTAGGGTTTCTAACCAATCTTGTGCATCCAATAAGTTCATTTGTGTCATTGGATGAACATTTAGGTCATTTTCGTCCTCCCTAGGCTTATTCTTGTCTAATTAGGGTTTTTAAGCAATCTTGTGCATCCAATAAGTTCATTTGTGTAATTGGATGAACATTTAGGTCATTTATGTCCTCCCTAGGCTTATTCTTGTCCAATTATGGTTTTTAACCAATCTTGTGCTTCCAATAGGTGTGTTTGTGTCATTGGATGAACATTTAGGTCATTTTAGTCCTCCCTGGGCTTATTCTTGTCCAATTACGGTTTCTAACCAATCTTGAGCATCCAATAGGTGTATTTGTGTCATTGGATGAACATTTAGGTCATTTTCGTCCTCCCTAGGCTTATTCTTGTCCAATTTGGGTTTTTAAGCAATCTTGTGCATCCAATAACTTCATTTGTGTCATTGGATGAACATTTAGGCCGTTTTCGTCCTCCCTAGGCTAATTCTTGTCCAATTATGGTTTTTAACCAATCTTGTGCATCCAATAGGTGTGTTTGTGTCATTGGATGAACATTTAGGTCATTTTCGTCCTCCCTAGTCTTATTCTTGTCCAATTAGGGTTTTAAGCCAATCTTGTGCACCCAATAGGTGTGTTTGTGTCATTGGATGAACATTTAGGTCATTTTCGTCCTCCCTAGTCTTATTCTTGTCCAATTAGGGTTTTAAGCAATCTTGTGCATCCAATAAGTTCATTTGTGTCATTGGATGAAAATTTAGGTTATTTTCGTCCTCACTAGGCTTAGTTTTGTGCAATTAGGGTTTTTAACCAATCTTGTGCATCCAATAGGTGTGTTTGTGTCATTAGATGAACATTTAGGTCATTTTCATCCTCCCTAGGCTTATTGTAGTCCAATTAGGGATTTTAACCAATCTTGTGCATCCAATAGGTGTGTTTGTGTCATTTGATGAACATTTAGGTCATTTTCATCCTCCCTAGTCTTATTCTTGTCCAATTAGGGTTTAAAGCAATCTTGTGCATCCAATAAGTTCATTTGTGTCATTGGATTAAGATTTATGTCATTTTCGTCCTCCCTAGGCTTATTCTTGTTCAATTAGGGTTTCTAACCAATCTTGTGCATCCAATAGGTGTGTTTGTGTCATTGGATGAAAATTTAGGTCATTTTCGTCCTCCCTAGGCTTATTCTTGTCCAATTAGGGTTTTTAACCAATCTTGTGCATCCAATAAGTTCAATTGTGTCATTGGATGAACATTTAGGTCATTTTCGTCCTCCCTAGGCTTATTGTTGTCCAATTAGGGTTTTTAACCAATCTTGTGCATCCAATAGGTGTGTTTGTGTCATTGGATGAACATTTAGGTCATTTTCGTCCTCCCAAGTCTTATTCTTGTCCTATTAGGGTTTTAAGCCAATCTTGTGCACCCAATAGGTGCGTTTGTGTCATTGGATGAACATTTAGGTCATTTTCGTCCTCCCTAGGCTTATTGTTGTTCAATTAGGGTTTTTAACCAATCTTGTGCATCCAATAAGTTCATTTGTGTCATTGGATGAACATTTAGGTCATTTTCGTCCTCCCTAGGCTTATTCTTGTCCAATTAGGGTTTTTAACCAATCTTGTGCATCCAATAGGTGTGTTTGTGTCATTGGATGAACATTTAGGTCATTTTCGTCCACCCTAGGCTTATTCTTATCCAATTAGGGTTTCTAACCAATCTTGTGGATCCAATAGGTGTATTTGTGTCATTGGATGAACATTTAGGTCATTTTCGTCCCCCCTAGGCTTATTCTTGTCCAATTAGGGTTTTTAAGCAATCTCGTGCATCCAATAAGTTCATTTGTGTCATTGGATGAACATTTAGGTCATTTGCATCCTCCCTAGGCTTATTCTTGTCCAATTAAGGTTTTTAACCAATCTTGTGCATCCAATAAGTTCATTTGTGTCATTGGATGAACATTTAGGTCATTTTCGTCCTCCCTAGGCTTATTCTTGTCCAATTAGGGTTTTTAACCAATCTTGCGCATCCAATAAGTTCATTTGTGTCATTGGATGAACATTTAGGTCATTTATGTCCTCCCTAGGCTTATTCTTGTCCAATTATGGTTTTTAACCAATCTTGTGTATCCAATAGGTGTGTTTGTGTCATTGGATGAACATTTAGGTCATTTTAGTCCTCCCTAGGCTTATTCTTGTCCAATTACGGTTTCTAACCAATCTTGTGCATCCAATAGGTGTATTTGTGTCATTGGATGAACATTTAGGTCATTTTCGTCCTCCCTAGGCTTATTCTTGTCCAATTTGGGTTTTTAAGCAATCTTGTGCATCCAATAACTTCATTTGTGTCATTGGATGAACATTTAGGCCGTTTTCGTCCTCCCTAGGCTAATTCTTGTCCAATTATGGTTTTTAACCAATCTTGTGCATCCAATAGGTGTGTTTGTGTCATTGGATGAACATTTAGGTCATTTTGGTCCTCCCTAGTCTTATTCTTGTCCAATTAGGGTTTTAAGCCAATCTTGTGCACCCAATAGGTGTGTTTGTGTCATTGGATGAACATTTAGGTCATTTTCGTCCTCCCTAGTCTTATTCTTGTCCAATTAGGGTTTTAAGCAATCTTGTGCATCCAATAAGTTCATTTGTGTCATTGGATGAACATTTAGGTTATTTTCGTCCTCACTAGGCTTAGTTTTGTGCAATTAGGGTTTTTAACCAATCTTGTGCATCCAATAGGTGTGTTTGTGTCATTAGATGAACATTTAGGTCATTTTCATCCTCCCTAGGCTTATTGTTGTCCAATTAGGGTTTTTAACCAATCTTGTGCATCCAATAGGTGTGTTTGTGTCATTGGATGAACATTTAGGTCATTTTCGTCCTCCCAAGTCTTATTCTTGTCCTATTAGGGTTTTAAGCCAATCTTGTGCACCCAATAGGTGCGTTTGTGTCATTGGATGAACATTTAGGTCATTTTCGTCCTCCCTAGGCTTATTGTTGTTCAATTAGGGTTTTTAACCAATCTTGTGCATCCAATAAGTTCATTTGTGTCATTGGATGAACATTTAGGTCATTTTCGTCCTCCCTAGGCTTATTCTTGTCCAATTAGGGTTTTTAACCAATCTTGTGCATCCAATAGGTGTGTTTGTGTCATTGGATGAACATTTAGGTCATTTTCGTCCTCCCTAGGCTTATTCTTGTCCAATTAGAGTTTTTAATTAATCTTGTGCATCCAATAAGTTCATTGGTGTCATTGGATGAACATTTAGGTCATTTTCGTCCTCCCAAGGCTTATTCTTGTCCAATTAGGGTTTCTAACCAATCTTGTGCATCCAATAGGTGTGTTTGTGTCATTGGATGAACATTTAGGTCATTTTCGTCCTCCCTAGGCTTATTCTTGTCCAATTAGGGTTTTTAACCAATCTTGTGCATCCGGAAAGTTCATTTGTGTCATTGGATTAACATTTAGGTCATTTTAGTCCACCCTAGGCTTATTCTTGTCCAATTAGGGTTTTTAACCAATCTTGTGCATCCAATAAGTTCATTTGTGTCATTGGATGAACATTTAGGTCATTTTCGTCCTCCCTAGGCTTATTCTTGTCCAATTAGGGTTTTTAACCAATCTTGTGCATCCAATAGGTGTGTTTGTGTCATTGGATGAACATTTAGGTCATTTTCGTCCTCCCTAGGCTTATTCTTGTCCAATTAGGGTTTTTAACAAATCTTGTGCATCCAATAAGTTCATTTGTGTCATTGGATAAACATTTAGTTCATTTTCGTCCACCCTAGGCTTATTCTTGTCCAATTAGGGTTTTTAACCAATCTTGTGCATCCAATAGGTGTGTTTGTGTCATTGGATGAACGTTTAGGTCATTTTCGTCCTCCCTAAGCTTATTCTTGTCCAATTAGGGTTTCTAACCAATCTTGTGCATCCAATAGGTGTATTTGTGTCATTGGATGAACATTTAGGTCATTTTCGTCCTCCCTAGGCTTATTCTTGTCCAATTAGGGTTTTTAAGCAATCTTGTGCATCCAATAAGTTCATTTGTGTCATTGGATGAACATTTAGGTCATTTTCATCCTCCCTAGGCTTAATGTTGTCCAATTAGGGTCTCTAACCAATCTTGTGCATCCAATAGGTGTATTTGTGTCATTGGATGAAAATTTAGGTCATTTTCGTCCTCCCTAGGCTTATTCTTGTCTAATTAGGGTTTTTAAGCAATCTTGTGCATCCAATAAGTTCATTTGTGTCATTGGATTAACATTTAGGTCATTTTCGTCCTCCCTAGGGTTAATCTTGTCCAATTAGGGTTTTTAACCAATCTTGTGCATCCAATAGGTGAGTTTGTGTCATTGGATGAACATTTAGGTCAATTTCGTCCTCCCTAGGCTTATTCTTGTCCAATTAGGGTTTCTAACCAATCTTGTGCATCCAATAGGTGTATTTGTGTCATTGGATGAACATTTAGGTCATTTTCGTCCTCCCTAGGCTTATTCTTGTCCAATTAGGGTTTTTAAGCAATCTTGTGCATCCAATAAGTTCATTTGTGTCATTGGATGAACATTTAGGTCATTTTCGTCCTCCCTAGGCTTATTCTTGTCCAATTAGGGTTTTTAACCAATCTTGTGCATCCAATAGGTGTGTTTGTGTCATTGGATGAACATTTTGGTCAGTTTTGTCCTCCCTAGGCTTATTCTTGTCCAATTAGGGTTTTTAACCAATCTTGTGTATCCAATAAGTTCATTTGTGTCATTGGATGAACATTTAGGTCATTTACGTCATCCCTAGAATTATTCTTGTCCAATTAGGGTTTCTAACCAATCTTGTGCATCCAATAAGTTCATTTGAATCATTGGATGAACATTTAGGTCATTTTCGTCCTCCCTAGGCTTATTCTTGTCTAATTAGGGTTTTTAAGCAATCTTGTGCATCCAATAAGTTCATTTGTGTCATTGGATGAACATTTAGGTCATTTATGTCCTCCCTAGGCTTATTCTTGTCCAATTATGGTTTTTAACCAATCTTGTGCATCCAATAGGTGTGTTTGTGTCATTGGATGAACATTTAGGTCATTTTCGTCCTCCCTAGGCTTATTCTTGTCCAATTAGGGTTTTTAACCAATCTTGTGCATCCAATAGGTGTGTTTGTGTCATTGGATGAACATTTAGGTCATTTTCGTCCTACCAAGGCTTATTCTTGTCCAATTAGGGTTTCTAACCAATCTTGTGCATCCAATAGGTGTATTTGTGTCATTGGATGAACTTTTAGGTCATTTTCGTCCTCCCTAGGCTTATTCTTGTCCAATTAGGGTTTTTAAGCAATCTTGTGCATCCAATAAGTTCATTTGTGTCATTGGATGAACATTTAGGTCATTTTCGTCCTCCCTAGGCTTATTCTTGTCCAATTAGGGTTTTTAACCAATCTTGTGCATCCAATAGGTGTGTTTGTGTCATTGGATGAACATTTAGGTCATTTTCGTCCTCCCTAGTCTTATTCTTGTCCAATTAGGGTTTTATGCCAATCTTGTGCATCCAATAGGTGTGTTTGTGTCATTCGATGAACATTTAGGTCATTTTCGTCCTCCCAAGGCTTATTCTTATCCAATTAGGGTTTTAAGCAATCTTGTGCATCCAATAAGTTCATTTGTGTCATTGGATTAAGATTTAAGTCATTTTCGTCCTCCCTATGCTTATTCTTGTTTAGTTAGGGTTTTTAACCAATCTTGTGCATCCAATAGGTGTGTTTGTGTCATTGGATGAACATTTAGGTCATTTTCGTCCTCCCTAGGCTTATTGTTGTCCAATTAGGGTTTTTAACCAATCTTGTGCATCCAATAGGTGTGTTTGTGTCATTGGATGAACATTTAGGTCATTTTCGTCCTCCCTAGGCTTATTCTTGTCCAATTAGGGTTTCTAACCAATCTTGTGCATCCAATAGGTGTATTTGTGTCATTGGATGAACATTTACGTCATTTTCGTCCACCCTAGGCTTATTCTTGTCTAATTAGGGTTTTTAAGCAATCTTGTGCATCCAATAAGTTCATTTGTGTCATTGGATGAACATTTAGGTCATTTTCGTCCTCCCTAGGCTTATTCTTGTCCAATTAGGGTTTTTAACCAATCTTGTGCATCCAATAGGTGTGTTTGTGTCATTGGATGAACATTTAGGTCATTTTCGCCCTCCCTAGGCTTATTCTTGTCAAATTAGGGTTTCTAACCAATCTTTTGCATCCAATAGGTGTATTTGTGTCATTGGATGAACTATTAGGTCATTTTCGTTCTCCCTAGGCTTATTCTTGTCCAATTAGGGTTTTTAAGCAATGTTGTGCATCCAATAAGTTCATTTGTGTCATTGGATGAACATTTAGATCATTTTCGTCCTCCCTAGGCTTATTCTTGTTCAATTAGGGTTTCTAACCAATCTTGTGCATCCAATAGGTGTGTTTGTGTCATTGGATGAACATTTAGGTCATTTTCGTCCTCCCTAGTCTTATTCTTGTCCAATTAGGGTTTTTAACCAATCTTGTGCATCCAATAGGTGTGTTTGTGTCATTGGATGAACATTTAGGTCATTTTCGTCCTCCCTAGGCTTATTATAGTCCAATTAGGGTTTTTAACCAATCTTGTGCATCCAATAAGTTCATTTGTGTCATTGGATAAACATTTAGGTCATTTTCACCCACCCTAGGCTTATTCTTGTCCAATCAGGGTTTTTAACCAATCTTGTGCATCCAATAAGTTCATTTGTGTCATTGGATGAACATTTAGGTCATTTTCGTCCTCCCTAGGCTTATTCTTGTTCAATTAGGGTTTCTAACCAATCTTGTGCATCCAATAGGTGTGTTTGTGTCATTGGATGAACATTTAGGTCATTTTCGTCCTCCCTAGTCTTATTCTTGTCCAATTAGGGTTTTAAGCAATCTTGTGCATCCAATAAGTTCAATTGTGTCATTGGATGAACATTTAGGTCATTTTTCCTCCTCCCTGGGCTTATTCTTGTCCAATTTGGTTTTTAAGCAATCTTGTGCATCCAATAAGTTCATTTGTGTCATTGGATGAACATTTAGGTCATTTTCGTCCTCCCTAGGCTTATTCTTGTCCAATTAGGGTTTATAAACAATCTTGTGCATCCAATAAGTTCATTTGTGTCATTGGATGAACATTTAGGTCATTTTCGTCCTCCCTAGGCTTATTCTTGTCCAATTAGCGTTTCTAACCAATCTTGTGCATCCAATAAGTTCATTTGTGTCATTGGATGAACATTTAGGTCATTTTCGTCCTCCCTAGGCTTATTCTTGTCCAATTAGGGTTTTTAACCAATCTTGTGCATCCAATAGGTGTGTTTGTGTCATTGGATGAACATTTAGGTCAGTTTCGTCCTCCCTAGGCTTATTCTTGTCAAATTAGGGTTTCTAACCAATCTTTTGCATCCAATAGGTGTATTTGTGTCATTCGATGAACATTTAGGTCATTTTCGTCGTCCCTATGCTTATTATTGTCCAATTCGGGTTTTTAACCAATCTTGTGCATCCAATAAGTTCATTTGTGTCATTGGATAAACATTTAGGTCATTTTCGTCCACCCTAGGCTTATTCTTGTCCAATCAGGGTTTTTAACCAATCTTGTGCATCCAATAAGTTCATTTGTGTCATTGGATGAACATTTAGGTCATTTTCGTCATCCCTAGGCTTATTCTTGTCCAATTAAGGTTTTTAACCAATCTTGTGCATCCAATAGGTGTGTTTGTGTCATTGGATGAACATTTAGGTCATTTTCGTCGTCCCTAGTCTTATTCTTGTCCAATTAGGGTTTTAAGCAATCTTGTGCATCCAATAAGTTCATTTGTGTCATTGGATTAAGATTTAAGTCATTTTCGTCCTCCCTAGGCTTATTCTTGTTCAATTAGGGTTTCTAACCAATCTTGTGCATCCAATAAGTTCATTTGTGTCATTGGATGAACATTTAGGTCATTTTCGTCCTCCCTAGGCTTATTCTTGTCCAATTAGGGTTTTTAACCAATCTTGTGCATCCAATAGGTGTGTTTGTGTCATTGGATGAACATTTAGGTCATTTTCGTCCTCCCTAGGCTTATTCTTGTCAAATTAGGGTTTCTAACCAATCTTCTGCATCCAATAGGTGTATTTGTGTCATTGGTCGAACATTTAGGTCATTTTCGTCCTCCGTAGGCTTATTCTTGTCCAATTAGGATTTTTAAGCAATCTTGTGCATCCAATAAGTTCATTTGTGTCATTGGATGAACATTTAGGTCATTTTCGTCCTCCCTAGGCTTATTCTTGTCCAATTAGGGTTTTTAACCAATCTTGTGCATCCAATATGTGTGTTTGTGTCATTGGATGAACATTTAGGTCATTTTCGTCCTCCCTAGGCTTATTCTTGTCCAATTAGGGTTTTTAACCAATCTTGTGCATCCAATAAGTTCATTTGTGTCATTGGATAAACATTTAGGTCATTTTCGTCCACCCTAGGCTTATTCTTGTCCAACTAAGGTTTTTAACCAATCTTGTGCATCCAATAAGTTCATTTGTGTCATTGGATGAACATTTAGGTCATTTTCGTCCTCCCTAGGCTTATTCTTGTCCAATTAGGGTTTTTAACCAATCTTGTGCATCCAATAGGTGTGTTTGTGTCATTGGATGAACATTTAGGTCATTTTCGTCCTCCCTAGGCTTATTCTTGTCCAATTAGGATTTTTAACCAATCTTGTGCATCCAATAGGTGTGTTTGTGTCATTGGATGAACATTTAGGTCATTTTCGTCCTACCTAGGCTTATTCTTGTCCAATTAGGGTTTCTAACCCATCTTGTGCATCCAATAGGTGTATTTGTGTCATTGGATGAACATTTAGGTCATTTTTGTCCTCCCTAGGCTTATTCTTGTCCAATTAGGGTTTTTAAGCAATCTTGTGCATCCAATAAGTTCATTTGTGTCATTGGATGAACATTTAGGTCATTTTCGTCCTCCCTAGGCTTATTCTTGTCCAATTAGGGTTTTTAACCAATCTTGTGCATCCAATAGGTTTGTTTGTGTCATTGGATGAACATTTAGGTCATTTTCGTCCTCCCTAGGCTTATTCTTGTCCAATTAGGATTTTTAACCAATCTTGTGGATCCAATAAGTTCATTTGTGTCATTGGATGAACATTTAGGTCATTTTCGTCCTCCCTAGAATTATTCTTGTCCAATTAGGGTTTCTAACCAATCTTGTGCATCCAATAAGTTCATTTGTGTCATTGGATGAACATTTAGGTCATTTTCGTCCTCCCTAGGCTTATTCTTGTCTAATTAGGGTTTTTATGCAATCTTGTGCATCCAATAAGTTCATTTGTGTCATTGGATGAACATTTAGGTCATTTATGTCCTCCCTAGGCTTATTCTAGTCCAATTATGGTTTTCAACCAATCTTGTGCATCCAATAGGTGTGTTTGTGTCATTGGATGAACATTTAGGTCATTTTAGTCCTCCCTAGGCTTATTCTTGTCCAATTACGGTTTCTAACCAATCTTGTGCATCCAATAAGTTCATTTGTGTCATTGGATAAACATTTAGGTCATTTTCGTCCACCCTAGGCTTATTCTTGTCCAATTAGGGTTTTTAACCAATCTTGTGCCTCCAATAAGTTCATTTGTGTCATTGGATGAACATTTAGGTCATTTTCGTCCTCCCTAGGCTTATTCTTGTCTAATTAGGGTTTTTAAGCAATCTTGTGCATCCAATAAGTTCATTTGTGTCATTGGATGAACATTTAGGTTATTTTCGTCCTCACTAGGCTTAGTTTTGTGCAATTAGGGTTTTCAACCAATCTTGTGCATCCAATAGGTGTGTTTGTGTCATTAGATGAACATTTAGGTCGTTTTCATCCTCCCTAGGCTTATTGTTGTCCAATTAGGGTTTTTAACCAATCTTGTGCATCCAATAGGTGTGTTTGTGTCATTGGATGAACATTTAGGTCATTTTCGTCCTCCCAAGTCTTATTCTTGTCCAATTAGGGTTTTAAGCCAATCTTGTGCACCCAATAGGTGTGTTTGTGTCATTTGATGAACATTTAGGTCATTTTCGTCCTCCCAAGGCTTATTCTTATCCAATTAGGGTTTTAAGCAATCTTGTGCATCCAATAAGTTCATTTGTGTCATTGGATGAACATTTAGGTTATTTTCGTCCTCACTAGGCTTAGTTTTGTGCAATTAGGGTTTTTAACCAATCTTGTGCATCCAATAGGTGTGTTTGTGTCATTAGATGAACATTTAGGTCATTTTCATCCTCCCTAGGCTTATTGTTGTCCAATTAGGGTTTTTAACCAATCTTGTGCATCCAATAGGTGTGTTTGTGTCATTGGATGAACATTTAGGTCATTTTCGTCCTCCCTAGTCTTATTCTTGTCCAATTAGGGTTTTAAGCAATATTGTGCATCCAATAAGTTCATTTGTGTCCTTGGATTAAGATTTAAGTCATTTTCGTCCTCCCTAGGCTTATTCTTGTTCAATTAGGGTTTCTAACCCATCTTGTGCATCCAAAAGGTGTATTTGTGTCATTGGATGAACATTTAGGTCATTTTCGTCCTCCCTAGGCTTATTCTTGTCCAATTAGGGTTTCTAACCAATCTTGTGCATCCAATAGGTGTGTTTGTGTCATTGGATGAACATTTAGGTCATTTTCGTCCTCCCTAGGCTTATTCTTGTCTAATTAGGGTTTTTAAGCAATCTTGTGCATCCAATAAGTTCATTTGTGTCATTGGATGAACATTTAGGTCATTTATGTCCTCCCTAGGCTTATTCTTGTCCAATTATGGTTTTTAGCCAATCTTGTGCATCCAATAGGTGTGTTTGTGTCATTGGATGAACATTTAGGTCATTTTCGTCCTCCCTAGTCTTATTCTTGTCCAATTAGGGTTTTAAGCAATCTTGTGCATCCAATAAGTTCATTTGTGTCATTGGATTAAGATTTAAGTCATTTTCTTCCTCCCTAGGCATATTCTTGTTCAATTAGGGTTTCTAACCAATCTTGTGCATCCAATAGGTGTGTTTGTGTCATTGGATGAACATTTAGGTCATTTTCGTCCTCCCTAGGCTTATTCTTGTCTAATTAGGGTTTTTAAGCAATCTTGTGCATCCAATAAGTTCATTTGTGTCATTGGATGAACATTTAGGTCATTTATGTCCTCCTTAGGCTTATTCTTGTCCAATTATGGTTTTTAGCCAATCTTGTGCATCCAATAGGTGTGTTTGTGTCATTGGATGAACATTTAGGTCATTTTCGTCCTCCCTAGGCTTATTCTTGTCCAATTAGGGTTTCTAACCAATCTTGTGATTCCAATAGGTGTATTTGTGTCATTGGATGAACATTTAGGTCATTTTCGTCCTCCCTAGGCTTATTCTTGTCCAATTAGGGTTTTTAAGCAATCTTGTGCATCCAATAAGTTCATTTGTGTCATTGGATGAACATTTAGGTCATTTTCGTCCTCCCTAGGCTTATTCTTGTCCAATTAGGGTTTTTAACCAATCTTGTGCATCCAATAGTTGTGTTTGTGTCATTGGATAAACATTTAGGTCATTTTCGTCCACCCTAGGCTTATTCTTGTCCAATTAGGGTTTTTAACCAATCTTGTGCCTCCAATAAGTTCATTTGTGTCATTGGATGAATATTTAGGTCATTTTCGTCCTCCCTAGGCTTATTCTTGTCCAATTAGGGTTTTTAACCAATCTTGTGCATCCAATAGGTGTATTTGTGTGATTGGATAAACATTTAGGTCATTTTCAACCTTCCAAGGCTTAATCTTGTCCAATTAGGGTTTTTAAACAATCTTGTGCATCCAATAGGTTCGTTTGTGTCATTGGATGAACATTTAGGTCATTTTCGTCCTCCCTAAGCTTATTCTTGTCCGATTAGGGTTTTTAATTAATCTTGTGCATCCAATAGGTGTGTTTGTGTCATTCGATGAACATTTAGGTCATTTTCGTCCTCCCTAGGCTTATTCTTGTCCAATTAGGGTTTTTAACCAATCTTGTGCATCTAATAGGTGTGTTTGTGTCATTGGATGAACATTTAGGATATTTTCGTCCTCCCTAGGCTTAATCTTGTCCAATTAGGGTTTTTAAAAAATTTTGTGCATCCAATAGGTGTGTTTGTGTCATTGGATGAACATTTAGGTCATTTTCTGCCTCCCTAGGCTCAATCTTGTCTAATTAGGGTTTTTAAGCAATCATGTGCATCCAATAAGTTCATTTGTGTCATTGGATGAACATTTAGGTCATTTATGTCCTCCCTAGGCTTATTCTTGTCCAATTATGGTTTTTAGCCAATCTTGTGCATCCAATAGGTTTGTTTGTGTCATTGGATGAACATTTAGGTCATTTTCGTCCTCCCTAGGCATATTCTTGTCCAATTAGGGTTTCTAACCAATCTTGTGATTCCAATAGGTGTATTTGTGTCATTGGATGAACATTTAGGTCATTTTCGTCCTCCCTAGGCTTATTCTTGTCCAATTAGGGTTTTTAAGCAATCTTGTGCATCCAATAAGTTCATTTGTGTCATTGGATGAACATTTAGGTCATTTTCGTCATCTCTACACTTAATCTTGTCCAATTAGGGTTTGTAAACAATCTTGTGCATCCCATAGGTGTGTTTGTGTCATTGGATGAACATTTAGGTCATTTTCGTCCTCCCTAGCCTTATTCTTGCCCAATTAGGGTTTTTAACCATTCTTTTGCATCCAATAGGTGTATTTGTGTCATTGGATGAACATTTAGGTCATTTACGTCCTCTCTACACTTAATCTTGTCGAATTAGGGTTTTTAACCAATCTTGTGCATCCAATAGGTGTATTTGTGTGATTGGATAAACATTTAGGTCATTTTCAACCTTCCAAGGCTTAATCTTGTCCAATTAGGGTTTTTAAACAATCTTGTGCATCCAATAGGTTCGTTTGTGTCATTGGATGAACATTTAGGTCATTTTCGTCCTCCCTAGGCTTATTCTTGTCCGATTAGGGTTTTTAACCAATCTTGTGCATCCAATAGGTGTGTTTGTGTCATTCGATGAACATTTAGGTCATTTTCGTCCTCCCTAGGCTTATTCTTGTCCAATTAGGGTTTTTAACCAATCTTGTGCATCCAATAAGTTCATTTGTGTCATTGGATAAACATTTAGGTCATTTTCGTCCACCCTAGGCTTATTCTTGTCCAATTAGGGTTTTTGACCAATCTTGTGCCTCCAATAAGTTCATTTGTGTCATTGGATGAACATTTAGGTCATTTTCGTCCTCCCTAGGCTTATTCTTGTCCAATTAGGGTTTTTAACCAATCTTGTGCATCCAATAAGTTCATTTGTGTCATTGGATGAACATTTAGGTCATTTTCGTCCTCCCTAGGCTTATTCTTGTCCAATTAGGGTTTTTAACCAATCTTGTGCATCCAATAGGTGTGTTTGTGTCATTGGATGAACATTTAGGTCATTTTCGTCCTCCCTAGGCTTATTCTTGTCCAATTAGGGTTTCTAACCAATCTTGTGCATCCAATAGGTGTGTTTGTGTCATTAGATTAACATTTAGGTCATTTTCGTCCTCCCTAGGCTTATTCTTGTCCAATTAGGGTTTTTAACCAATCTTGTGCATCCAATAAGTTCATTTGTGTCATTGGATGAACATTTAGGTCATTTTCGTCCTCCCTAGGCTTATTCTTGTCCAATTAGGGTTTCTAACCAATCTTGTGCATCCAATTGGTGTGTTTGTGTCATTGGATGAACATTTAGGTCATTTTCGTCCACCCTAGTCTTATTCTTGTCCAATTAGGGTTTTAAGCAATCTTGTGCATCCAATAAGTTCATTTGTGTCATTGGATGAACATTTAGGTCATTTTCGTCCTCCCTAGGCTTATTCTTGTCCAATTAGGGTTTTTAAGCAATCTTGTGCATCCAATAAGTTCATTTGTGTCATTGGATGAACATTTAGGTCATTTTCGTCCTCCCTAGGCTTATTTTTGTCCAATTAGGTTTCTAACCAATCTTGTGCATCCAATAGGTGTGTTTGTGTCATTGGATGAACATTTAGGTCATTTTCGGCCTCCCTAGTCTTATTCTTGTCCAATTAGGGTTTTAAGCAATCTTGTGCATCCAATAAGTTCGTTTGTGTCATTGGATGAACATTTAGGTCATTTTCGTCCTCCCTAGGCTTATTCTTGTCCAATTAGGGTTTTTAACCAATCTTGTGCATCCAATAAGTTCATTTGTGTCATTGGATGAACATTTAGGTCATTTTCGTTCTCCATAGGCGTATTCTTGTCCAATTAGGGTTTCTAACCAATCTTGTGCATCCAATAAGTTCATTTGTGACATTGGATGAACATTTAGGTCATTTTCGTCCTCCCTAGGCTTATTCTTGTCCAATTAGGGTTTTTAACCAATCTTGTGCATCCAATAGGTGTGTTTGTGTCATTGGATGAACATTTAGGTCATTTTCGTCCTCCCTAGGCTTATTCTTGTCCAATTAGGGTTTTTAACCAATCTTGTGCATCCAATATGTTAATTTGTGTCATTGGATGAACATTTAGGTCATTTTCGTCCTCCCTAGGCTTATTCTTGTCCAATTAGGGTTTTTAACCAATCTTGTGCATCCAATAGGTGTGTTTGTGTCATTGGATGAACATTTAGGTCATTTTCGTCCTCCCTAGTCTTATTCTTGTCCAATTAGGGTTTTAAGCCAATCTTGTGCATCCAATAGGTGTATTTGTGTCATTGGATGAACATTTAGGTCATTTTCGTCCTCCCTAGGCTTATTCTTGTCCAATTAGGGTTTTTAAGCAATCTTGTGCATCCAATAAGTTCATTTGTGTCATTGGATGAACATTTAGGTTATTTTCGTCCTCACTAGGCTTAGTTTTGTGCAATTAGGGTTTTTAACCAATCTTGTGCATCCAATAGGTGTGTTTGTGTCATTGCATGAACATTTAGGTCATTTTCGTCCTCCCTAGTCTTATTCTTGTCCAATTAGGGTTTTAAGCAATCTTGTGCATCCAATAAGTTCATTTGTGTCATTGGATTAAGATTTAAGTCATTTTCGTCCTCCCTAGGCTTATTCTTGTTCAATTAGGGTTTCTAATCAATCTTGTGCATCCAATAGGTGTATTTGTGTCATTGGATGAACATTTAGGTTATTTTCGTCCTCACTAGGCTTAGTTTTGTGCAATTAGTGTTTTTAACCAATCTTGTGCATCCAATAGGTGTGTTTGTGTCATTAGATGAACATTTAGGTCATTTTCATCCTCCCTAGGCTTATTGTTGTCCAATTAGGGTTTTTAACCAATCTTGTGCATCCAATAGGTGTGTTTGTGTCATTGGATGAACATTTAGGTCATTTTCGTCCTCCCTAGTCTTATTCTTGTCCAATTAGGGTTTTAAGCAATCTTGTGCATCCAATAAGTTCATTTGTGTCATTGGATTAAGATTTAAGTCATTTTCGTCCTCCCTAGGCTTATTCTTGTTCAATTAGGGTTTCTAACCAATCTTGTGCATCCAATAGGTGTATTTGTGTCATTGGATGAACATTTAGGTTATTTTCGTCCTCACTAGGATTAGTTTTGTGCAATTAGGGTTTTTAACCAATCTTGTGCATCCAATAGGTGTGTTTGTGTCATTAGATGAACATTTAGGTCATTTTCATCCTCCCTAGGCTTATTGTTGTCCAATTAGGGTTTTTAACCAATCTTGTGCATCCAATAGGTGTGTTTGTGTCATTGGATGAACATTTAGGTCATTTTCGTCCTCCCAAGTCTTATTCTTGTCCTATTAGGGTTTTAAGCCAATCTTGTGCACCCAATAGGTGCGTTTGTGTCATTGGATGAACATTTAGGTCATTTTCGTCCTCCCTAGGCTTATTGTTGTTCAATTAGGGTTTTTAACCAATCTTGTGCATCCAATAAGTTCATTTGTATCATTGGATGAACATTTAGGTCATTTTCGTCCTCCCTAGGCTTATTCTTGTCCAATTAGGGTTTTTAACCAATCTTGTGCATCCAATAGGTGTGTTTGTGTCATTGGATGAACATTTAGGTCATTTTCGTCCTCCCTAGGCTTATTCTTGTCCAATTAGGGTTTTTAACCGATCTTGTGCATCCAATAGGTGTGTTTGTGTCATTGGATGAACATTTAGGTCATTTTCATCCTCCCTAGGCTTATTCTTGTCCAATTAGGGTTTCTAACCAATGTTGTGCATCCAATAAGTTCATTTGTGTCATTGGATGAACATTTAGGTCATTTTCGTCCTCCCTAGGCTTATTCTTGTCCAATTAGGGTTTTTAACCAATCTTGTGCATCCAATAGGTGTGTTTGTGTCATTGGATGAACATTTAGGTCATTTTCGTCCTCCCTAGGCTTATTCTTGTCCAATTAGGGTTACTAACCAATCTTGTGCATCCAATAAGTTCATTTGTGTCATTGGATGAACATTTAGGTCATTTTCGTCCTCCCTAGGCTTATTCTTGTCCAATTAGGGTTTTTAACCAATCTTGTGCATCCAATAGGTGTGTTTGTGTCATTGGATGAACATTTAGGTCAGTTTTGTCCTCCCTAGGCTTATACTTGTCCAATTAGGGTTTTTGACCAATCTTGTGCATCCAATAAGTTCATTTGTGTCATTGGATAAACATTTAGGTCATTTTCGTCCACCCTAGGCTTATTCTTGTCCAATTAGGGTTTTTAACCAATCTTGTGCCTCCAATAAGTTCATTGGTGTCATTGGATGAACATTTAGGTCATTTTCGTCCTCCCAAGGCTTATTCTTGTCCAATTAGGGTTTTTAACCAATCTTGTGCATCCAATAAGTTCATTTGTGTCAATGGATGAACATTTAGGTCATTTTCGTCCTCCCTAGGATTATTCTTGTCCAATTAGGGTTTTTAAGCAATCTTGTGAATCCAATAAGTTCATTTGTTTCATTGGATGAACATTTAGGTCGTTTTCGTCCTCCCTAGGCTTATTCTTGTCCAATTAGGGTTTTTAAGCAATCTTGTGAATCCAATAAGTTCATTTGTTTCATTGGATGAACATTTAGGTCATTTTCGTCCTCCCTAGGCTTATTTTTGTGCAATTAGGGTTTTTAACCAATCTTGTGCATCCAATAGGTGTGTTTGTGTCATTAGATGAACATTTAGGTCATTTTCATCCTCCCTAGGCTTATTGTTGTCCAATTAGGGTTTTTAATCAATCTTGTGCATCCAATAGGTGTGTTTGTGTCATTAGATGAACATTTAGGACATTTTCATCCTCCCTAGGCTTATTGTTGTCCAATTAGGGTTTTTAACCAATCTTGTGCATCCAATAAGTTCATTTGTGTCATTGGATAAACATTTAGGTCATTTTCGTCCACCCTAGGCTTATTCTTGTCCAATTAGGGTTTTTAACCAATCTTGTGCATCCAATAGGTTCATTTGTGTCATTGGATGAACATTTAGGTCATTTTCGTCCTCCCAAGGTTTATTCTTGTCCAATTAGGGTTTTTAACCAATCTTGTGCATCCAATAAGTTCATTTGTGTCATTGGATGAACATTTAGGTCATTTTCGTCCTCCCTAGGCTTATTCTTGTCCAATTAGGGTTTTTAACCAATCTTGTGCATCCAATAGGTGTGTTTGTGTCATTAGATGAACATTTAGGACATTTTCATCCTCCCTAGGCTTATTGTTGTCCAATTAGGGTTTTTAACCAATGTTGTGCATCCAATAGGTGTGTTTGTGTCATTGGATGAACATTTAGGTCATTTTCGTCCTCCCTAGTCTTATTCTTGTCCAATTATTGTTTTTAACCAATCTTGTGCATCCAATAAGTTCATTTGTGTCATTGGATGAACATTTAGGTCATTTTCGTCCTCCCTAGTCTTATTCTTGTCCAATTATGGTTTTTAACCAATCTTGTGCATCCAATAAGTTCATTTGTGTCATTGGATGAACATTTAGGTCATTTTCGTCATCCCTAGTCTTATTCTTGTCCAATTAGGGTTTTAAGCCAATCTTGTGCATCCAATAGGTGTGTTTGTGTCATTTGATGAACATTTAGGTCATTTTCGTCCTCTTAAGGCTTATTCTTATCCAATTAGGGTTTTCAGCAATCTTGTGCATCCAATAAGTTCATTTGTGTCATTGGATTAAGATTTAAGTCATTTTCGTCCTCCCTAGGCTTATTCTTGCCCAGTTAGGGTTTTTAACCAATCTTGTGCATCCAATAGGTGTGTTTGTGTCATTGGATGAACATTTAGGTCATTTTCGTCCTCCCTAGGCTTATTCTTGTCCAATTAGGGTTTCTAACCAATCTTGTGCATCCAATAGGTGTATTTGTGTCATTGGATGAACATTTAGGTCATTTTCGTCCTCCCTAGGCTTATTCTTGTCTAATTAGGGTTTTTAAGCAATCTTGTGCATCCAATAAGTTCATTTGTGTCATTGGATGAACATTTAGGTCATTTTCGTCCTCCGTAGGCTTATTCTTGTCCAATTTGGGTTTTTAACCAATCTTGTGCATCCAATAGGTGTGTTTGTGTCATTGGATGAACATTTAGGTCATTTTCGTCCTACCTAGGCTTATTCTTGTCCAATTAGGGTTTCTAACCAATCTTGTGCATCCAATAGGTGTATTTGTGTCATTGGATGAAGATTTAGGTCATTTTCGTCCTCCCTAGGCTTATTCTTGTCCAATTAGGGTTTCTAACCAATCTTGTGCATCCAATAAGTTCATTTGTGTCATTGGATGAACATTTAGGTCATTTTCGTCCTCCCTAGGCTTATTCTTGTCTAATTAGGGTTTTTAAGCAATCTTGTGCATCCAATAAGTTCATTTGTGTCATTGGATGAACATTTAGGTCATTTATGTCCTCCCTAGGCTTATTCTAGTCCAATTATGGTTTTCAACCAATCTTGTGCATCCAATAGGTGTGTTTGTGTCATTGGATGAACATTTAGGTCATTTTCGTCCTCCCTAGGCTTATTCTTGTCCAATTACGGTTTCTAACCAATCTTGTGCATCCAATAAGTTCATTTGTGTCATTGGATAAACATTTAGGTCATTTTCGTCCACCCTAGGCTTATTCTTGTCCAATTAGGGTTTTTAACCAATCTTGTGCCTCCAATAAGTTCATTTGTGTCATTGGATGACGTTTAGGTCATTTTCGTCATCCCTAGGCTTATTCTTGTCTAATTAGGGTTTTTAAGCAATCTTGTGCATCCAATAAGTTCATTTGTGTCATTGGATGAACATTTAGGTTATTTTCGTCCTCACTAGGCTTAGTTTTGTGCAATTAGGGTTTTTAACCAATCTTGTGCATCCAATAGGTGTGTTTGTGTCATTAGATGAACATTTAGGTAGTTTTCATCCTCCCTAGGCTTATTGTTGTCCAATTAGGGTTTTTAACCAATCTTGTGCATCCAATAGGTGTGTTTGTGTCATTGGATGAACATTTAGGTCATTTTCGTCCTCCCAAGTCTTATTCTTGTCCAATTAGGGTTTTAAGCCAATCTTGTGCACCCAATAGGTGTGTTTGTGTCATTTGATGAACATTTAGGTCATTTTCGTCCTCCCAAGGCTTATTCTTATCCAATTAGGGTTTTAAGCAATCTTGTGCATCCAATAAGTTCATTTGTGTCATTGGATTAAGATTTAAGTTATTTTCGTCCTCCCTAGGCTTATTCTTGTCCAGTTAGGTTTTTTAACCAATCTTGTGCATCCAATAGGTGTGTTTGTGTCATTGGATGAACATTTAGGTCATTTTCGTCCTCCCTAGGCTTATTGTTGTCCAATTAGGGTTTTTAACCAATCTTGTGCATCCAATAAGTTCATTTGTGTCATTGGATGAACATTGAGGTCATTTTCGTCCTCCCAAGGCTTATTCTTGTCCAATTAGGGTTTCTAACCAATCTTGTGCATCCAATAGGTGTGTTTGTATCATTGGATGAACATTTAGGTCATTTTCGTCCTCCCTATGCTTATTCTTGTCCAATTAGGGTTTTTAACCAATCTTGTGCATCCAATAGGTGTGTTTGTGTCATTGGATGAACATTTAGGTCATTTTCGTCCTCCCTAGGCTTATTCTTGTCCAATTAGGGTTTCTAACCAATCTTGTGCATCCAGTAGGTGTGTTTAGTCATTTGATGAACATTTAGGTTATTTTCGTCCTCCCTAGGCTTATTCTTGTCCAATTAGGGTTTTTAACCAATCTTGTGCATCCAATAAGTTCATTTGTGTCATTGGATTAACATTTAGGTCATTTTCGTGCTTCCTATGGTTATTCTTGTCCAATTAGGGTTTCTAACCAATCTTGTGCATCCAATAGGTGTGTTTGTGTCATTGGATGAACATTTAGGTCATTTTCGTCCTCCCTAGGCTTATTCTTGTCCAATTAGGGTTTTTAACCAATCTTGTGCATCCAATAAGTTCATTTGTGTCATTGGATGAACATTTAGGTCATTTTCGTCCTCCCAAGGCTTATTCTTGTCGAATTAGGGTTTCTAACCAATCTTGTGCATCCAATAGGTGTGTTTGTGTCATTGGATGAACATTTAGGTCATTTTCGTCCTCCCTAGTCTTATTCTTGTCCAATTAGGGTTTTAAGCAATCTTGTGCATCCAATAAGTTCATTTGTGTCAATGGATGAATATTTAGGTCATTTTCGACCTTCCTAGGCTTATTCTTGTCCAATTAGGGTTTCTAACCAATCTTGTGCATCCAATATGTGTGTTTGTGTCTTTGGATGAACATTTATGTCATTTTCGTCCTCCCTAGGCTTATTCTTGTCCAATTAGGGTTTTTAACCAATCTTGTGCATCCAATAAGTTCATTTGTGTCATTGGATTAACATTTAGGTCATTTTCGTCCTCCCTAGGCTTATTCTTGTCCAATTAGGGTTTCAAACCAATCTTGTGCATCCAATAGGTGTGTTTGTGTCATTGGCTGAACATTTAGGTCATTTTCGTCCTCCCTAGGCTTATTCTTGTCCAATTAGGGTTTTTAACCAATCTTGTGCATCCAATAGGTGTGTTTGTGTCATTGGATGAACATTTAGGTCATTTTCGTCCTCCCTAGGCTTATGCTTGTCAAATTAGGGTTTCTAACCAATCTTTTGCATCCAATAGGTGTATTTGTGTCATTGGATGAACAATTAGGTCATTTTCGGGCTCCCTAGGCTTATTCTTGTCCAATTAGGGTTTTTAAGCAATCTTGTGCATCCAATAAGTTCATTTGTGTCATTGGATGAACATTTAGGTCATTTTCGTCCTCCCTAGGCTTATTCTTGTCCAATTAGGGTTTTTAACCAATCTTGTGCATCCAATAGGTGTGTTTGTGTCATTGGATGAACATTTAGGTCATTTTCGTCCTCCCTAGGCTTATTCTTGTCCAATTAGGATTTTTAACCAATCTTGTAGATCCAATAAGTTCATTTGTGTCATTGGATGAACATTTAGGTCATTTTCGTCCTCCCTAGAATTATTCTTGTCCAATTAGGGTTTCTAACCAATCTTGTGCATCCAATAAGTTCATTTGTGTCATTGGATGAACATTTAGGTCATTTTCGTCCTCCCTAGGCTTATTCTTGTCTAATTAGGGTTTTTAAGCAATCTTGTGCATCCAATAAGTTCATTTGTGTCATTGGATGAACATTTAGGTCATTTTTGTCCTCCCTAGGCTTATGCTTGTCCAATTATGGTTTTTAACCAATCTTGTGCATCCAATAGGTGTGTTTGTGTCATTGGATGAACATTTAGGTCATTTTATTCCTCCCTAGGCTTATTCTTGTCCAATTACGGTTTCTAACCAATCTTGTGCATCCAATAGGTGTATTTGTGTCATTGGATGAACATTTAGGTCATTTTCGTCCTCCCTAGGCTTATTCTTGTCTAATTAGGGTTTTTAAGCAATCTTGTGCATCCAATAAGTTCATTTGTGTCATTGGATGAACATTTAGGTCATTTTCGTCCTCCCAAGGCTTATTCTTGTCTAATTAGGGTTTTTAACAAATCTTGTGCATCCAATAGGTGTGTTTGTGTCATTGGATGAACATATAGCTCATTTTCGTCCTCCCTAGGCTTATTCTTGTCCAATTAGGGTTTCTAACCAATCTTGTGCATCCAATAGGTGTGTTTGTTTCATTGGATGAACATTTAGGTCATTTTCGTCCTCCCTAGGCTTATTCTTGTCCAATTAGGGTTTTTAACCAATCTTGTGCATCCAATAGGTGTGTTTGTGTCATTGGATGAACATTTAGGTCATTTTCGTCCTCCCTAGGGTTATTCTTGTCCAATTAGGGTTTCTAACCAATCTTGTGCATCCAATAGGTGTATTTGTGTCATTGGATGAACATTTAGGTCATTTTCGTCCTCCCTAGGCTTATTCTTGTCCAATTAGGGTTTTTAAGCAATCTTGTGCATCCAATAAGTTCATTTGTGTCATTGGATGAACATTTAGGTCATTTACGTCCTCCCTAGAATTATTCTTGTCCAATTAGGGTTTCTAACCAATCTTGTGCATCCAATAAGTTCATTTGTGTCATTGGATGAACATTTAGGTCATTTTCGTCCTCCCTAGGCTTATTCTTGTCTAATTAGGGTTTTTAAGCAATCTTGTGCATCCAATAAGTTCATTTGTGTCATTGGATGAACATTTAGGTCATTTATGTCCTCCCTAGGCTTATTCTTGTCCAATTATGGTTTTTAACCAATCTTGTGCATCCAATAGGTGTGTTTGTGTCATTGGATGAACATTTAGGTCATTTTCTTCCTCCCAAGGCTTATTCTTGTCCAATTAGGGTTTCTAACCAATCTTGTGCATCCAATAGGTGTATTTGTGTCATTGGATGAACATTTAGGTCATTTTCGTCCTCCCTAGGCTTATTCTTGTCCAATTAGGGTTTTTAAGCAATCTTGTGCATCCAATAAGTTCATTTGTGTCATTGGATGAACATTTAGGTCATTTTCGTCCTCCCTAGGCTTATTCTTGTCCAATTAGGGTTTTTAACCAATCTTGTGCATCCAATAGGTGTGTTTGTGTCATTGGATTAAGATTTAAGTCATTTTCGTTCTCCCTAGGCTTATTCTTGTCCAATTAGGGTTTATAACCAATCTTGTGCATCCAATAGGTTCATTTGTGTCATTGGATGAACATTTAGGTGATTTTCATCCTCCCTAGGCTTATTCTTGTCCAATTAGGGTTTTTAACCAATCTTGTGCATCCAATAAGTTCATTTGTGTCATTGGATGAACATTTAGGTCATTTTCGTCCTCCCTAGGCTTATTCTTGTCCAATTAGGGTTTTTAACCAATCTTGTGCATCCAATAGGTGTGTTTGTTTCATTGGATGAACATTTAGGTCGTTTTCGTCCTCCCTAGGCTTATTCTTGTCCAATTAGGGTTTTTAACCAATCTTGTGCATCCAATAAGTTCATTTGTGTCATTGGATAAACATTTAGGTCATTTTCGTCCACCCTAGGCTTATTCTTGTCCAATTAGGGTTTTTAACCAATCTTGTGCCTCCAATAAGTTCATTTGTGTCAATGGATGAACAATTAGGTCATTTTCGTCCTCCCAAGGCTTATTCTTGTCCAATTAGGGTTTTTAACCAATCTTGTGCATCCAATAAGTTCATTTGTGTCATTGGATGAACATTTAGGTCATTTACGTCCTCCCTAGGCTTATTCTTGTCCAATTAGGGTTTTTAAGCAATCTTGTGAATCCAATAAGTTCATTTGTTTCATTGGATGAACATTTAGGTCATTTTCGTCCTCCGTAGGCTTATTCTTGTTCAATTAGGGTTTCTAACCAATCTTGTGCATCCAATAGGTGTGTTTGTGTCATTGGATGAACATTTTGGTCATTTTCGTCCTCCCTTGTCTTATTCTTGTCCAATTAGGGTTTTAAGCAATCTTGTGCATCCAATAAGTTCATTTGTGTCATTGGATGAACATTTAGGTTATTTTAGTCATCACTAGGCTTAGTTTTGTGCAATTAGGGTTTTTAACCAATCTTGTGCATCCAATAGGTGTGTTTGTGTCATTAAATGAACATTTAGGTCATTTTCATCCTCCCTAGGCTTATTGTTGTCCAATTAGGGTTTTTAACCAATCTTGTGCATCCAATAGGTGTGTTTGTGTAATTGGATGAACATTTAGGTCATTTTCGTCCTCGCTAGTCTTATTCATGTCCAATTAGGGTTTTAAGCAATCTTGTGCATCCAATAAGTTCATTTGTGTCATTGGATTAAGATTTAAGTCATTTTCGTCCTCCATAGGCTTATTCTTGTTCAATTAGGGTTTCTAACCAATCTCGTGCATCCAATAGGTGTGTTTGTGTCAGTGGATGAACATTTAGGTCATTTTCGTCTTCCCTAGGCTTATTCTTGTCTAATTAGGGTTTTTAAGCAATCTTGTGCATCCAATAAGTTCATTTGTTTCATTGGATGAACATTTAGGTCATTTATGTCCTCCCTAGGCTTATTCTTGTCCAATTATGGTTTTTAACCAATCTTGTGCATCCAATAGGTGTGTTTGTGTCATTGGATGAACATTTAGGTCATTTTCGTCCTCCCTAGGCTTATTGTTGTCCAATTAGGGTTTCTAACCAATCTTGTGATTCCAATAGGTGTATTTGTGTCATTGGATGAACATTTAGGTCATTTTCGTCCTCCCTAGGCTTATTCTTGTCCAATTAGGGTTTTTAAGCAATCTTGTGCATCCAATAAGTTCATTTGTGTCATTGGATGAACATTTAGGTCATTTTCGTCCTCCCTAGGCTTATTCTTGTCCAATTAGGGTTTTTAACCAATCTTGTGCATCCAATAGGTGTGTTTGTGTCATTGGATGAACATTTAGGTCATTTTCGTCCTCCCTGGGCTTATTCTTGTCCAATTAGGATTTTTAACCAATCTTGTGCATCCAATAAGTTCATTTGTGTCATTGGATGAACATTTAGGTCATTTTCGTCCTCCCTAGAATTATTCTTGTCCAATTAGGGTTTCTAACCAATCTTGTGCATCCAATAAGTTCATTTGTGTCATTGGATGAACATTTAGGTCATTTTCGTCCTCCCTAGGCTTATTCTTGTCTAATTAGGGTTTTTAAGCAATCTTGTGCATCCAATAAGTTCATTTGTGTCGTTGGATGAACATTTAGGTCATTTATGTCCTCCCTAGGCTTATTCTAGTCCAATTATGGTTCTTAACCAATCTTGTGCATCCAATAGGTGTGTTTGTGTCATTGGATGAACATTTAGGTCATTTTCGTCCTCCCTAGGCTTATTCTTGTCCAATTACGGTTTCTAACCAATATTGTGCATCCAATAAGTTCATTTGTGTCATTGGATAAACATTTAGGTCATTTTCGTCCACTCTAGGCTTATTCTTGTCCAATTAGGGTTTTTAACCAATCTTGTGCCTCCAATAAGTTCATTTGTGTCATTGGATGAACATTTAGGTCATTTTCGTCCTCCCTAGGCTTATTCTTGTCTAATTAGGGTTTTTAAGCAATCTTGTGCATCCAATAAGTTCATTTGTGTCATTGGATGAACATTTAGGTTATTTTCGTCCTCACTAGGCTTAGTTTTGTGCAATCAGGGTTTTTAACCAATCTTGTGCATCCAATAGGTGTGTTTGTGTCATTAGATGAACATTTAGGTCATTTTCATCCTCCCTAGGCTTATTGTTGTCCAATTAGGGTTTTTAACCAATCTTGTGCATCCAATAGGTGTGTTTGTGTCATTGGATGAACATTTAGGTCATTTTCGTCCTCCCAAGGCTTATTCTTATCCAATTAGGGTTTTAAGCAATCTTGTGCATCCAATAAGTTCATTTGTGTCATTGGATTAAGATTTAAGTTATTTTCGTCCTCCCTAGGCTTATTCTTGTCCAGTTAGGGTTTTTAACCAATCTTGTGCATCCAATAGGTGTGTTTGTGTCATTGGATGAACATTTAGGTCATTTTCGTCCTCCCTAGGCTTATTCTTGTCCAATTAGGGTTTTTAACCAATCTTGTGCATCCAATAAGTTCATTTGTGTCATTGGATGAACATTTAGGTCATTTTCGTCCTCCCTAGGCTTATTCTTGTCCAATCAGGGTTTTTAACCAATCTTGTGCATCCAATAGGTGTGTTTGTGTCATTGGATGAACATTTAGGTCATTTTCGTCCTCCCTAGGCTTATTCTTGTCCAATTAGGGTTTCTAACCAATCTTTGTGCATCCAATAGGTGTATTTGTGTCATTGGATGAACATTTAGGTCATTTTCGTCCTCCCTAGGCTTATTCTTGTCCAGTTAGGGTTTTTAACCAATCTTGTGCATCCAATAGGTTCATTTGTGTCATTGGATAAACATTTAGGTCATTTTCGTCCACCCTAGGCTTATTCTTGTCCAATTAGGGTTTTTAACCAATCTTGTGCATCCAATAGGTTTATTTGTGTCATTGGATGAACATTTAGGTCATTTTCGTCCTCCCAAGGCTTATTCTTGTCCAATTAGGGTTTTTAACCAATCTTGTGCATCCAATAAGTTCATTTGTGTCATTGGATGAACATTTAGGTCATTTTCGTCCTCCCTAGGCTTATTCTTGTCCAATTAGGGTTTTTAACCAATCTTGTGCATCCAATAGGTGTGTTTGTGTCATTAGATGAACATTCAGGACATTTTCGTCCTCCCTAGGCTTATTGTTGTCCAATTAGGGTTTTTAACAATTCTTGTGCATCCAATAGGTGTGTTTGTGTCATTGGATGAACATTTAGGTCATTTTCGTCCTCCCTAGTCTTATTCTTGTCCAATTAGGGTTTTAAGCCAATCTTGTGCATCCAATAGGTGTGTTTGTGTCATTAGATGAACATTTAGGTCATTTTCATCCTCCCTAGGCTTATTGTTGTCCAATTAGGGTTTTTAACCAATCTTGTGCATCCAATAGGTGTGTTTGTGTCATTGGATGAACATTTAGGTCATTTTCGTCCTCCCTAGGCTTATTCTTGTCCAATTAGGGTTTTTAACCAATCTTGTGCATCCAATAGGTGTGTTTGTGTCATTGGATGAACATTTAGGTCATTTTCGTCCTCCCTAGTCTTAATTTTGTCCAATTAGGGTTTTAAGCAATCTTGTGCATCCAATAAGTTCATTTGTGTCATTGGAATAAGATTTAAGTCATTTTCGTCCTCCCTAGGCTTATTCTTGTCCAGTTACGGTTTTTAACCAATCTTGTGCATCCAATAGGTGTGTTTGTGTCATTGGATGAACATTTAGGTCATTTTCGTCCTCCCTAGGCTTATTCTTGTCCAATTAGGGTTTTTAACCAATCTTGTGCATCCAATAAGTTCATTTGTGTCATTGGATGAACATTTAGGTCATTTTCGTCCTCCCTAGGCTTATTTTTGTCTAATTAGGTTTTTTAACCAATCTTGTGCATCCAATAGGTGTATTTGTGTCATTGGATGAACATTTAGGTCATTTTCGTCCTCCCTAGGCATATTCTTGTCCAATTAGGGATTTTAACCAATCTTGTGCATCCAATAGGTGTATTTGTGTCATTGGATGAACATTTAGGTCATTTTCGTCCTCTCTAGGCTTATTCTTGTCCAATTAGGGTTTCTAACCAATCTTGTGCATCCAATAGGTGTATTTGTGTCATTGGATGAACATTTAGGTCATTTTCGTCCTCCCTAGGCTTATTCTTGTCTAATTAGGGTTTTTAAGCAATCTTGTGCATCCAATAAGTTCATTTGTGTCATTGGATGAACATTTAGGTCATTTTCGTCCTCCCTAGGCTTAGTCTTGTCCAATTAGGGTTTTTAAGCAATCTTGTGCATCCAATAGGTGTGTTTGTGTCATTGGATGAACATTTAGGTCATTTTCGTCCTCCTTAGGCTTATTCTTGTCCAATTAGGGTTTTTAAGCAATATTGTGCATCCAATAAGTTCATTTGGGTCATTGGATGAACATTTAGGTCATTTTCGTCCTCCCTAGGCTTATTCTTGTCCAATTAGGGTTTTTAACCAATCTTGTGCATCCAATAGGTGTGTTTGTGTCATTGGATGAACATTTAGGTCATTTTCGTCCTCCCTTGGCTTATGCTTATCCAATTAGGGTTTTTAACCAATCTTGTGCATCCAATAAGTTCATTTGTGTCATTGGATAAACATTTAGGTCATTTTCGTCCACCCTAGGCTTATTCTTGTCCAATTAGGGTTTTTAACCAATCTTGTGCATCCAATAAGTTCATTTGTGTCATTGGATTAACATTTAGGTCATTTTCGTCCTCCCTAGGCTTATTCTTGTCCAATTAGGGTTTTTGACCAATCTTGTGCATCCAATAGGTGTGTTTGTGTCATTGGATGAACATTTAGGTCATTTTCGTCCTCCCTAGGCTTATTCTTGTCCAATTAGGGTTTTTAACCAATCTTGTGCATCCAATAAGTTCATTTGTGTCATTGGATTAACATTTAAGTCATTTTCGTCCTCCCTAGGCTTATTTTTGTCCAATAAGGGTTTCTAACCAATCTTGTGCATCCAATAGGTGTGTTTGTGTCATTGGATGAACATTTAGGTCATTTTCGTCCTCCCTAGGCTTATTCTTGTCCAATTAGGGTTTTTAACCAATCTTGTGCATCCAATAAGTTCATTTGTGTCATTGGATGAACATTTAGGTCATTTTTGTCCTCCCAAGGCTTATTCTTGTCCAATAAGGGTTTCTAACCAATCTTGTGCATCCAATAGGTGTGTTTTTGTCATTTGATGAAAATTTAGGTCATTTTCGTCCTCCGTATGCTTATTCTTGTCCAATTAGGGTTTTTAACCAATCTTGTGCATCCAATAGGTGTGTTTGTGTCATTGGATGAACATTTAGGTCATTTTCGTCCTCCCTAGGCTTATTCTTGTCCAATTAGGGTTTCTAACCAATCTTGTGCATCCAATAGGTGTGTTTGTGTCATTGGATGAACATTTAGGTCATTTTCGTCCTCCCTAGGCTTATTCTTGTCCAATTAGGGTTTTTAACCAATCTTGTGCATCCAATAAGTTCATTTGTGTCATTGGGTGAACACTTAGGTCATTTTCGTTCTCCCTAGGCTTATTCTTGTCCAATTAGGGTTTCTAACCAATCTTGTGCATCCAATAGGTGTGTTTAGTCATTTGATGAACTTTTAGGTTATTTTCGTCCTCTCTAGGCTTATTCTTGTCCAATTAGGGTTTTTAACCAATCTTGTGCATCCAATAAGTTCATTTGTGTCATTGGATTAACATTTAGGTCATTTTCGTCCTCCCTAGGCTTATGCTTGTCCAATTAGGGTTTCTAACCAATCTTGTGCATCCAATAGGTGTGTTTGTGTCATTGGATGAACATTTAGGTCATTTTCGTCCTCCCTAGGCTTATTCTTGTCCATTTAGGGTTTTTAACCAATCTTGTGCATCCAATAAGTTCATTTGTGTCATTGGATGAACATTTAGGTCATTTTCGTCCTCCCTAGGCTTATTCTTGTCCAATTAGGGTTTTTAACCAATCTTGTGCATCCAATAAGTTCATTTGTGTCATTGGATGAACATTTAGGTCATTTTCGTCCTCCCTAGTCTTATTCTTGGCGAATTAGGGTTTTTAACCAATCTTGTGCATCCAATATGTTCATTTGTGTCATTGGATGAACATTTAGGTCATTTTCGTCCTCCCTATGCTTATTCTTGTCCATTTTGGGTTTTTAACCAATCTTGTGCATCCAATAAGTTCATTTGTGTCATTGGATGAACATTTAGGACATTTTCGTCATCCCTAGTCTTATTCTTGTCCAATTAGGGTTTTAAGCAATCTTGTGCATCCAATATGTGTGTTTGTGTTATTGGATGAACATTTAGGTCATTTTAGTCCTCCCTATGCTTATTCTTGTCCAATTAGGGTTTTTAACCAATCTTGTGCATCCAATAAGTTCATTTGTGTCATTGGATGAACATTTAGGTCATTTACGTCCTCCCTAGGCTTATTCTTGTCCAATTAGGGTTTTTAACCTATCTTGTGCATCCAATATGTTCATTTGTGTCATTGGATGAACATTTAGGTCATTTTCGTCCTCCCTAGGCTTGTTCTTGTCCAATTAGGGTTTTTATGCAATCTTGTGCATCCAATAGGTGTGTTTGTGTCATTGGAGGAACATTTAGGTCATTTTCGTCCTCCCTAGTCTTATTCTTGTCGAATTAGGGTTTTTATGCAATCTTGTGCATCCAATACGTGTGTTTGTGTCATTGGAGGAACATTTAGGTCATTTTCGTCCTCCCTAGTCTTATTCTTGTCCAATTAGGGTTTTTATGCAATCTTGTGCATCCAATAGGTGTGTTTGTGTCATTGGACGAACATTTATGTCATTTTCGTCCTCCCTAGGCTTATTCTTGTCCAATTAGGGTTTTTAACCAATCTTGTGCATCCAATAGGTGTGTTTGTGTCATTGGATGAACATTTAGGTCATTTTCGTCCTCCCTAGGCTTATTCTTGTCCAATTAGGGTTTTTAACCAATCTTGTGCATCCAACAAGTTCATTTGTGTCATTGGATGAACATTTAGGTCATTTTCGTCCTCCCTAGGCTTATTCTTGTTCATATAGGGTTTCTAACCAATCTTGTGCATCCAATAGGTGTATTTGTGTCATTGGATGAACATTTAGGTCATTTTCGTCCTCCCTAGGCTTATTCTTGTCTAATTAGGGTTTTTAAGCAATCTTGTGCATCCAATAAGTTCATTTGTGTCATTGGATGAACATTTAGGTCATTTTCGTCCTCCCTAGGCTTATTCTTGTCCAATTAGGGTTTTTAACCAATCTTGTGCATCCAATAGGTGTGTTTGTGTCATTGGATGAACATTTAGATCATTTTCGTCCTCCCTAGGCTTATTCTTGTCCAATTAGGGTTTTTAAGCAATCTTGTGGATCCAATAAGTTCATTTGTGTCATTGGTTGAACATTTAGGTCATTTTCGTCCTCCCTAGGCTTATTCTTGTCCAATTAGGGTTTTTAACCAATCTTGTGCATCCAATAGGTGTGTTTGTGTCATTGGATGAACATTTAGGTCATTTTCGTCCTCCCTAGGCTTATTCTTGTCCAATTAGGATTTTTAACCAATCTTGTGCATCCAATAAGTTCATTTGTGTCATTGGATTAACATTTAGGTCATTTTAGTCCTCCCTGGAATTATTCTTGTCCAATAAGGGTTTCTAACCAATCTTGTGCATCCAATAAGTTCATTTGTGTCATTGGATGAACATTTAGGTCATTTTCGTCCTCACCAGGCTTAGTTTTGTGCAATTAGGGTTTTTAACCAATCTTGTGGATCCAATAGGTGTGTTTGTGTCATTAGATGAACATTTAGGTCATTTTCATCCTCCCTAGGCTTATTGTTGTCTAATTAGGGTTTCTAACCAATCATGTGCATCCAATGACAAGAATAAGCCTAGGCTTATTCTTGTCCAATGACACAAGAATTAAGAACCAATCTTGTGCATCCAATAGGTGTATTTGTGTCATTGGATGAACATTTAGGTCATTTTCGTCCTCCCTAGGCTTATTCTTGTCTAATTAGGGTTTTTAAGCAATCTTGTGCATCCAATAAGTTCATTTGTGTCATTGGATGAACATTTAGGTCATTTTCGTCCTCCATAGGCTTATTCTTGTCTAATTAGGGTTTTTAAGCAATCTTGTGCATCCAATAAGTTCATTTGTGTCATTGGATGAACATTTAGGTTATTTTCGTCCTCACCAGGCTTAGTTTTGTGCAATTAGGGTTTTTAACCAATCTTGTGGATCCAATAGGTGTGTTTGTGTCATTAGATGAACATTTAGGTCATTTTCATCCTCCCTAGGCTTATTGTTGTCTAATTAGGGTTTCTAACCAATCATGTGCATCCAATAGGTGTGTTTGTGTCATTGGATGAACATTTAGGTCATTTTCGTCCTCCCTAGTCTTATTCTTGTCCAATTAGGGTTTTAAGCAATCTTGTGCATCCAATAAGTTCATTTGTGTCATTGGATGAACATTTAGGTTATTTTCGTCCTCAGTAGGCTTAGTTTTGTGCAATTAGGGTTTTTATCCAATCTTGTGCATCCAATAGGTGTGTTTGTGTCATTAGATGAACATTTAGGTCATTTTCATCCTTCCTAGGCTTATTGTTGTCCAATTAGGGTTTTTAACCAATCTTGTGCATCCAATAGGTGTGTTTGTGTCATTGGATGAACATTTAGGTCATTTTCGTCCTCCCTAGGCTTATTCTTGTCCAATTAGGATTTTTAACCAATCTTGTGCATCCAATAAGTTCATTTGTGTCATTGGATGAACATTTAGGTCATTTTCGTCCTCCCTAGGCTTATTCTTGTCCATTTAGGATTTTTAACCAATCTTGTGCATCCAATAAGTTCATTTGTGTCATTGGATGAACATTTAGGTCATTTTCGTCCTACCTAGGCTTATTCTAGTCTAATTAGGGTTTTTAAGCAATCTTGTGCATCCAATAAGTTCATTTGTGTCATTGGATGAAAATTTAGGTCATTTATGTCCTCCCTAGGCTTATTCTTGTCCAATTATGGTTTTTAACCAATCTTGTGCATCCAATAGGTGTGTTTGTGTCATTGGATGAACATTTAGGTCATTTTAGTCCTCCCTAGGCTTATTCTTGTCCAATTACGGTTTCTAACCAATCTTGTGCATCCAATAGGTGTATTTGTGTCATTGGATGAACATTTAGGTCATTTTCGTCCTCCCTAGGCTTATTCTTGTCCAATTTTGGTTTTTAAGCAATCTTGTGCATCCAATAACTTCATTTGTGTCATTGGATGAACATTTAGGCCGTTTTCGTCCTCCCTAGGCTTATTCTTGTCCAATTAGGGTTTTTAACCAATCTTGTGCATCCAATAGGTGTGTTTGTGTCATTGGATGAACATTTAGGTCATTTTCGTCCTCCCTAGGCTTATTCTTGTCCAATTAGGGTTTTTAACCAATCTTGTGCATCCAATAAGTTCATTTGTTTCATTGGATGAACATTTAGGTCATTTTTGTCCTCCCTAGGCTTATTCTTGTTCAATTATGGTTTTTAACCAATCTTGTGCATCCAATAGGTGTGTTTGTGTCATTGGATGAACATTTAGGTGATTTTCGTCCTCCCTAGGCTTATTCTTGTCCAATTACGGTTTCTAACCAATCTTGTGCATCCAATAAGTTCATTTGTGTCATTTGATAAACATTTAGGTCATTTTCGTCCACCCTAGGCTTATTCTTGTCCAATTAGGGTTTCTAACCAATCATGTGCATCCAATAGGTGTGTTTGTGTCATTGGATGAACATTTAGGTCATTTTCGTCCTCCCTAGTCTTATTCTTGTCCAATTAGGGTTTTAAGCAATCTTGTGCATCCAATAAGTTCATTTGTGTCATTGGATGAACATTTAGGTTATTTTCGTCCTCACTAGGCTTAGTTTTGTGCAATTAGGGTTTTTAAGCAATCTTGTGCATCCAATAGGTGTGTTTGTGTCATTGGATGAACATTTAGGTCATTTTCGTCCTCCCTAGGCTTATTCTTGTCTAATTAGGGTTTTGAACCAATCTTGTGCATCCAATAGGTGTGTTTGTGTCATTGGATGAACATTTAGGTCATTTTCGTCCTCCCTAGTCTTATTCTTGTC
>JBBPBR010000572.1:0-58306 GCA_037974775.1 Cicer pinnatifidum | reverse complement strand
TTATTGTTGTCCAATTAGGGTTTTTAACCAATCTTGTGCATCCAATAGGTGTGTTTGTGTCATTGGATGAACATTTAGGTCATTTTCGTCCTCCCTGGTCTTATTCTTGTCCAATTAGGGTTTTAAGCAATCTTGTGCATCCAATAAGTTCATTTGTGTCATTGGATTAAGATTTAAGTCATTTTCGTCCTCCCTAGGCTTATTCTTGTTCAATTAGGGTTTCTAACCAATCTTGTGCATCCAATAAGTTCATTTGTGTCATTGGATGAACATTTAGGTCATTTTCGTCCTCCCTAGAATTATTCTTGTCCAATTAGGGTTTCTAACCAATCTTGTGCATCCAATAAGTTCATTTGTGTCATTGGATGAACATTTAGGTCATTTATGTCCTCCCTAGGCTTATTCTTGTCCAATTAGGATTTTTAAGCAATCTTGTGCATCCAATAGGTGTGTTTGTGTCATTGGATGAACATTTAGGTCATTTATGTCCTCCCTAGGCTTATTCTTGTCGAATTATGGTTTTTAACCAATCTTGTGCATCCAATAGGTGTGTTTGTGTCATTGGATGAACATTTAGGTCATTTTCGTCCTCCCTAGGCTTATTCTTGTCCAATTAGGGTTTTTAACGAATCTTGTGCATCCAATAGGTCTGTTTGTGTCATTGGATGAACATTTAGGTCATTTTCGTCCTCCCTAGGCTTATTCTTGTCCAATTAGGGTTTCTAACCAATCTTGTGCATCCAATAGGTGTATTTGTGTCATTGGATGAACATTTAGGTCATTTTCGTCCTCCATAGGCTTATTCTTGTTTAATTAGGGTTTTTAAGCAATCTTGTGCATCCAATAAGTTCATTTGTCTCATTGGATGAACATTTAGGTCATTTTTGTCCTCCCTAGGTTTATTCTTGTCCAATTAGGGTTTTTAACCAATCTTGTGCATCCAATAGGTGTGTTTGTGTCATTGGATGAACATTTAGGTCATTTTCGTCCTACCTAGGCTTATTCTTGTCCAATTAGGGTTTCTAACCCATCTTGTGCATCCAATAGGTGTATTTGTGTCATTGGATGAACATTTAGGTCATTTTTGTCCTCCCTAGGCTTATTCTTGTCCAATTAGGGTTTTTAAGCAATCTTGTGCATCCAATAAGTTCATTTGTGTCATTGGATGAACATTTAGGTCATTTTCGTCCTCCCTAGGCTAATTCTTGTCCAATTAGGGTTTTTAACCAATCTTGTGCATCCAATAGGTGTGTTTGTGTCATTGGATGAACATTTAGGTCATTTTCGTCCTCCCTAGGCTTATTCTTGTCCAATTAGGATTTTTAACCAATCTTGTGCATCCAATAAGTTCATTTGTGTCATTGGATGAACATTTAGGTCATTTTCCTACTCCCTGGAATTATTCTTGTCCATTTAGGGTTTCTAACCAATCTTGTGCATCCAATAAGTTCATTTGTGTCATTGGATGAACATTTAGGTCATTTTCGTCCTCCCTAGGCTTATTCTTGTCTAATTAGGGTTTTTAAGCAATCTTGTGCATCCAATAAGTTCATTTGTGTCATTGGATGAACATTTAGGTCATTTATGTCCTCCGTAGGCTTATTCTTGTCCAATTATGGTTTTTAACCAATCTTGTGCATCCAATAGGTGTGTTTGTGTCATTGGATGAACATTTAGGTCATTTTAGTCCTCCCTAGGCTTATTCTTGTCCAATTACGGTTTCTAACCAACCTTGTGCATCCAATAGGTGTATTTGTGTCATTGGATGAACATTTAGGTCATTTTCGTCCTCCCTAGGCTTATTTTGGTCCAATTAGGGTTTTTAAGCAATCTTGTGCATCCAATAAGTTCATTTGTGTCATTGGATGAACATTTAGGTCGTTTTCGTCCTCCCTAGGCTTATTCTTGTCCAATTAGGGTTTTTAACCAATCTTGTGCATCCAATAGGTGTGTTTGTGTCATTGGATGAACATTTAGGTCATTTTCGTCCTCCCTAGGCTTATTCTTGTCCAATTAGGGTTTTTAACCAATCTTGTGCATCCAATAAGTTCATTTGTTTCATTGGATGAACATTTAGGTCATTGTTGTCCTCCCTAGGCTTATTCTTGTTCAATTAGGGTTTCTAACCAATCATGTGCATCCAATAGGTGTGTTTGTGTCATTGGATGAACATTTAGGTCATTTTCGTCCTCCCTAGTCTTATTCTTGTCCAATTAGGGTTTTAAGCAATCTTGTGCATCCAATAAGTTCATTTGTGTCATTGGATGAACATTTAGGTTATTTTCGTCCTCACTAGGCTTAGTTTTGTGCAATTAGGGTTTTTAACCAATCTTGTGCATCCAATAGGTGTGTTTGTGTCATTAGATGAACATTTAGGTCATTTTCATCCTTCCTAGGCTTATTGTTGTCCAATTAGGGTTTTTAACCAATCTTGTGCATCCAATAGGTGTGTTTGTGTCATTGGATGAACATTTAGGTCATTTTTGTCCTCCCTAGGCTTATTCTTGTTCAATTAGGGTTTCTAACCAATCATGTGCATCCAATAGGTGTGTTTGTGTCATTGGATGAACATTTAGGTCATTTTCGTCCTCCCTAGTCTTATTCTTGTCCAATTAGGGTTTTAAGCAATCTTGTGCATCCAATAAGTTCATTTGTGTCATTGGATTAAGATTTAAGTCGTTTTCGTCCTCCCTAGGCTTATTCTTGTCCAATTAGGGTTTTTAACCAATCTTGTGCATCCAATAGGTGTGTTTGTGTCATTGGATGAACATTTAGGTCATTTTCGTCCTCCCTAGGCTTATTCTTGTCCAATTAGGGTTTTTAACCAATCTTGTGCATCCAATAGGTGTGTTTGTGTCATTGGATGAACATTTAGGTCATTTTCGTCCTCCCTAGGCTTATTCTTGTCCAATTAGGGTTTTAAACCGATCTTGTGCATCCAATAAGTTCATTTGTGTCATTGGATTAACATTTAGGTCATTTTCGTCCTTCCTAGGCTTATTCTTGTCCGATTAGGGTTTCTAACCAATCTTGTGCATTCAATAGGTGTGTTTGTGTCATTGGATGAACATTTAGGTCATTTTCGTCCTCCCTAGTCTTATTCTTGTCCAATTAGGGTTTTTAACCAATCTTGTGCATCCAATAAGTTCATTTGTGTCATTGGATTAACATTTAGGTCATTTTCGCTCTCCCTAGGCTTATTCTTGTGCAATTCGGGTTTCTAACCAATCTTGTGCATCCAATAAGTGTGTTTGTGTCATTAGATTAACATTTAGGTCATTTTCGTCCTCCCTAGTCTTATTCTTGTCCAATTAGGGTTTTTAACCAATCTTGTGCATCCAATAAGTTCAATTGTGTCATTGGATGAACATTTAGGTCATTTTCGTCCTCCCTAGGCTTATTCTCGTCCAATTAGGGTTTTTAACCAATCTTGTCCATCCAATAGGTGTGTTTGTGTCATTGGATGAACATTTAGGTTATTTTCGTCCTCCCTAGGCTTATTCTTGTCCAATTAGGGTTTTTAAACAATCTTGTGCATCCAATAAGTTCATTTGTGTCATTGGATTAACATTTAGGTCATTTTCGTCCTTCCTAGGCTTATTCTTGTCCAATTAGGGTTTTTAACCAATCTTGTGCATCCAATAGGTGTGTTTGAGTCATTGGATGAACATTTAGGTCATTTTCGTCCTCCCTAGGCTTATTCTTGTCCAATTAGGGTTTTTAACCAATCTTGTGCATCCAATAAGTTCATTTGTGTCATTGGATAAACATTTAGGTCATTTTCGTCCACTCTAGGCTTATTCTTGTCCAATTAGGGTTTTTAACCAATCTTGTGCATCCAATAGGTGTGTTTGTGTCATTGGATGAACGTTTAGGTCATTTTCGTCCACCCTAGGCTTATTCTTGTCCAATTAGGGTTTCTAACCAATCTTGTGCATCCAATAGGTGTATTTGTGTCATTGGATGAACATTTAGGTCATTTTCGTCCTCCCTAGGCTTATTCTTGTCTAATTAGGGTTTTTAAGCAATCTTGTGCATCCAATAAGTTCATTTGTGTCATTGGATGAACATTTAGGTCATTTATGTCCTCCCTAGGCTTATTCTTGTCCAATTATCGTTTTTAACCAATCTTGTGCATCTAATAGGTGTGTTTGTGTCATTGGATGAACATTTAGGTCATTTTCGTCCTCCCTAGGCTTATTCTTGTCCAATTAGGGTTTTTAACCAATCTTGTGCATCCAATAGGTGTGTTTGTGTCATTGGATGAACATTTAGGTCATTTTCGTCCTCCCTAGTCCTATTCTTGTCCAATTAGGGTTTTAAGCAATCTTGTGCATCCAATAAGTTCATTAGTGTCATTGGATGAACAATTAGGTCATTTTCGTCCTCCCTAGTCTTATTCTTGTCCAATTAGGGTTTTAAGCCAATCTTGTGCATCCAATAGGTGTGTTTGTGTCATTTGATGAACATTTAGGTCATTTTCGTCCTCCCAAGGCTTATTCTTATCCAATTAGGGTTTTAAGCAATCTTGTGCATCCAATAAGTTCATTTGTGTCATTGGATTAAGATTTAGGTCATTTTCGTCCTACCTAGGCTTATTCTTGTCCAATTAGGGTTTCTAACCAATCTTGTGCATCCAATAGGTGTATTTGTGTCATTGGGTGAACATTTAGGTCATTTTCGTCCTCCCTAGTCTTATTCTTGTCCAATTAGGGTTTTAAGCAATCTTGTGCATCCAATAAGTTCATTTGTGTCATTGGATGAACATTTAGGTTATTTTCGTCCTCACTAGGCTTAGTTTTGTGCAATTAGGGTTTTTAACCAATCTTGTGCATCCAATAGGTGTGTTTGTGTCATTGGATGAACATTTAGGTCATTTTCGTCCTCCCTAGGCTTATTCTTGTCCAATTAGGATTTTTAACCAATCTTGTGCATCCAATAAGTTCATTTGTGTCATTGGATGAACATTTAGGTCATTTTCGTCCTCCCTAGAATTATTCTTGTCCAATTAGGGTTTCTAACCAATCTTGTGCATCCATTAGGTGTGTTTGTGTCATTGGATGAACATTTAGGTCATTTTCGTCCTCCCTAGGCTTATTCTTGTCCAATTAGGATTTTTAAGCAATCTTGTGCATCCAATAAGTTCATTTGTGTCATTGGATGAACATTTAGGTCATTTTCGTCCTCCCTAGGCTTATTCTTGTTCAATTAGGGTTTCTAACCAATCTTGTGCATCCAATAGGTGTGTTTGTATCATTGGATGAACATTTAGGTCATTTTCGTTCTTCCTAGTCTTATTCTTGTCCAATTAGGGTTTTAAGCAATCTTGTGCATCCAATAAGTTCATTTGTGTCATTGGATGAACATTTAGGTTATTTTCGTCCTCACTAGGCTTAGTTTTGTGCAATTAGGGTTTTTAACCAATCTTGTGCATCCAATAGGTGTGTTTGTGTCATTGGATGAACATTTAGGTCATTTTCGTCCTCCCTAGAATTATTCTTGTCCATTTAGGGTTTCTAACAAATCTTGTGCATCCAATAAGTTCATTTGTGTCATTGGATGAACATTTAGGTCATTTTCGTCCTCCCTAGGCTTATTCTTGTCTAATTAGGGTTTTTAAGCAATCTTGTGCATCCAATAAGTTCATTTGTGTCAGTGGATGAACATTTAGGTCATTTATGTCCTCCCTAGGCTTATTCTTGTCCAATTATGGTTTCTAACCAATCTTGTGCATCCAATAGGTGTGTTTGTGTCATTGGATGAACATTTAGGTCATTTTCGTCCTACCTAGGCTTATTCTTGTCCAATTAGGGTTTCTAACCCATCTTGTGCATCCAATAGGTGTATTTGTGTCATTGGATGAACATTTAGGTCATTTTTGTCCTCCCTAGGCTTATTCTTGTCCAATTAGGGTTTTTAAGCAATCTTGTGCATCCAATAAGTTCATTTGTGTCATTGGATGAACATTTAGGTCATTTTCGTCCTCCCTAGGCTTATTCTTGTCCAATTAGGGTTTTTAACCAATCTTGTGCATCCAATAGGTTTGTTTGTGTCATTGGATGAACATTTAGGTCATTTTCGTCCTCCCTAGGCTTATTCTTGTCCAATTAGGATTTTTAACCAATCTTGTGGATCCAATAAGTTCATTTGTGTCATTGGATGAACATTTAGGTCATTTTCGTCCTCCCTAGAATTATTCTTGTCCATTTAGGGTTTCTAACCAATCTTGTGCATCCAATAAGTTCATTTGTGTCATTGGATGAACATTTAGGTCATTTTCGTCCTCCCTAGGCTTATTCTTGTCTAATTAGGGTTTTTAAGCAATCTTGTGCATCCAATAAGTTCATTTGTGTCATTGGATGAACATTTAGGTCATTTATGTCCTCCCTAGGCTTATTCTTGTCCAATTATGGTTTTTAACCAATCTTGTGCATCCAATAGGTGTGTTTGTGTCATTGGATGAACATTTAGGTCATTTTAGTCCTCCCTAGGCTTATTCTTGTCCAATTACGGTTTCTAACCAACCTTGTGCATCCAATAGGTGTATTTGTGTCATTGGATGAACATTTAGGTCATTTTCGTCCTCCCTAGGCTTATTCTTGTCTAATTAGGGTTTTTAAGCAATCTTATGCATCCAATAAGTTCATTTGTGTCATTGGATGAACATTTAGGTCATTTTCGTCCTCCCTAGGCTTATTCTTGTCTAATTAGGGTTTTTAAGCAATCTTGTGCATCCAATAAGTTCATTTGTTTCATTGGATGAACATTTAGGTCATTTATGTCCTCCCTAGGCTTATGCTTGTCCATTTATGGTTTTTAACCAATCTTGTGCATCCAATAGGTGTGTTTGTGTCATTGGATGAACATTTAGGTCATTTTATTCCTCCCTAGGCTTATTCTTGTCCAATTACGGTTTCTAACCAATCTTGTGCATCCAATAGGTGTATTTGTGTCATTGGATGAACATTTAGGTCATTTTCGTCCTCCCTAGGCTTATTCTTGCCTAATTAGGGTTTTTAAGCAATCTTGTGCATCCAATAAGTTCATTTGTGTCATTGGATGAACATTTAGGTCATTTATGTCCTCCCTAGGCTTATTCTTGTCCAATTATGGTTTTTAACCAATCTTGTGCATCCAATAGGTGTGTTTGTGTCATTGGATGAACATTTAGGTCATTTTAGTCCTCCCTAGGCTTATTCTTGTCCAATTACGGTTTCTAACCAACCTTGTGCATCCAATAGGTGTATTTGTGTCATTGGATGAACATTTAGGTCATTTTCGTCCTCCCTAGGCTTATTTTGGTCCAATAAGGGTTTTTAAGCAATCTTGTGCATCCAATAAGTTCATTTGTGTCATTGGATGAACATTTAGGTCGTTTTCGTCCTCCCTAGGCTTATTCTTGTCCAATTAGGGTTTTTAACCAATCTTGTGCATCCAATAGGTGTGTTTGTGTCATTGGATGAACATTTAGGTCATTTTCGTCCTCCCTAGGCTTATTCTTGTCCAATTAGGGTTTTTAACCAATCTTGTGCATCCAATAAGTTCATTTGTTTCATTGGGTGAACATTTAGGTCATTTTTGTCCTCCCTAGGCTTATTCTTGTTCAATTAGGGTTTCTAACCAATCATGTGCATCCAATAGGTGTGTTTGTGTCATTGGATGAACATTTAGGTCATTTTCGTCCTCCCTAGTCTTATTCTTGTCCAATTAGGGTTTTAAGCAATCTTGTGCATCCAATAAGTTCATTTGTGTCATTGGATGAACATTTAGGTTATTTTCGTCCTCACTAGGCTTAGTTTTGTGCAATTAGGGTTTTTAACCAATCTTGTGCATCCAATAGGTGTGTTTGTGTCATTAGTTGAACATTTAGGTCATTTTCATCCTTCCTAGGCTTATTGTTGTCCAATTAGGGTTTTTAACCAATCTTGTGCATCCAATAGGTGTGTTTGTGTCATTGGATGAACATTTAGGTCATTTTCGTCCTCCCTAGTCTTATTCTTGTCCAATTAGGGTTTTAAGCAATCTTGTGCATCCAATAAGTTCATTTGTGTCATTGGATTAAGATTTAAGTCATTTTCGTCCTCCCTAGGCTTATTCTTGTTCAATTAGGTTTTCTAACCAATCTTGTGCATCCAATAAGTTCATTTGTGTCATTGGATCAACATTTAGGTCATTTTCGTCCTCCCTAGAATTATTCTTGTCCAATTAGGGTTTCTAACCAATCTTGTGCATCCAATAAGTTCATTTGTGTCATTGGATGAATATTTAGGTCATTTTCGTCCTCCCTAGGCTTATTCTTGTCTAATTAGGGTTTTTAAACAATCTTGTGCATCCAATAAGTTCATTTGTGTCATTGGATGAACATTTAGGTCATTTATGTCCTCCCTAGGCTTTTGCTTGTCCAATTATGGTTTTTAACCAATCTTGTGCATCCAATAGGTGTGTTTGTGTCATTGGATGAACATTTAGGTCATTTTATTCCTCCCTAGGCTTATTCTTGTCCAATTACGGTTTCTAACCAATCTTGTGCATCCAATAGGTGTATTTGTGTCATTGGATGAACATTTAGGTCATTTTCGTCCTCCCTAGGCTTATTCTGGTCCAAATAGGGTTTTTAAGCAATCTTGTGCATCCAATAAGTTCATTTGTGTCATTGGATGAACATTTAGGTCGTTTTCGTCCTCCCTAGGCTTATTCTTGTCCAATTAGGGTTTTTAACCAATCTTGTGCATCCAATAGGTGTGTTTGTGTCATTGGATGAACATTTAGGCCATTTTCGTCCTCCCTAGAATTATTCTTGTCCATTTAGGGTTTCTAACCAATCTTGTGCATCCAATAAGTTCATTTTTGTCATTGGATGAACATTTAGATCATTTTCGTCCTCCCTAGGCTTATTCTTGTCTAATTAGGATTTTTAAGCAATCTTGTGCATCCAATAAGTTCATTTGTGTCATTGGATGAACATTTAGGTCATTTATGTCCTCCCTAGGCTTATTCTTGTCCAATTATGGTTTTTAACCAATCTTGTGCATCCAATAGGTGTGTTTGTGTCATTGGATGAACATTTAGGTCATTTTCGTCCTCCCTAGGCTTATCTTTGTCCAATTAGGGTTTTTAACCAATCTTGTGCATCCAATAGGTGTGTTTGTGTCATTGGATGAACATTTAGGTCATTTTCGTCCTACCAAGGCTTATTCTTGTCCAATCAGGGTTTCTAACCAATCTTGTGCATCCAATAGGTGTATTTGTGTCATTGGATGAACATTTAGGTCATTTTCGTCCTCCCTATGCTTATTCTTGTCCAATTAGGGTTTTTAAGCAATCTTGTGCATCCAATAAGTTCATTTGTGTCATTGGATGAACATTTAGGTCATTTTCGTCCTCCCTAGGCTTATTCTTGTCCAATTAGGGTTTCTAACCAATCTTGTGTGTCCAATAAGTTCATTTGTGTCATTGGATAAACATTTAGGTCATTTTCGTCCACCCTAGGCTTATTCTTGTCCAATTAGGGTTTTTAACCAATCTTGTGCATCCAATAGGTGTGTTTGTGTCATTGGATGAACATTTAGGTCATTTTCGTCCTCCCTAGGCTTATTCTTGTCCAATTAGGGTTTCTAACCAATCCTGTGCATCCAATAGGTGAATTTGTGTCATTGGATGAACATTTAGGTCATTTTCGTCCTCCCTAGGCTTATTCTTGTCCAATTAGGGTTTTTAAGCAATCTTGTGCATCCAATAAGTTCAAGTGTGTCATTGGATGAACATTTAAGTCATTTTCGTCCTCCCTAGGCTTATTCTTGTCCAATTAGGGTTTTTAACCAATCTTGTGCATCCAATAGGTTCATTTGTGACATTGGATAAACATTTAGGTCATTTTCGTCCACCCTAGGCTTATTCTTGTCCAATTAGGGTTTTTAACCAATCTTGTGCATCCAATAAGTTCATTTGTGTCATTAGATGAACATTTAGGTCATTTTCGTCCTCCCTAGGCTTATTCTTGTCCAATTAGGGTTTTTAATCAATCTTGTGCATCCAATAAGTTCACTTGTGACATTGGATGAACATTTAGGTCATTTTCGTCCTCCCTAGTCTTATTCTTGTCCAATTAGGGTTTTTAACCAATCTTGTGCATCCAATAAGTTCATTTGTGTCATTGGATGAACATTTAGGTCATTTTTGTCGTCCCTAGTCTTATTCTTGTCGAATTAGGTTTTTATGCAATCTTGTGTATCCAATAGGTGTGTTTGTGTCATTGGAGGAACATTTAGGTCATTTTCGTCCTCCCTAGTCTTATTCTTGTCCAATTAGGGTTTTTATGCAATCTTGTGCATCCAATAGGTGTGTTTGTGTCATTGGACGAACATTTAGGTCATTTTCGTCCTCCCTAAGCTTATTCTTGTCCAATTAGGGTTTTTAACCAATCTTGTGCATACAATAAGTTCATTTGTGTCATTGGATGAACATTTAGGTCATTTTCGTCATCCCTAGTTTTATTCTTGTCCAATTAGGGTTTTAAGCAATCTTGTGCATCCAATATGTGTGTTTGTGTCATTGGATGAACATTTAGGTCATTTTCGTCCTCCCTATGCTTATTCTTGTCCAATTAGGGTTTTTAACCAATCTTGTGCATCCAATAAGTTCATTTGTGTCATTGGTGAACATTTAGGTCATTTACGTCCTCCCTAGGCTTATTCTTGTCCAATTAGGGTTTTTAACCAATCTTGTGCATCCAATAAGTTCATTTGTGTCATTGGATGAACATTTAGGTCATTTTCGTCCTCCCTAGGCTTGTTTTTGTCCAATTAGGGTTTTTATGCAATCTTGTGCATCCAATAGGTGTGTTTGTGTCATTGGAGGAACATTTAGGTCATTTTCGTCCTCCATAGTCTTATTCTTGTCGAATTAGGGTTTTTATGCAATCTTGTGCATCCAATAGGTGTGTTTGTGTCATTGGAGGAACATTTAGGTCATTTTCGTCCTCCCTAGTCTTATTCTTGTCCAATTAGGGTTTTTATGCAATCTTGTGCATCCAATAGGTGTGTTTGTGTCATTGGACGAACATTTAGGTCATTTTCGTCCTCCCTAGGCTTATTCTTGTTCGATTAGGGTTTTAAGGCAATCATGTGCATCCAATAGGTGTGTTTGTGTTATTGGACGAACATTTAGGTCATTTTCGTCCTCCCTAGGCTTATTCTTGTCCAATTAGGGTTTTTAACCAACCTTGTGCATCCAATAAGTTCATTTGTATCATTGGTTGAACATTTAGGTCATTTTCGTCCTCCCTAGGCTTATTCTTGTCCAATTAGGGTTTTTAACCAACCTTGTGCATCCAATAAGTTCATTTGTGTCATTGGTGGAACATTTAGGTCATTTACGTCCTCCCTAGTCTTATTCTTGTCCAATTAGGGTTTTTATGCAATCTTGTGCATCCAATAGGTGTGTTTGTGTCATTGGACGAACAATTAGGTCATTTTCGTCCTCCCTAGGCTTATTCTTGTCCAATTAGGGTTTTTAACCAATCTTGTGCATCCAATAAGTTCATTTGTGTCATTGGATGAACATTTAGGTCATTTTCGTCCTCCCTAGGCTTATTCTTGTCCAATTAGGGTTTTTAACCAATCTTGTGCATCCAATAGGTGTGTTTGTGTCATTGGATGAACATTTAGGTCATTTTCGTCCTCCCTAGGCTTATTCTTGTCCAATTAGGGTTTCTAACCAATCTTGTGCATCCAATAGGTGTGTTTGTGTCATTAGATTAACATTTAGGTCATTTTCGTCCTCCCTAGGCTTATTCTTGTCCAATTAGGGTTTTTAACCAATCTTGTGCATCCAATAAGTTCATTTGTGTCATTGGATGAACATTTAGGTCATTTTCGTCCTCCCAAGGCTTATTCTTGTCTAATTAGGGTTTTTAACCAATCTTGTTCATCCAATAGGTGTGTTTGTGTCATTGGATGAACATTTAGGTCATTTTCATCCTCCCTAGGCTTATTCTTGTCCAATTAGGGTTTTTAAGCAATCTTGTGCATCCAATAAGTTCATTTGTGTCATTGGATGAACATTTAGGTCATTTTCGTCCTCCCTAGGCTTATTCTTGTCCAATTAGGGTTTTTAACCAATCTTGTGCATCCAATAAGTTCATTTGTGTCATTGGATGAACATTTAGGTCATTCTCTTCCTCCCTAGGCTTATTCTTGTCCAATTAGGGTTTTTAAGCAATCTTGTGCATCCAATAAGTTCATTTGTGTCATTGGATGAACATTTAGGTCATTTTCGTCCTCCCTAGGCTTATTCTTGTCCAATTAGGGTATTTAACCAATCTTGTGCATCCAATAGGTGTGTTTGTGTCATTGGATGAACATTTAGGTCATTTTCGTCCTCCCTAGGCTTATTCTTGTCCAATTAGGATTTTTAACCAATCTTGTGCATCCAATAAGTTCATTTGTGTCATTGGATGAACATTTAGGTCATTTTCCTACTCCCTGGAATTATTCTTGTCCATTTAGGGTTTCTAACCAATCTTGTGCATCCAATAAGTTCATTTGTGTCATTGGATGAACATTTAGGTCATTTTCGTCCTCCCTAGGCTTATTCTTGTCTAATTAGGGTTTTTAAGCAATCTTGTGCATCCAATAAGTTCATTTGTGTCATTGGATGAACATTTAGGTCATTTATGTCCTCCGTAGGCTTATTCTTGTCCAATTATGGTTTTTAACCAATCTTGTGCATCCAATAGGTGTGTTTGTGTCATTGGATGAACATTTAGGTCATTTTAGTCCTCCCTAGGCTTATTCTTGTCCAATTACGGTTTCTAACCAACCTTGTGCATCCAATAGGTGTATTTGTGTCATTGGATGAACATTTAGGTCATTTTCGTCCTCCCTAGGCTTATTTTGGTCCAATTAGGGTTTTTAAGCAATCTTGTGCATCCAATAAGTTCATTTGTGTCATTGGATGAACATTTAGGTCGTTTTCGTCCTCCCTAGGCTTATTCTTGTCCAATTAGGGTTTTTAACCAATCTTGTGCATCCAATAGGTGTGTTTGTGTCATTGGATGAACATTTAGGTCATTTTCGTCCTCCCTAGGCTTATTCTTGTCCAATTAGGGTTTTTAACCAATCTTGTGCATCCAATAAGTTCATTTGTTTCATTGGATGAACATTTAGGTCATTGTTGTCCTCCCTAGGCTTATTCTTGTTCAATTAGGGTTTCTAACCAATCATGTGCATCCAATAGGTGTGTTTGTGTCATTGGATGAACATTTAGGTCATTTTCGTCCTCCCTAGTCTTATTCTTGTCCAATTAGGGTTTTAAGCAATCTTGTGCATCCAATAAGTTCATTTGTGTCATTGGATGAACATTTAGGTTATTTTCGTCCTCACTAGGCTTAGTTTTGTGCAATTAGGGTTTTTAACCAATCTTGTGCATCCAATAGGTGTGTTTGTGTCATTAGATGAACATTTAGGTCATTTTCATCCTCCCTAGGCTTATTCTTGTCCAATTAGGGTTTTTAACCAATCTTGTGCATCCAATAAGTTCATTTGTGTCATTGGATAAGCATTTAGGTCATTTTCGTCCTCCCTAGGCTTATTCTTGTTCAATTAGGGTTTCTAAACAATCTTGTGCATCCAATAGGTGTGTTTGTGTCATTGGATGAACATTTAGGTCATTTTCGTCCTCCCTAGTCTTATTCTTGTCCAATTAGAGTTTTAAGCTATCTTGTGCATCCAATAAGTTCATTTGTGTCATTGGATGAACATTTAGGTTATTTTCGTCCTCACTAGGCTTAGTTTTGTGCAATTAGGGTTTTTAACCAATCTTGTGCATCCAATAGGTGTGTTTGTGTCATTGGATGAACATTTAGGTCATTTTCGTCCTCCCTAGAATTATTCTTGTCCATTTAGGGTTTCTAACAAATCTTGTGCATCCAATAAGTTCATTTGTGTCATTGGATGAACATTTAGGTCATTTTCGTCCTCCCTAGGCTTATTCTTGTCTAATTAGGGTTTTTAAGCAATCTTGTGCATCCAATAAGTTCATTTGTGTCAGTGGATGAACATTTAGGTCATTTATGTCCTCCCTAGGCTTATTCTTGTCCAATTATGGTTTCTAACCAATCTTGTGCATCCAATAGGTGTGTTTGTGTCATTGGATGAACATTTAGGTCATTTTCGTCCTACCTAGGCTTATTCTTGTCCAATTAGGGTTTCTAACCCATCTTGTGCATCCAATAGGTGTATTTGTGTCATTGGATGAACATTTAGGTCATTTTTGTCCTCCCTAGGCTTATTCTTGTCCAATTAGGGTTTTTAAGCAATCTTGTGCATCCAATAAGTTCATTTGTGTCATTGGATGAACATTTAGGTCATTTTCGTCCTCCCTAGGCTTATTCTTGTCCAATTAGGGTTTTTAACCAATCTTGTGCATCCAATAGGTTTGTTTGTGTCATTGGATGAACATTTAGGTCATTTTCGTCCTCCCTAGGCTTATTCTTGTCCAATTAGGATTTTTAACCAATCTTGTGGATCCAATAAGTTCATTTGTGTCATTGGATGAACATTTAGGTCATTTTCGTCCTCCCTAGAATTATTCTTGTCCATTTAGGGTTTCTAACCAATCTTGTGCATCCAATAAGTTCATTTGTGTCATTGGATGAACATTTAGGTCATTTTCGTCCTCCCTAGGCTTATTCTTGTCTAATTAGGGTTTTTAAGCAATCTTGTGCATCCAATAAGTTCATTTGTGTCATTGGATGAACATTTAGGTCATTTATGTCCTCCCTAGGCTTATTCTTGTCCAATTATGGTTTTTAACCAATCTTGTGCATCCAATAGGTGTGTTTGTGTCATTGGATGAACATTTAGGTCATTTTAGTCCTCCCTAGGCTTATTCTTGTCCAATTACGGTTTCTAACCAACCTTGTGCATCCAATAGGTGTATTTGTGTCATTGGATGAACATTTAGGTCATTTTCGTCCTCCCTAGGCTTATTTTGGTCCAATTAGGGTTTTTAAGCAATCTTGTGCATCCAATAAGTTCATTTGTGTCATTGGATGAACATTTAGGTCGTTTTCGTCCTCCCTAGGCTTATTCTTGTCTAATTAGGGTTTTTAAGCAATCTTGTGCATCCAATAAGTTCATTTGTGTCATTGGATGAACATTTAGGTCATTTTCGTCCTCCCTAGGCTTATTCTTGTCCAGTTTGGATTTTTAACCAATCTTGTGCATCCAATAAGTTCATTTGTGTTATTGGATGAACATTTAGGTCATTTTCGTCCTCCCTAGCCTTATTCTTGTCCAATTAGGGTTTCTAACCAATCTTGTGCATCCAATAAGTTCATTTGTGTCATTGGATGAACATTTAGGTCATTTTCGTCCTCCCTAGGCTTATTCTTGTCCAATTAGGGTTTTTAACCAATCTTGTGGATCCAATAGGTGTGTTTGTGTCATTGGATGAACATTTAGGTCATTTTCGTCCTCCCTAGGCTTATTCTTGTCCAATTAGGGTTTTTAACCAATGTTGTGCATCCAATAAGTTCATTTGTGTCATTGGATAAACATTTAGGTCATTTTCGTCCTCCCTAGGCTTATTCTTGTCCAATTAGGGTTTTTAACCAATCTTGTGCATCCAATAGGTGTGTTTGTGTCATTGGATGAAAATTTAGGTCATTTTCGTCCTCCCTAGGCTTATTCTTGTCCAATTTGGGTTTTTAACCAATCTTGTGCATCCAATAAGTTCATTTGTTTCATTGGGTGAACATTTAGGTCATTTTTGTCCTCCCTAGGCTTATTCTTGTTCAATTAGGGTTTCTAACCAATCATGTGCATCCAATAGGTGTGTTTGTGTCATTGGATGAACATTTAGGTCATTTTCGTCCTCCCTAGTCTTATTCTTGTCCAATTAGGGTTTTAAGCAATCTTGTGCATCCAATAAGTTCATTTGTGTCATTGGATGAACATTTAGGTTATTTTCGTCCTCACTAGGCTTAGTTTTGTGCTATTAGGGTTTTTAACCAATCTTGTGCATCCAATAGGTGTGTTTGTGTCATAAGATGAACATTTAGGTCATTTTCATCCTTCCTAGGCTTATTGTTGTCCAATTAGGGTTTTTAACCAATATTGTGCATCCAATAGGTGTGTTTGTGTCATTGGATGAACATTTAGGTCATTTTCGTCCTCCCTAGTCTTATTCTTGTCCAATTAGGGTTTTCAGCAATCTTGTGCATCCAATAAGTTCATTTGTGTCATTGGATTAAGATTTAAGTCATTTTCGTCCTCCCTAGGCTTATTCTTGTTCAATTAGGTTTTCTAACCAATCTTGTGCATCCAATAAGTTCATTTGTGTCATTGGATCAACATTTAGGTCATTTTCGTCCTCCCTAGAATTATTCTTGTCCAATTAGGGTTTCTAACCAATCTTGTGCATCCAATAAGTTCATTTGTGTCATTGGATGAACATTTAGGTCATTTTCGTCCTCCCTAGGCTTATTCTTGTCTAATTAGGGTTTTTAAGCAATCTTGTGCATCCAATAAGTTCATTTGTGTCATTGGATGAACATTTAGGTCATTCATGTCCTCCCTAGGCTTTTGCTTGTCCAATTATGGTTTTTAACCAATCTTGTGCATCCAATAGGTGTGTTTGTGTCATTGGATGAACATTTAGGTCATTTTATTCCTCCCTAGGCTTATTCTTGTCCAATTACGGTTTCTAACCAATCTTGTGCATCCAATAGGTGTATTTGTGTCATTGGATGAACATTTAGGTCATTTTCGTCCTCCCTAGGCTTATTCTGGTCCAAATAGGGTTTTTAAGCAATCTTGTGCATCCAATAAGTTCATTTGTGTCATTGGATGAACATTTAGGTCGTTTTCGTCCTCCCTAGGCTTATTCTTGTCCAATTAGGGTTTTTAACCAATCTTGTGCATCCAATAGGTGTGTTTGTGTCATTGGATGAACATTTAGGCCATTTTCGTCCTCCCTAGAATTATTCTTGTCCATTTAGGGTTTCTAACCAATCTTGTGCATCCAATAAGTTCATTTTTGTCATTGGATGAACATTTAGATCATTTTCGTCCTCCCTAGGCTTATTCTTGTCTAATTAGGATTTTTAAGCAATCTTGTGCATCCAATAAGTTCATTTGTGTCATTGGATGAACATTTAGGTCATTTATGTCCTCCCTAGGCTTATTCTTGTCCAATTATGGTTTTTAACCAATCTTGTGCATCCAATAGGTGTGTTTGTGTCATTGGATGAACATTTAGGTCATTTTCGTCCTCCCTAGGCTTATCTTTGTCCAATTAGGGTTTTTAACCAATCTTGTGCATCCAATAGGTGTGTTTGTGTCATTGGATGAACATTTAGGTCATTTTCGTCCTACCAAGGCTTATTCTTGTCCAATCAGGGTTTCTAACCAATCTTGTGCATCCAATAGGTGTATTTGTGTCATTGGATGAACATTTAGGTCATTTTCGTCCTCCCTATGCTTATTCTTGTCCAATTAGGGTTTTTAAGCAATCTTGTGCATCCAATAAGTTCATTTGTGTCATTGGATGAACATTTAGGTCATTTTCGTCCTCCCTAGGCTTATTCTTGTCCAATTAGGGTTTCTAACCAATCTTGTGCATTCAATAGGTGTATTTGTGTCATTGGATGAACATTTAGGTCATTTTGGTCCTCCCTAGGCTTATTCTTGTCCAATTGAGGTTTTTAAGCAATCTTGTGCATCCAATAAGTTCATTTGTGTCATTGGATGAACATTTAGGTCATTTTCGTCCTCCCTAGGCTTATTCTTGTCCAATTAGGGTTTTTAACCAATCTTGTGCATCCAATAGGTGTGTTTGTGTCATTGGATGAACATTTAGGTCATTTTCGTTCATTCTAGGCTTATTCTTGTCCAATTAGGGTTTTTTACCAATCTTGTGCATCCAATAAGTTCATTTGTGTCATTGGATAAACATTTAGGTCATTTTCGTCCACCCTAGACTTATTCTTGTCCCATTAGGGTTTTTAACCAATCTTGTGCATCCAATAAGTTCATTTGTGTCATTGGATGAACATTTAAGTCATTTTCGTCCTCCCAAGGCTTATTCTTGTCCAATTAGGGTTTTTAACCAATCTTGTGCATCCAATAAGTTCATTTGTGTCATTGGATGAACATTTAGGTCATTTTCGTCCTCCCAAGGCTTATTCTTGTTCAGTTAGGCTTTTTAACCAATCTTGTGCATCCAATAAGTTCATTTGTGTCATTGGATGAACATTTAGGTCATTTTCGTCCTCCCTAGGCTTATTCTTGTCCAATTAGGGTTTTTAACCAATCTTGTGCATCCAATAGGTGTGTTTGTGTCATTGGATGAACATTTAGGTCATTTTCGTCCTCCCTAGGCTTTTTCTTGTCCAATTAGGGTTTTTAACCAATCTTGTGCATCCAATAAGTTCATTTGTGTCATTGGATGAACATTTAGGTCATTTTCGTCCTCCCTAGGCTTATTCTTGTCAAATTAGGGTTTCTAACCAATCTTTTGCATCCAATAGGTGTATTTGTTTCATTGGATGAACATTTAGGTCATTTTCGTCCTCCCTAGGCTTATTCTTGTCCAATTAGGGTTTTTAAGCAATCTTGTGCATCCAATAAGTTCATTTGTGTCATTGGATGAACATTTAGGTCATTTTCGTCCTCCCTAGGCTTATTCTTGTCCAATTAGGGTTTTTAACCAATCTTGTGCATCCAATAGGTGTGTTTGTGTCATTGGATGAACATTTAGGTCGTTTTCGTCCTCCCTAGTCTTATTCTTGTCCAATTAGGGTTTCTAACCAATCTTGTGCATCCAATAGATGTATTTGTGTCATTGGATGAACATTTAGGTCATTTTCGTCCTCCCTAGGCTTATTCTTGTCTAATTAGGGTTTTTAAGCAATCTTGTGCATCCAATAAGTTCATTTGTGTCATTGGATGAACATTTAGGTCATTTTCGTCCTCCCTAGGCTTATTCTTGTCCAATTAGGGTTTTTAACCAATCTTGTGCATCCAATAGGTGTGTTTGTCTCATTGGATGAACATTTAGGTCATTTTTGTTCTCCCAAGACTTATTCTTGTCCAATTAGGGTTTCTAACCAATCTTTTGCATCCAATAGGTGTATTTGTGTTATTTGATGAACATTTAGGTCATTTTCGTCCTCCCTAGGCTTATTCTTGTCCATTTAGGGTTTTTAACCAATCTTGTGCATCCAATAGGTGTGTTTGTCTCATTGGATGAACATTTAGGTCATTTTCGTCCTCCCTAGGCTTATTCTTGTCCAATTAGGGTTTCTAACCAATCTTGTGTATCCAATAGATGTATTTGTGTCATTGGATGAACATTCAGGTCATTTTCATCCTCCCTAGGCTTATTCTTGTCCAATTAGGGTTTCTAACCAATCTTTTGCATCCAATAGGTGTATTTGTGTCATTGGATGAACATTTAGGTCATTTTCGTCCTCCATAGTCTTATTCTTGTCCAATTAGGGTTTTAAGCAATCTTGTGCATCCGATAAGTTCATTTGTGTCATTGGATGAACATTTAGGTCATTTTCGTCCTCCCTAGGCTTATTCTTGTCTAATTAGGGTTTTTAAGCAATCTTGTGCATCCAATAAGTTCATTTGTGTCATTGGATGAACATTTAGGTCATTTATGTCCTCCCTAGGCTTATTCTTGTCCAATTATGGTTTTTAACCAATCTTGTGCATCCAATAGGTGTGTTTGTGTCATTGGATGAACATTTAGGTCATTTTCGTCCTCCCTAGGCTTATTCTTGTCCAATTAGGGTTTCTAACCAATCTTGTGCATCAAATAGGTGTATTTGTGTCATTGGATGAACATTTAGGTCATTTTCCTCCTCCCTAGGCTTATTCTTGTCCAATTAGGGTTTTTAAGCAATCTTGTGCATCCAATAAGTTCATTTGTGTCATTGGATGAACATTTAGGTCATTTTCGTCCTCCCTAGGCTTATTCTTGTCTAATTAGGGTTGTTAAGCAATCTTGTGCATCCAATAAGTTCATTTGTGTCATTGGATGAACATTTAGGTCATTTATGTCCTCCCTAGGCTTATTCTTGTCCAATTATGGTTTTTAACCAATCTTGTGCATCCAATAGGTGTGTTTGTGTCATTGGATGAACATTTAGGTCATTTTCGTCCTCGCTAGGCTTATTCTTGTCCAATTAGGGTTTCTAACCAATCTTGTGCATCCAATAGGTGTATTTGTGTCATTGGATGAACATTTAGGTCATTTTCGTCCTCCCTAGGCTTATTCTTGTCCAATTAGGGTTTTTAACTAATCTTGTGCATCCAATAGGTGTGTTTGTGTCATTGGATGAACATTTAGGTCATTTTCGTCCTCCCTAGGCTTATTCTTGTCCAATTAAGGTTTTTAAGCAATCTTGTGCATCCAATAAGTTCATTTGTGTCATTGGATGAACATTTAGGTCATTTATGTCCTCCCTAGGCTTATTCTTGTCCAATTATGGTTTTTAACCAATCTTGTGCATCCAATAGGTGTGTTTGTGTCATTGGATGAACATTTAGGTCATTTTCGTCCTACCTAGGCTTATTCTTGTCCAATTAGGGTTTCTAACCCATCTTGTGCATCCAATAGGTGTATTTGTGTCATTGGATGAACATTTAGGTCATTTTCCTCCTCCCTAGAATTATTCTTGTCCATTTAGGGTTTCTAACCAATCTTGTGCATCCAATAAGTTCATTTGTGTCATTGGATGAACATTTAGGTCATTTTCGTCCTCCCTAGGCTTATTCTTGTCTAATTAGGGTTTTTAAGCAATCTTGTGCATCCAATAAGTTCATTTGTGTCATTGGATGAAAATTTAGGTCATTTATGTCCTCCCTAGGCTTATTCTTGTCCAATTATGGTTTTTAACCAATCTTGTGCATCCAATAGGTGTGTTTGTGTCATTGGATGAACATTTAGGTCATTTTCGTCCTCCCTAGGCTTATTCTTGTCCAATTACGGTTTCTAACCAACCTTGTGCATCCAATAGGTGTATTTGTGTCATTGGATGAACATTTAGGTCATTTTCGTCCTCCCTAGGCTTATTTTGGTCCAATTAGGGTTTTTAAGCAATCTTGTGCATCCAATAAGTTCATTTGTGTCATTGGATAAACATTTAGGTCGTTTTCGTCCTCCCTAGGCTTATTCTTGTCCAATTAGGGTTTTTAACCAATCTTGTGCATCCAATAGGTGTGTTTGTGTCATTGGATGAACATTTAGGTCATTTTCGTCCTCCCTAGGCTTATTCTTGTCCAATTAGGGTTTTTAACCAATCTTGTGCATCCAATAAGTTCATTTGTTTCATTGGATGAACATTTAGGTCATTTTTGTCCTCCCTAGGCTTATTCTTGTTCAATTAGGGTTTCTAACCAATCATGTGCATCCAATAGGTGTGTTTGTGTCATTGGATGAACATTTAGGTCATTTTCGTCCTGCCTAGGCTTATTTTGGTCCAATTAGGGTTTTTAAGCAATCTTGTGCATCCAATAAGTTCATTTGTGTCATTGGATGAACATTTAGGTCGTTTTCGTCCTCCCTAGGCTTATTCTTGTCCAATTAGGGTTTTTAACCAATCTTGTGCATCCAATAGGTGTGTTTGTGTCATTGGATGAACATTTAGGTCATTTTCGTCCTCCCTAGGCTTATTCTTGTCCAATTAGGATTTTTAACCAATCTTGTGCATCCAATAAGTTCATTTGTGTCATTGGATGAACATTTAGGTCATTTTCGTCCTCCCTAGAATTATTCTTGTCCATTTAGGGTTTCTAACCAATCTTGTGCATCCAATAGGTGTGTTTGTGTCATTGGATGAACATTTAGGTCATTTTCGTCCTCCCTAGAATTATTCTTGTCCATTTAGGGTTTCTAAGCAATCTTGTGCATCCAATAGGTGTGTTTGTGTCATTAGATGAACATTTAGGTCATTTTCATCCTTCCTAGGCTTATTGTTGTCCAATTAGGGTTTTTAACCAATCTTGTGCATCCAATAGGTGTGTTTGTGTCATTGGATGAACATTTAGGTCATTTTCGTCCTCCCTGGTCTTATTCTTGTCCAATTAGGGTTTTAAGCAATCTTGTGCATCCAATAAGTTCATTTGTGTCATTGGATTAAGATTTAAGTCATTTTCGTCCTCCCTAGGCTTATTCTTGTTCAATTAGGGTTTCTAACCAATCTTGTGCATCCAATAAGTTCATTTGTGTCATTGGATGAACATTTAGGTTATTTTCGTCCTCACTAGGCTTAGTTTTGTGCAATTAGGGTTTTTAACCAATCTTGTGCATCCAATAGGTGTGTTTGTGTCATTGGATGAACATTTAGGTCATTTTCGTCCTCCCTAGAATTATTCTTGTCCATTTAGGGTTTCTAACAAATCTTGTGCATCCAATAAGTTCATTTGTGTCATTGGATGAACATTTAGGTCATTTTCGTCCTCCCTAGGCTTATTCTTGTCTAATTAGGGTTTTTAAGCAATCTTGTGCATCCAATAAGTTCATTTGTGTCAGTGGATGAACATTTAGGTCATTTATGTCCTCCCTAGGCTTATTCTTGTCCAATTATGGTTTCTAACCAATCTTGTGCATCCAATAGGTGTGTTTGTGTCATTGGATGAACATTTAGGTCATTTTCGTCCTACCTAGGCTTATTCTTGTCCAATTAGGGTTTCTAACCCATCTTGTGCATCCAATAGGTGTATTTGTGTCATTGGATGAACATTTAGGTCATTTTTGTCCTCCCTAGGCTTATTCTTGTCCAATTAGGGTTTTTAAGCAATCTTGTGCATCCAATAAGTTCATTTGTGTCATTGGATGAACATTTAGGTCATTTTCGTCCTCCCTAGGCTTATTCTTGTCCAATTAGGGTTTTTAACCAATCTTGTGCATCCAATAGGTTTGTTTGTGTCATTGGATGAACATTTAGGTCATTTTCGTCCTCCCTAGGCTTATTCTTGTCCAATTAGGATTTTTAACCAATCTTGTGGATCCAATAAGTTCATTTGTGTCATTGGATGAACATTTAGGTCATTTTCGTCCTCCCTAGAATTATTCTTGTCCATTTAGGGTTTCTAACCAATCTTGTGCATCCAATAAGTTCATTTGTGTCATTGGATGAACATTTAGGTCATTTTCGTCCTCCCTAGGCTTATTCTTGTCTAATTAGGGTTTTTAAGCAATCTTGTGCATCCAATAAGTTCATTTGTGTCATTGGATGAACATTTAGGTCATTTATGTCCTCCCTAGGCTTATTCTTGTCCAATTATGGTTTTTAACCAATCTTGTGCATCCAATAGGTGTGTTTGTGTCATTGGATGAACATTTAGGTCATTTTAGTCCTCCCTAGGCTTATTCTTGTCCAATTACGGTTTCTAACCAACCTTGTGCATCCAATAGGTGTATTTGTGTCATTGGATGAACATTTAGGTCATTTTCGTCCTCCCTAGGCTTATTTTGGTCCAATTAGGGTTTTTAAGCAATCTTGTGCATCCAATAAGTTCATTTGTGTCATTGGATGAACATTTAGGTCGTTTTCGTCCTCCCTAGGCTTATTCTTGTCCAATTAGGGTTTTTAACCAATCTTGTGCATCCAATAGGTGTGTTTGTGTCATTGGATGAAAATTTAGGTCATTTTCGTCCTCCCTAGGCTTATTCTTGTCCAATTTGGGTTTTTAACCAATCTTGTGCATCCAATAAGTTCATTTGTTTCATTGGGTGAACATTTAGGTCATTTTTGTCCTCCCTAGGCTTATTCTTGTTCAATTAGGGTTTCTAACCAATCATGTGCATCCAATAGGTGTGTTTGTGTCATTGGATGAACATTTAGGTCATTTTCGTCCTCCCTAGTCTTATTCTTGTCCAATTAGGGTTTTAAGCAATCTTGTGCATCCAATAAGTTCATTTGTGTCATTGGATGAACATTTAGGTTATTTTCGTCCTCACTAGGCTTAGTTTTGTGCAATTAGGGTTTTTAACCAATCTTGTGCATCCAATAGGTGTGTTTGTGTCATTAGATGAACATTTAGGTCATTTTCATCCTTCCTAGGCTTATTGTTGTCCAATTAGGGTTTTTAACCAATATTGTGCATCCAATAGGTGTGTTTGTGTCATTGGATGAACATTTAGGTCATTTTCGTGCTCCCTAGTCTTATTCTTGTCCAATTAGGGTTTTCAGCAATCTTGTGCATCCGATAAGTTCATTTGTGTCATTGGATTAAGATTTAAGTCATTTTCGTCCTCCCTAGGCTTATTCTTGTTCAATTAGGTTTTCTAACCAATCTTGTGCATCCAATAAGTTCATTTGTGTCATTGGATCAACATTTAGGTCATTTTCGTCCTCCCTAGAATTATTCTTGTCCAATTAGGGTTTCTAACCAATCTTGTGCATCCAATAAGTTCATTTGTGTCATTGGATGAACATTTAGGTCATTTTCGTCCTCCCTAGGCTTATTCTTGTCTAATTAGGGTTTTTAAGCAATCTTGTGCATCAAATAAGTTCATTTGTGTCATTGGATGAACATTTAGGTCATTTATGTCCTCCCTAGGCTTTTGCTTGTCCAATTATGGTTTTTAACCAATCTTGTGCATCCAATAGGTGTGTTTGTGTCATTGGATGAACATTTAGGTCATTTTATTCCTCCCTAGGCTTATTCTTGTCCAATTACGGTTTCTAACCAATCTTGTGCATCCAATAGGTGTATTTGTGTCATTGGATGAACATTTAGGTCATTTTCGTCCTCCCTAGGCTTATTCTGGTCCAAATAGGGTTTTTAAGCAATCTTGTGCATCCAATAAGTTCATTTGTGTCATTGGATGAACATTTAGGTCGTTTTCGTCCTCCCTAGGCTTATTCTTGTCCAATTAGGGTTTTAAACCAATCTTGTGCATCCAATAGGTGTGTTTGTGTCATTGGATGAACATTTAGGTCATTTTCGTCCTCCCTAGAATTATTCTTGTCCATTTAGGGTTTCTAACCAATCTTGTGCATCCAATAAGTTCATTTGTGTCATTGGATGAACATTTAGGTCATTTTCGTCCTCCCTAGGCTTATTCTTGTCTAATTAGGGTTTTTAAGCAATCTTGTGCATCCAATAAGTTCATTTGTGTCATTGGATGAACATTTAGGTCATTTATGTCCTCCCTAGGCTTATTCTTGTCCATTTATGGTTTTTAACCAATCTTGTGCATCCAATAGGTGTGTTTGTGTCATTGGATGAACATTTAGGTCATTTTCGTCCTACCTAGGCTTATTCTTGTCCAATTAGGGTTTCTAACCCATCTTGTGCATCCAATAGGTGTATTTGTGTCATTGGATGAACATTCAGGTCATTTTTGTCCTCCCAAGGCTTATTCTTGTCCAATTAGGGTTTTTAAGCAATCTTGTGCATCCAATAAGTTCATTTGTGTCATTGGATGAACATTTAGGTCATTTTCGTCCTCCCTAGGCTTATTCTTGTCCAATTAGGGTTTTTAACCAATCTTGTGCATCCAATAGGTGTGTTTGTGTCATTGGATGAACATTTAGGTCATTTTCGTCCTCCCTACGCTTATTCTTGTCCAATTAGGATTTTTAACCAATCTTGTGCATCCAATAAGTTCATTTGTGTCATTGGATGAACATTTAGGTCATTTTCGTCCTCCCTAGAATTATTCTTGTCCATTTAGGGTTTCTAACCAATCTTGTGCATCCAATAAGTTCATTTGTGTCATTGGATGAACATTTAGGTCATTTTCGTCCTCCCTAGGCTTATTCTTGTCTAATTAGGGTTTTTAAGCAATCTTGTGCATCCAATAAGTTCATTTGTGTCATTGGATGAACATTTAGGTCATTTTTGTCCTCCCTAGGTTTATTCTTGTCCAATTAGGGTTTTTAACCAATCTTGTGCATCCAATAGATGTGTTTGTGTCATTGGATGAACATTTAGGTCATTTTCGTCCTACCTAGGCTTATTCTTGTCCAATTAGGGTTTCTAACCCATCTTGTGCATCCAATAGGTGTATTTGTGTCATTGGATGAACATTTAGGTCATTTTTGTCCTCCCAAGGCTTATTCTTGTCCAATTAGGGTTTTTAAGCAATCTTGTGCATCCAATAAGTTCATTTGTGTCATTGGATGAACATTTAGGTCATTTTCGTCCTCCCTAGGCTTATTCTTGTCCAATTAGGGTTTTTAACCAATCTTGTGCATCCAATAGGTGTGTTTGTGTCATTGGATGAACATTTAGGTCATTTTCATCCTCCCTAGGCTTATTCTTGTCCAATTAGGGTTTTTAACTAATCTTGTGCATCCAATAAGTTCATTTGTGTCATTGGATGAACATTTTGGTCATTTTCGTCCTCCCTAGGCTTATTCTTGTCCAATTAGGGTTTTTAACCAATCTTGTGCATCCAATAAGTTCATTTGTGTCGTTGGATGAACATTTAGGTCATTTTCGTCCTCCCTAGGCTTATTCTTGTCCAATTAGGGTTTTTAAGCAATCTTGTGCATCTAATAAGTTCATTTGTGTCATTGGATGAACATTTAGGTCATTTTCGTCCTCCCTAGGCTTATTCTTGTCCAATTAAGGTTTTTAACCAATCTTGTGCATCCAATAAGTTCATTTGTGTCATTGGATGAACATTTAGGTCATTTTCGTCCTCCCTAGGCTTATTCTTGTCTAATTAGGGTTTTTAAGCAATCTTGTGCATCCAATAAGTTCATTTGTGTCATTGGATGAACATTTAGATCATTTTCGTCCTCCCTAGGCTTATTCTTGTCCAATTAGGGTTTATAAGCAATCTTGTGCATCCAATAAGTTCATTTGTGTCATTGGATGAACATTTAGGTCATTTTCGTCCTCCCTAGGCTTATTCTTGTCTAATTAGGGTTTTTAAGCAATCTTGTGCATCCAATAAGTTCATTTGTGTCATTGGATGAACATTTAAGTCATTTATGTCCTCCCTAGGCTTATTCTTGTCCAATTATGGTTTTTAACCAATCTTGTGCATCCAATAGGTGTGTTTGTGTCATTGGATGAACATTTAGGTCATTTTCGTCCTCCGTAGGCTTATTCTTGTCCAATTAGGGTTTCTAACCAATCTTGTGCATCCAATAGGTGTATTTGTGTCATTGGATGAACATTTAGGTCATTTTCATCCTCCCTAGGCTTATTCTTGTCCAATTAGGGTTTTTAAGCAATCTTGTACATCCAATAAGTTCATTTGTGTCATTGGATGAACATTTAGGTCATTTTCGTCCTCCCTAGGCTTATTCTTGTCTAATTAGGGTTTTTAAGCAATCTTGTGCATCCAATAAGTTCATTTGTGTCATTGGATGAACATTTAGGTCGTTTTCGTCCTCCCTAGGCTTATTCTTGTCCAATTAGGGTTTTTAACCAATCTTGTGCATCCAATAGGTGTGTTTGTGTCATTGGATGAACATTTAGGTCATTTTTGTCCTCCCTAGGCTTATTCTTGTCCAATTACGGTTTTTAACCAATCTTGTGCATCCAATAAGTTCATTTGTGTCATTGGATAAACATTTAGGTCATTTTTGTCCACTCTAGGCTTATTCTTGTCCAATTAGGGTTTTTAAGCAATCTTGTGCATCCAATAAGTTCATTTGTGTCATTGGATGAACATTTAGGTCATTTTCGTCCTCCCTAGGCTTATTCTTGTCCAATTAGGGTTTTTAACCAATCTTGTGCATCCAATAGGTGTGTTTGTGACATTGGATGAACATTTAGGCCATTTTCGTCCTCCCTAGAATTATTCTTGTCCATTTAGGGTTTCTAACCAATCTTGTGCATCCAATAAGTTCATTTTTGTCATTGGATGAACATTTAGGTCATTTTCGTCCTCCCTAGGCTTATTCTTGTCTAATTAGGATTTTTAAGCAATCTTGTGCATCCAATAAGTTCATTTGTGTCATTGGATGAACATTTAGGTCATTTATGTCCTCCCTAGGCTTATTCTTGTCCAATTATGATTTTTAACCAATCTTGTGCATCCAATAGGTGTGTTTGTGTCATTGGATGAACATTTAGGTCATTTTCGTCCTACCTAGGCTTATTCTTGTCCAATTAGGGTTTCTAACCCATCTTGTGCATCCAATAGGTGTATTTGTGTCATTGGATGAACATTTAGGTCATTTTCCTCCTCCCTGGAATTATTCTTGTCCATTTAGGGTTTCTAACCAATCTTGTGCATCCAATAAGTTCATTTGTGTCATTGGATGAACATTTAGGTCATTTTCGTCCTCCCTAGGCTTATTCTTGTCTAATTAGGGTTTTTAAGCAATCTTGTGCATTCAATAAGTTCATTTGTGTCATTGGATGAACATTTAGGTCATTTATCTCCTCCCTAGGCTTATTCTTGTCCAATTATGGTTTTTAACCAATCTTGTGCATCCAATAGGTGTGTTTGTGTCATTGGATGAACATTTAGGTCATTTTAGTCCTCCCTAGGCTTATTCTTGTCCAATTACGGTTTCTAACCAATCTTGTGCATCCAATAGGTGTATTTGTGTCATTGGATGAACATTTAGGTCATTTTCGTCCTCCCTAGTCTTATTCTTGTCCAATTAGGGTTTTAAGCAATCTTGTGCATCCAATAAGTTCATTTGTGTCATTGGATTAAGATTTAAGTCATTTTCGTCCTCCCTAGGCTTATTCTTGTTCAATTAGGGTTTCTAACCAATCTTGTGCATCCAATAAGTTCATTTGTGTCATTGGATCAACATTTAGGTCATTTTCGTCCCCCCTAGAATTATTCTTGTCCAATTAGGGTTTCTAACCAATCTTGTGCATCCAATAAGTTCATTTGTGTCATTGGATGAACATTTAGGTCATTTTCGTCCTCCCTAGGCTTATTCTTGTCTAATTAGGGTTTTTAAGCAATCTTGTGCATCCAATAAGTTCATTTGTGTCATTGGATGAACATTTAGGTCATTTATGTCCTCCCTAGGCTTATTCTTGTCCAATTATGGTTTTTAACCAATCTTGTGCATCCAATAGGTGTGTTTGTGTCATTGGATGAACATTTAGGTCATTTTCGTCCTACCTAGGCTTATTCTTGTCCAATTAGGGTTTCTAACCCATCTTGTGCATCCAATAGGTGTATTTGTGTCATTGGATGAACATTTAGGTCATTTTCCTCCTCCCTGGGATTATTCTTGTCCATTTAGGGTTTCTAACCAATCTTGTGCATCCAATAAGTTCATTTGTGTCATTGGATGAACATTTAGGTCATTTTCGTCCTCCCTAGGCTTATTCTTGTCTAATTAGGGTTTTTAAGCAATCTTGTGCATCCAATAAGTTCATTTGTGTCATTGGATGAACATTTAGGTCATTTATGTCCTCCCTAGGCTTATTCTTGTCCAATTATGGTTTTTAACCAATCTTGTGCATCCAATAGGTGTGTTTGTGTCATTGGATGAACATTTAGGTCATTTTAGTCCTCCCTAGGCTTATTCTTGTCCAATTACGGTTTCTAACCAATCTTGTGCATCCAATAGGTGTATTTGTGTCATTGGATGAACATTTAGGTCATTTTCGTCCTCCCTAGGCTTATTTTGGTCCAATTAGGGTTTTTAAGCAATCTTGTGTATCCAATAAGTTCATTTGTGTCATTGGATGAACATTTAGGTCATTTTCGTCCTCCCTAGGCTTATTCTTGTCTAATTAGGGTTTTTAAGCAATCTTGTGCATCCAATAAGTTCATTTGTTTCATTGGATGAACATTTAGGTCATTTATGTCCTCCGTAGGCTTATTCTTGTCCAATTATGGTTTTTAACCAATCTTGTGGATCCAATAGGTGTGTTTGTGTCATTGGATGAACATTTAGGTCATTTTCGTCCTCCTTAGGCTTATTCTTGTCCAATTAGGGTTTCTAACCAATCTTGTGATTCCAATAGGTGTATTGGTGTCATTGGATGAACATTTAGGTCATTTTCTTCCTCCCTAGGCTTATTCTTGTCCAATTAGGGTTTTTAAGCAATCTTGTGCATCCAATAAGTTCATTTGTGTCATTGGATGAACATTTAGGTCATTTTCGTCCTCCCTAGGCTTATTCTTGTCCAATTAGGGTTTTTAACCAATCTTGTGCATCCAATAGGTGTGTTTGTGTCATTGGATGAACATTTAGGTCTTTTTCGTCCTCCCTAGGCTTATTCTTGTCCAATTAGGATTTTTAACCAATCTTGTGCATCCAATAAGTTCATTTGTGTCATTGGATGAACATTTAGGTCATTTTCGTCCTCCCTAGAATTATTCTTGTCCATTTAGGGTTTCTAACCAATCTTGTGCATCCAATAAGTTCATTTGTGTCATTGGATGAACATTTAGGTCATTTTCGTCCTCCCTAGGCTTATTCTTGTCTAATTAGGGTTTTTAAGCAATCTTGTGCATCCAATAAGTTCAATTGTGTCATTGGATGAACATTTAGGTCATTTATGTCCTCCCTAGGCTTATTCTTGTCCAATTATGGTTTTTAACCAATCTTGTGCATCCAATAGGTGTGTTTGTGTCATTGGATGAACATTTAGGTCATTTTAGTCCTCCCTAGGCTTATTCTTGCCCAATTACGGTTTCTAACCAACCTTGTGCATCCAATAGGTGTATTTGTGTCATTGGATGAACATTTAGGTCATTTTCGTCCTCCCTAGGCTTATTTTGGTCCAATTAGGGTTTTTAAGCAATCTTGTGTATCCAATAAGTTCATTTGTGTCATTGGATGAACATTTAGGTCGTTTTCGTCCTCCCTAGGCTTATTCTTGTCCAATTAGGGTTTTTAACCAATCTTGTGCATTTAATAGGTGTGTTTGTGTCATTGGATGAACATTTAGGTCATTTTCGTCTTCCATAGGCTTATTCTTGTCCAATTAGGGTTTTTAACCAATCTTGTGCATCCAATAAGTTCATTTGTTTCATTGGATGAACATTTAGGTCATTTTTGTCCTCCCTAGGCTTATTCTTGTTCAATTAGGGTTTCTAACCAATCATGTGCATCCAATAGGTGTGTTTGTGTCATTGGATGAACATTTAGGTCATTTTCGTCCTCCCTAGTCTTATTCTTGTCCAATTAGGGTTTTAAGCAATCTTGTGCATCCAATAAGTTCATTTGTGTCATTGGATGAACATTTAGGTTATTTTCGTCCTCACTAGGCTTAGTTTTGTGCAATTAGGGTTTTTAACCAATCTTGTGCATCCAATAGGTGTGTTTGTGTCATTAGATGAACATTTAGGTCATTTTCATCCTCCCTAGGCTTATTGTTGTCCAATTAGGGTTTTTAACCAATCTTGTGCATCAAATAAGTTCATTTGTGTCATTGGATGAACAATTAGGTCATTTTCGTCCACCCTAGGCTTATTCTTGTCCAATTAGGCTTTTTAACAAATCTTGTGCATCCAATGAGTTCATTTGTGTCATTGGATGAACATTTAGGTCATTTTCGTCCTCCCAAGGCTTATTCTTGTCCAATTAGGGTTTCTAACCAATCTTGTGCATCCAATAAGTTCATTTGTGTCATTGGATGAACATTTAGGTCATTTTCGTCCTCCATAGGCTTATTCTTGTCCAATTAGGGTTTTTAAGCAATCTTGTGCATCCAATAAGTTCATTTGTGTCATTGGATGAACATTTAGGTCATTTTCGTCCTCCTTAGGCTTATTCTTGTTCAATTAGGGTTTCTAGCCAATCTTGTGCATCCAATAGGTGTGTTTGTGTCATTGGATGAACATTTAGGTCATTTTCGTCCTCCCTAGTCTTATTCTTGTCCAATTAGGGTTTTATGCAATCTTGTGCATCCAATAAGTTCATTTGTGTCATTGGATTAAGATTTAAGTCATTTTCGTCCTCCATAGGCTTATTCTTGTCCAGTTAGGGTTTTTAACCAGTCTTGTGCATCCAATAGGTGTGTTTGTGTCATTGGATGAACATTTAGGTCATTTTCGTCCTCCCTAGTCTTATTCTTGACCAATTAGGGTTTTAAGCAATCTTGTGCATCCAATAAGTTCATTTGTGTCATTGGATGAACATTTAGGTTATTTTCGTCCTCACTAGGCTTAGTTTTGTGCAATTAGGGTTTTTAACCAATCTTGTGCATCCAATAGGTGTGTTTGTGTCATTAGATGAACATTTAGGTCATTTTCATCCTCCCTAGGCTTATTGTTGTCCAATTAGGGTTTTTAACCAATCTTGTGAATCCAATAGGTGTGTTTGTGTCATTGGATGAACATTTAGGTCATTTTCGTCCTCCCTAGTCTTATTCTTGTCCAATTAGGGTTTTAAGCAATCTTGTGCATCCAATAAGTTCATTTGTGTCATTGGATTAAGATTTAAGTCATTTTCGTCCTCCCTAGGCTTATTCTTGTTCAATTAGGGTTTCTAACCAATCTTGTGCATCCAATAGGTGTGTTTGTGTCATTGGATGAACAATTAGGTCATTTTCTTCCTCCCTAGTCTTATTCTTGTCCAATTAGGGTTTTAAGCAATCTTGTGCATCCAATAAGTTCATTTGTGTCATTGGATTAAGATTTAAGTCATTTTCGTCCTCCCTAGGCTTATTCTTGTTCAATTAGGGTTTCTAACTAATCTTGTGCATCCAATAGGTGTATTTGTGTCATTGGATGAACATTTAGGTTATTTTCGTCCTCCCTAGGCTTAGTTTTGTGCAATTAGGGTTTTTAACCAATCTTGTGCATCCAATAGGTGTGTTTGTGTCATTAGATGAACATTTAGGTCATTTTCATCCTCCCTAGGCTTATTGTTGTCCAATTAGGGTTTTTAACCAATCTTATGCATCCAATAGGTGTGTTTGTGTCATTGGATGAACATTTAGGCCATTTTCGTCCTCCCTGGTCTTATTCTTGTCCAATTAGGGTTTTAAGCAATCTTGTGCATCCAATAAGTTCATTTGTGTCATTGGATTAAGATTTAAGTCATTTTCGTCCTCCCTAGGCTTATTCTTGTTCAATTAGGGTTTCTAACCAATCATGTGCATCCAATAGGTGTGTTTGTGTCATTGGATGAACATTTAGGTCATTTTCGTCCTCCCTAGTCTTATTCTTGTCCAATTAAGGTTTTAAGCAATCTTGTGCATCCAATAAGTTCATTTGTGTCATTGGATGAACATTTAGGTTATTTTCGTCCTCACTAGGCTTAGTTTTGTGCAATTAGGGTTTTTAACCAATCTTGTGCATCCAATAGGTGTGTTTGTGTCATTGGATGAACATTTAGGTCATTTTCGTCCTCCCTAGAATTATTCTTGTCCATTTAGGGTTTCTAACAAATCTTGTGCATCCAATAAGTTCATTTGTGTCATTGGATGAACATTTAGGTCATTTTCGTCCTCCCTAGGCTTATTCTTGTCTAATTAGGGTTTTTAAGCAATCTTGTGCATCCAATAAGTTCATTTGTGTCAGTGGATGAACATTTAGGTCATTTATGTCCTCCCTAGGCTTATTCTTGTCCAATTATGGTTTCTAACCAATCTTGTGCATCCAATAGGTGTGTTTGTGTCATTGGATGAACATTTAGGTCATTTTCGTCCTACCTAGGCTTATTCTTGTCCAATTAGGGTTTCTAACCCATCTTGTGCATCCAATAGGTGTATTTGTGTCATTGGATGAACATTTAGGTCATTTTTGTCCTCCCTAGGCTTATTCTTGTCCAATTAGGGTTTTTAAGCAATCTTGTGCATCCAATAAGTTCATTTGTGTCATTGGATGAACATTTAGGTCATTTTCGTCCTCCCTAGGCTTATTCTTGTCCAATTAGGGTTTTTAACCAATCTTGTGCATCCAATAGGTTTGTTTGTGTCATTGGATGAACATTTAGGTCATTTTCGTCCTCCCTAGGCTTATTCTTGTCCAATTAGGATTTTTAACCAATCTTGTGGATCCAATAAGTTCATTTGTGTCATTGGATGAACATTTAGGTCATTTTCGTCCTCCCTAGAATTATTCTTGTCCATTTAGGGTTTCTAACCAATCTTGTGCATCCAATAAGTTCATTTGTGTCATTGGATGAACATTTAGGTCATTTTCGTCCTCCCTAGGCTTATTCTTGTCTAATTAGGGTTTTTAAGCAATCTTGTGCATCCAATAAGTTCATTTGTGTCATTGGATGAACATTTAGGTCATTTATGTCCTCCCTAGGCTTATTCTTGTCCAATTATGGTTTTTAACCAATCTTGTGCATCCAATAGGTGTGTTTGTGTCATTGGATGAACATTTAGGTCATTTTAGTCCTCCCTAGGCTTATTCTTGTCCAATTACGGTTTCTAACCAACCTTGTGCATCCAATAGGTGTATTTGTGTCATTGGATGAACATTTAGGTCATTTTCGTCCTCCCTAGGCTTATTTTGGTCCAATTAGGGTTTTTAAGCAATCTTTTGCATCCAATAAGTTCATTGGTGTCATTGGATGAACATTTAGGTCGTTTTCGTCCTCCCTAGGCTTATTCTTGTCCAATTAGGGTTTTTAACCAATCTTGTGCATCCAATAGGTGTGATTGTGTCATTGGATGAACATTTAGGTCATTTTCGTCCTCCCTAGGCATATTCTTGTCCAATTAGGGTTTTTAACCAATCTTGTGCATCCAATAAGTTCATTTGTTTCATTGGATGAACATTTAGGTCATTTTTGTCCTCCCTAGGCTTATTCTTGTTCAATTAGGGTTTCTAACCAATCATGTGCATCCAATAGGTGTGTTTGTGTCATTGGATGAACATTTAGGTCATTTTCGTCCTCCCTAGTCTTATTCTTGTCCAATTAGGGTTTTAAGCAATCTTGTGCATCCAATAAGTTCATTTGTGTCATTGGATTAAGATTTAAGTCGTTTTCGTCCTCCCTAGGCTTATTCTTGTCCAATTATGGTTTTTAACCAATCTTGTGCATCCAATAGGTGTGTTTGTGTCATTGGATGGACATTTAGGTCATTTTCGTCCTACCTAGGCTTATTCTTGTCCAATTAGGGTTTCTAACCCATCTTGTGCATCCAATAGGTGTATTTGTGTCATTGGATGAACATTTAGGTCATTTTTGTCCTCCCTAGGCTTATTCTTGTCCAATTAGGGTTTTTAAGCAATCTTGTGCATCCAATAAGTTCATTTGTGTCATTGGATGAACATTTAGGTCATTTTCGTCCTCCCTAGGCTTATTCTTGTCCAATTAGGGTTTTTAACCAATCTTGTGCATCCAATAGGTGTGTTTGTGTCATTGGATGAACATTTAGGTCATTTTCGTCCTCCCTAGGCTTATTCTTGTCTAATTAGGGTTTTTACGCAATCTTGTGCATCCAGTAAGTTCATTTGTGTCATTGGATGAACATTTAGGTCATTTTCGTCCTCCCTAGGCTTATTCTTGTCCAATTAGGGTTTTTAACCAATCTTGTGCATCCAATAGGTGTGTTTGTGTCATTGGATGAACATTTAGGTCATTTTCGTCCTCCCTAGGCTTATGCTTGTCAAATTAGGGTTTCTAACCAATCTTTTGCATCCAATAGGTGTATTTGTGTCATTGGATGAACAATTAGGTCATTTTCGGGCTCCCTAGGCTTATTCTTGTCCAATTAGGGTTTTTAAGCAATCTTGTGCATCCAATAAGTTCATTTGTGTCATTGGATGAACATTTAGGTCATTTTCGTCCTCCCTAGGCTTATTCTTGTCCAATTAGGGTTTTTAACCAATCTTGTGCATCCAATAGGTGTGTTTGTGTCATTGGATGAACATTTAGGTCATTTTCGTCCTCCCTAGGCTTATTCTTGTCCAATTAGGGTTTTAAGCAATCTTGTGCATCCAATAAGTTCTTTTGTGTCATTGGATGAACATTTAGGTTATTTTCGTCCTCACTAGGCTTAGTTTTGTGCAATTAGGGTTTCTAAACAATCTTGTGCATCCAATAGGTGTGTTTGTGTCATTAGATGAACATTTAGGTCATTTTTATCCTCCCTAGGCTTATTGTTGTCCAATTAGGGTTTTTAACCAATCTTGTGCATCCAATAGGTGTGTTTGTGTCATTGGATGAACATTTAGGTCATTTTCGTCCTCCCTAGTCTTATTCTTGTCCAATTAGGGTTTTAAGCAATCTTGTGCATCCAATAAGTTCATTTGTGTCATTGGATTAAGATTTAAGTCATTTTTGTCCTCCCTAGGCTTATTCTTGTTCAATTAGGGTTTCTAACCAATCTTTTGCATCCAATAGGTGTGTTTGTGTCATTGGATGAACATTTAGGTCATTTTCGTCCTCCCTAGGCTTATTCTTATCCAATTAGGGTTTTTAAGCAATCTTGTGCATCCAATAAATTCATTTGTGTCATTGGATGAACATTTAGGTCATTTTCGTCCTCCCTAGGCTTATTCTTGTCCAATTAGGGTTTTTAACCAATCTTGTGCATCCAATAGGTGTATTTGTGTCATTGGATGAACATTTAGGTCATTTTCGTCCTCCCTAGGCTTATTCTTGTCCAATTAGGATTTTTAACCAATCTTGTGCATCCAATAAGTTCATTTGTGTCATTGGATGAACATTTAGGTCATTTTCATCCTCCCTAGGCTTATTCTTGTCCAATTAGGGTTTTTACGCAATCTTGTGCATCCAATTTGTTCATTTATGTCATTGGATGAACATTTAGGTCATTTTCGTCCTTCCTAGGCTTATTCTTGTCCAATTAGGGTTTTTAACCAATCTTGTGCATCCAATAAGTTCATTTGTGTCATTGGATGAACATTTAGGTCATTTTCGTCCTCCCTAGGCTTATTCTTGTCCAATTAGGGTTTTTAACCAATCTTGTGCATCCAATAGGTGTGTTTGTGTCATTGGATGAACATTTAGGTCATTTTCGTCCTCCCTAGGCTTATTCTTGTCAAATTAGGGTTTCTAACCAATCTTTTGCATCCAATAGGTGTATTTGTGTCATTGGATGAACATTTAGGTCATTTTCGTCCTCCGTAGGCTTATTCTTGTCCAATTAGGGTTTTTAAGCAATCTTGTGCATCCAATAAGTTCATTTGTGTCATTGAATTAAGATTTAAGTGATTTTCGTCCTCCCTAGGCTTATTCTTGTTCAATTAGGGTTTCTAACCAATCTTGTGCATCCAATAGGTGTGTTTGTGTCATTGGATGAACATTTAGGTCATTTTCGTCCTCCCTAGTCTTATTCTTGTCCAATTAGGGTTTTAAGCAATCTTGTGCATCCAATAAGTTCATTTGTGTCATTGGATGAACATTTAGGTCGTTTTTCCTCCTCCCTAGGCTTATTCTTGTCCAATTAGGTTTTCAAGCAATCTTGTGCATCCAATAAGTTCATTTGTGTCATTGGATGAACATTTAGGTCATTTTCGTCCTCCCTAGGCTTATTCTTGTCCAATTAGGGTTTTTAACCAATCTTGTGCATCCAATAGGTGTGTTTGTGTCATTGGATAAACATTTAGGTCATTTTCGTCAACCCTAGGCTTATTCTTGTCTAATTAGGGTTTTTAACCAATCTTGTGCATCCAATAAGTTCATTTGTGTCATTGGATGAACATTTAGGTCATTTTCGTCCTCCCAAGGCTTATTCTTGTCCAATTAGGGTTTTTAACCAATCTTGTGCATCCAATAAGTTCATTTGTGTCATTGGATGAACATTTAGGTCATTTACGTCCTTCCTAGGCTTATTCTTGTCCAATTAGGGTTTTTAAGCAATCATGTGAATCCAATAAGTTCATTTGTTTCATTGGATGAAAATTTAGGTCATTTTCGTCCTCCATAGGCTTATTCTTGTTCAATTAGGGTTTCTAACCAATCATGTGCATCCAATAGGTGTGTTTGTGTCATTGGATGAACATTTAGGTCATTTTCGTCCTCCCTAGTCTTATTCTTGTCCAATTAGGGTTTTAAGCAATCTTGTGCATCCAATAAGTTCATTTGTGTCATTGGATGAACATTTAGGTTATTTTCGTCCTCACTAGGCTTAGTTTTGTGCAATTAGGGTTTTTAACCAATCTTGTGCATCCAATAGGTGTGTTTGTGTCATTAGATGAACATTGAGGTCATTTTCATCCCCCCTAGGCTTATTGTTGTCCAATTAGGGTTTTTAACCAATCTTGTGCAACCAATAGGTGTGTTTGTGTCATTGGATGAACATTTAGGTCATTTTCGTCCTCCCCAGTCTTATTCTTGTCCAATTAGGGTTTTAAGCCAATCTTGTGCATCCAATAGGTGTGTTTGTGTCATTTGATGAACATTTAGGTCATTTTCGTCCTCCCAAGGCTTATTCTTATCCAATTAGGGTTTTAAGCAATCTTGTGCATCCAATAAGTTCATTTGTGTCATTGGATTAAGATTTAAGTCATCTTCGTCCTCCCTAGGCTTATTCTTGTCCAGTTAGGGTTTTTAACCAATCTTGTGCATCCAATAGGTGTGTTTGTGTCATTGGATGAACATTTAGGTCATTTTCGTCCTCCCTAGGCTTATTCTTGTCCAATTAGGGTTTTTAACCAATCTTGTGCATCCAATAAGTTCATTTGTGTCATTGGATGAACATTTAGGTCATTTTCGTCCTCCCTAGGCTTATTCTTGTCCAATTAGGGTTTTTAGCCAATCTTATCCATCCAATAAGTTCCTTTGTGTCATTGGAGGAACATTTAGGTCATTTTCGTCCTCCCTAGGCTTATTCTTGTCCAATTAGGGTTTTTAACAAATCTTGTGCATCCAATAAGTTCATTTGTGTCATTGGATGAACATTTAGGTCATTTTCGTCCTCCCTAGGCTTATTCTTGTCTAATTAGGGTTTTTAAGCAATCTTGTGCATCCAATAAGTTCATTTGTGTCATTGGATGAACATTTAAGTCATTTATGTCCTCCCTAGGCTTATTCTTGTCCAATTATGGTTTTTAACCAATCTTGTGCATCCAATAGGTGTGTTTGTGTCATTGGATGAACATTTAGGTCATTTTCGTCCTCCGTAGGCTTATTCTTGTCCAATTAGGGTTTCTAACCAATCTTGTGATTCCAATAGGTGTATTTGTGTCATTGGATGAACATTTAGGTCATTTTCGTCCTCCCTAGGCTTATTCTTGTCTAATTAGGGTTTTTAAGCAATCTTGTGCATCCAATAAGTTCATTTGTGTCATTGGATGAACATTTAGGTCATTTATGTCCTCCCTAGGCTTATTCTTGTCCATTTATGGTTTTTAACCAATCTTGTGCATCCAATAGGTGTGTTTGTGTCATTGGATGAACATTTAGGTCATTTTCGTCCTACCTAGGCTTATTCTTGTCCAATTAGGGTTTCTAACCCATCTTGTGCATCCAATAGGTGTATTTGTGTCATTGGATGAACATTCAGGTCATTTTTGTCCTCCCAAGGCTTATTCTTGTCCAATTAGGGTTTTTAAGCAATCTTGTGCATCCAATAAGTTCATTTGTGTCATTGGATGAACATTTAGGTCATTTTCGTCCTCCCTAGGCTTATTCTTGTCCAATTAGGGTTTTTAACCAATCTTGTGCATCCAATAGGTGTGTTTGTGTCATTGGATGAACATTTAGGTCATTTTCGTCCTCCCTACGCTTATTCTTGTCCAATTAGGATTTTTAACCAATCTTGTGCATCCAATAAGTTCATTTGTGTCATTGGATGAACATTTAGGTCATTTTCGTCCTCCCTAGAATTATTCTTGTCCATTTAGGGTTTCTAACCAATCTTGTGCATCCAATAAGTTCATTTGTGTCATTGGATGAACATTTAGGTCATTTTCGTCCTCCCTAGGCTTATTCTTGTCTAATTAGGGTTTTTAAGCAATCTTGTGCATCCAATAAGTTCATTTGTGTCATTGGATGAACATTTAGGTCATTTATGTCCTCCCTAGGCTTATTCTTGTCCAATTATGGTTTTTAACCAATCTTGTGCATCCAATAGGCGTGTTTGTGTCATTGGATGAACATTTAGGTCATTTTAGTCCTCCCTAGGCTTATTCTTGTCCAATTACGGTTTCTAACCAACCTAGTGCATCCAATAGGTGTATTTGTGTCATTGGATGAACATTTAGGTCATTTTCGTCCTCCCTAGGCTTATTTTGGTCCAATTAGGGTTTTTAAGCAATCTTGTGCATCCAATAAGTTCATTTGTGTCATTGGATGAACATTTAGGTCGTTTTCGTCCTCCCTAGGCTTATTCTTGTCCAATTAGGGTTTTTAACCAATCTTGTGCATCCAATAGGTGTGTTTGTGTCATTGGATGAACATTTAGGTCATTTTCGTCCTCCATAGGCTTATTCTTGTCCAATTAGGGTTTTTAACCAATCTTGTGCATCCAATAAGTTCATTTGATTCATTGGATGAACATTTAGGTCATTTTTGTCCTCCCTAGGCTTATTCTTGTTCAATTAGGGTTTCTAACCAATCATGTGCATCCAATAGGTGTGTTTGTGTCATTGGATGAACATTTAGGTCATTTTCGTCCTCCCTAGGCTTATTCTTGTCCAATTAGGGTTTTAAGCAATCTTGTGCATCCAATAAGTTCATTTGTGTCATTGGATGAACATTTAGGTTATTTTCGTCCTCACTAGGCTTAGTTTTGTGCAATTAGGGTTTTTAACCAATCTTGTGCATCCAATAGGTGTGTTTGTGTCATTAGATGAACATTTAGGTCATTTTCATCCTTCCTAGGCTTATTGTTGTCCAATTAGGGTTTTTAACCAATCTTGTGCATCCAATAGGTGTGTTTGTGTCATTGGATGAACATTTAGGTCATTTTCGTCCTCCCTAGTCTTATTCTTGTCCAATTAGGGTTTTAAGCAATCTTGTGCATCCAATAAGTTCATTTGTGTCATTGGATTAAGATTTAAGTCATTTTCGTCCTCCCTAGGCTTATTCTTGTTCAATTAGGGTTTTTAACCAATCTTGTGCATCCAATAAGTTCATTTGTGTCATTGGATCAACATTTAGGTCATTTTCGTCCTCCCTAGAATTATTCTTGTCCAATTAGGGTTTCTAACCAATCTTGTGCATCCAATAAGTTCATTTGTGTCATTGGATGAACATTTAGGTCATTTTCGTCCTCCCTAGGCTTATTCTTGTCCAATTAGGGTTTTAAGCCAATCTTGTGCACCCAATAGGTGTGTTTGTGTCATTTGACGAACATTTAGGTCATTTTCGTCCTCCCAAGGCTTATTCTTATCCAATTAGGGTTTTAAGCAATCTTGTGCATCCAATAAGTTCATTTGTGTCATTGGATTAAGATTTAAGTTATTTTCGTCCTCCCTAGGCTTATTCTTGTCCAGTTAGGGTTTTTAACCAATCTTGTGCATCCAATAGGTGTGTTTGTGTCATTGGATGAACATTTAGGTCATTTTCGTCCTCCCTAGGCTTATTCTTGTCCAATTAGGGTTTTTAACCAATCTTGTGCATCCAATAAGTTCATTTGTGTCATTGGATGAACATTTAGGTCATTTTCGTCCTCCCTAGGCTTATTCTTGTCCAATCAGGGTTTTTAACCAATCTTGTGCATCCAATAGGTGTGTTTGTGTCATTGGATGAACATTTAGGTCATTTTCGTCCTCCCTAGGCTTATTCTTGTCCAATTAGGGTTTCTAACCAATCTTTGTGCATCCAATAGGTGTATTTGTGTCATTGGATGAACATTTAGGTCATTTTCGTCCTCCCTAGGCTTATTCTTGTCCAGTTAGGGTTTTTAACCAATCTTGTGCATCCAATAGGTTCATTTGTGTCATTGGATAAACATTTAGGTCATTTTCGTCCACCCTAGGCTTATTCTTGTCCAATTAGGGTTTTTAACCAATCTTGTGCATCCAATAGGTTTATTTGTGTCATTGGATGAACATTTAGGTCATTTTCGTCCTCCCAAGGCTTATTCTTGTCCAATTAGGGTTTTTAACCAATCTTGTGCATCCAATAAGTTCATTTGTGTCATTGGATGAACATTTAGGTCATTTTCGTCCTCCCTAGGCTTATTCTTGTCCAATTAGGGTTTTTAACCAATCTTGTGCATCCAATAGGTGTGTTTGTGTCATTAGATGAACATTCAGGACATTTTCGTCCTCCCTAGGCTTATTGTTGTCCAATTAGGGTTTTTAACAATTCTTGTGCATCCAATAGGTGTGTTTGTGTCATTGGATGAACATTTAGGTCATTTTCGTCCTCCCTAGTCTTATTCTTGTCCAATTAGGGTTTTAAGCCAATCTTGTGCATCCAATAGGTGTGTTTGTGTCATTAGATGAACATTTAGGTCATTTTCATCCTCCCTAGGCTTATTGTTGTCCAATTAGGGTTTTTAACCAATCTTGTGCATCCAATAGGTGTGTTTGTGTCATTGGATGAACATTTAGGTCATTTTCGTCCTCCCTAGGCTTATTCTTGTCCAATTAGGGTTTTTAACCAATCTTGTGCATCCAATAGGTGTGTTTGTGTCATTGGATGAACATTTAGGTCATTTTCGTCCTCCCTAGTCTTAATTTTGTCCAATTAGGGTTTTAAGCAATCTTGTGCATCCAATAAGTTCATTTGTGTCATTGGAATAAGATTTAAGTCATTTTCGTCCTCCCTAGGCTTATTCTTGTCCAGTTACGGTTTTTAACCAATCTTGTGCATCCAATAGGTGTGTTTGTGTCATTGGATGAACATTTAGGTCATTTTCGTCCTCCCTAGGCTTATTCTTGTCCAATTAGGGTTTTTAACCAATCTTGTGCATCCAATAAGTTCATTTGTGTCATTGGATGAACATTTAGGTCATTTTTGTCCTCCCTAGGCTTATTCTTGTTCAATTAGGGTTTCTAACCAATCATGTGCATCCAATAGGTGTGTTTGTGTCATTGGATGAACATTTAGGTCATTTTCGTCCTCCCTAGTCTTATTCTTGTCCAATTAGGGTTTTAAGCAATCTTGTGCATCCAATAAGTTCATTTGTGTCATTGGATGAACATTTAGGTTATTTTCGTCCTCCCTAGGCTTAGTTTTGTCCAATTAGGGTTTTTAACCAATCTTGTGCATCCAATAGGTGTGTTTGTGTCATTGGATGAACATTTAGGTCATTTTCGTCCTCCCTAGTCTTATTCTTGTCCAATTAGGGTTTTAAGCAATCTTGTGCATCCAATAAGTTCATTTGTGTCATTGGATTAAGATTTAAGTCATTTTCGTCCACCCTAGGCTTATTCTTGTCCAATTAGGGTTTTTAACCAATCTTGTGCATCCAATAGTTGTGTTTGTGTCATTGGATGAACATTTTGGTCATTTTCGTCCTCCCTAGTCTTATTCTTGTCCAATTAGGGTTTTTAACCAATCTTGTGCATCCAATAAGTTCATTTGTGTCATTGGATGAACATTTAGGTCATTTTCGTCCTCCCTATGCTTATTCTTGTCCAATTAGGGTTTTTAACCAATCTTGGGCATCCAATAGGTGTGTTTGTGTCATTGGATGAACATTTAGGTCATTTTCGTCCTCCCTAGTCTTATTCTTGTCCAATTAGGGTTTTAAGCCAATCTTGTGCATCCAATAGGTGTGTTTGTGTCATTTGATGATCATTTAGGTCATTTTCGTCCTCCAAAGGCTTATTCTTATCCAATTAGGGTTTTAAGCAATCTTGTGCATCCAATAAGTTCATTTGTGTCATTGGATTAAGATTTAAGTTATTTTCGTCCTCCCTAGGCTTATTCTTGTCCAGTTAGGGTTTTTAACCAATCTTGTGCATCCAATAGGTGTGTTTGTGTCATTGGATGAACATTTAGGTCATTTTCGTCCTCCCTAGGCTTATTCTTGTCCAATTAGGATTTTTAACCAATCTTGTGCATCCAATAATTTCATTTGTGTCATTGGATGAACATTTAGGTCATTTTCGTCCTCCCTAGGCTTATTCTTGTCCAATTAGGGTTTTTAAGCAATCTTGTGCATCCAATAAGTTCATTTGTGTCATTGGATGAACATTTAGATCATTTTCGTCCTCCCTATGCTTATTCTTGTCCAATTAGGGTTTCTAACCATTCTTGTGCATCCAATAGGTGTGTTTGTGTCTCATTGGATGAACATTTAGGTCATTTTCGTCCTCCCTAGTCTTATTCTTGTCCAATTAGGGTTTTAAGCAATCTTGTGCATCCAATAAGTTCATTTGTGTCATTGGATTAAGATTTAAGTCATTTTCGTCCTCCCTAGGCTTATTCTTGTTCAATTAGGGTTTCTAACCAATCTTGTTAATCCAATAGGTGTGTTTGTGTCATTGGATGAACATTTAGGTCATTTTCGTCCTCCCTAGTCTTATTCTTGTCCAATTAGGGTTTTAAGCAATCATGTGCATCCAATAAGTTCATTTGTGTCATTGGATGAACATTTAGGTCATTTTCGTCCTCCCTATGCTTATTCTTGTCCAATTAGGGTTTCTAACCATTCTTGTGCATCCAATAGGTGTGTTTGTGTCTCATTGGATGAACATTTAGGTCATTTTCGTCCTCCCTAGTCTTATTCTTGTCCAATTAGGGTTTTAAGCAATCTTGTGCATCCAATAAGTTCATTTGTGTCATTGGATTAAGATTTAAGTCATTTTCGTCCTCCCTAGGCTTATTCTTGTTCAATTAGGGTTTCTAACCAATCTTGTGCATCCAATAGGTGTGTTTGTGACATTAAATGAACATTTAGGTCATTTTCGTCCTCCCTAGGCTTATTCTTGTCTAATTAGGGTTTTTAAGCAATCTTGTGCATCCAATAAGTTCATTTGTGTCATTGGATGAACATTTAGGTCATTTATGTCCTCCCTAGGCTTATTCTTGTCCAATTAGGGTTTCTAACCAATCTTGTGATTCCAATAGGTGTATTTGTGTCATTGGATGAACATTTAGGTTATTTTCGTCCTCCCTAGGCTTATTCTTGTCCAATTAGGGTTTTTAAGCAATCTTGTGCATCCAATAAGTTCATTTGTGTCATTGGATGAACATTTAGGTCATTTTCGTCCTCCCTAGGCTTATTCTTGTCCAATTAGGGTTTTTAACCAATCTTGTGGATCCAATAAGTTTATTTGTGTCATTGGATGAACATTTAGGTCATTTTCGTCCTCCCTAGGCTTATTCTTGTCCAATTAGGGTTTTTAAGCAATCTTGTGCATCCAATAAGTTCATTTGTGTCATTGGATGAACATTTAGGTCATTTTCGTCCTCCCTAGGCTTATTCTTGTCCAATTAGGGTTTTTAACCAATCTTGTGCATCCAATAGGTGTGTTTGTGTCATTGGATGAACATTTTGGTCAGTTTTGTCCTCCCTAGGCTTATTCTTGTCCAATTAGGGTTTTTAACCAATCTTGTGTATCCAATAAGTTCATTTGTGTCATTGGATGAACATTTAGGTCATTTACGTCATCCCTAGAATTATTCTTGTCCAATTAGGGTTTCTAACCAATCTTGTGCATCCAATAAGTTCATTTGAATCATTGGATGAACATTTAGGTCATTTTCGTCCTCCCTAGGCTTATTCTTGTCTAATTAGGGTTTTTAAGCAATCTTGTGCATCCAATAAGTTCATTTGTGTCATTGGATGAACATTTAGGTCATTTATGTCCTCCCTAGGCTTATTCTTGTCCAATTATGGTTTTTAACCAATCTTGTGCATCCAATAGGTGTATTTGTGTCATTGGATGAACATTTAGGTCATTTTCGTCCTGCCTAGGCTTATTTTGGTCCAATTAGGGTTTTTAAGCAATCTTGTGCATCCAATAAGTTCATTTGTGTCATTGGATGAACATTTAGGTCGTTTTCGTCCTCCCTAGGCTTATTCTTGTCCAATTAGGGTTTTTAACCAATCTTGTGCATCCAATAGGTGTGTTTGTGTCATTGGATGAACATTTAGGTCATTTTCGTCCTCCCTAGGCTTATTCTTGTCCAATTAGGGTTTTTAACCAATCTTGTGCATCCAATAAGTTCATTTGTTTCATTGGATGAACATTTAGGTCATTTTTGTCCTCCCTAGGCTTATTCTTGTTCAATTAGGGTTTCTAACCAATCATGTGCATCCAATAGGTGTGTTTGTGTCATCGGATGAACATTTAGGTCATTTTCGTCCTCCCTAGTCTTATTCTTGTCCAATTAGGGTTTTAAGCAATCTTGTGCATCCAATAAGTTCATTTGTGTCATTGGATGAACATTTAGGTTATTTTCGTCCTCACTAGGCTTAGTTTTGTGCAATTAGGGTTTTTAACCAATCTTGTGCATCCAATAGGTGTGTTTGTGTCATTAGATGAACATTTAGGTCATTTTCATCCTTCCTAGGCTTATTGTTGTCCAATTAGGGTTTTTAACCAATCTTGTGCATCCAATAGGTGTGTTTGTGTCGTTGGATGAACATTTAGGTCATTTTCGTCCTCCCTAGGCTTATTCTTGTCCAATTAGGGTTTTTAAGCAATCTTGTGCATCTAATAAGTTCATTTGTGTCATTGGATGAACATTTAGGTCATTTTCGTCCTCCCAAGGCTTATTCTTGTCCAATTAGGGTTTTTAACCAATCTTGTGCATCCAATAAGTTCATTTGTGCATTGGATGAACATTTAGGTCATTTTCATCCTCCCTAGTGTTATTCTTGTCCAATTAGGGTTTTAAGCAATCTTGTGCATCCAATAAGTTCATTTGTGTCATTGGATGAACATTTAGGTCATTTTCGTCCTCCCTAGGCTTATTCTTGTTCAATTAGGGTTTCTAACCAATCTTGTGCATCCAATAGGTGTGTTTGTGTCATTAGATGAACATTTAGGTCATTTTCATCCTTCCTAGGCTTATTGTTGTCCAATTAGGGTTTTTAACCAATCTTGTGCATCCAATAGGTGTGTTTGTGTCATTGGATGAACATTTAGGTCATTTTCGTCCTCCCTAGTCTTATTCTTGTCCAATTAGGGTTTTAAGCAATCTTGTGCATCCAATAAGTTCATTTGTGTCATTGGATTAAGATTTAAGTCATTTTCGTCCTCCCTAGGCTTATTCTTGTTCAATTAGGGTTTCTAACCAATCTTGTGCATCCAATAAGTTCATTTGTGTCATTGGATCAACATTTAGGTCATTTTCGTCCTCCCTAGAATTATTCTTGTCCAATTAGGGTTTCTAACCAATCTTGTGCATCCAATAAGTTCATTTGTGTCATTGGATGAACATTTAGGTCATTTTCGTCCTCCCTAGGCTTATTCTTGTCTAATTAGGGTTTTTAAGCAATCTTGTGTATCCAATAAGTTCATTTGTGTCATTGGATGAACATTTAGGTCATTTATGTCCTCCCTAGGCTTATGCTTGTCCAATTATGGTTTTTAACCAATCTTGTGCATCCAATAGGTGTGTTTGTGTCATTGGATGAACATTTAGGTCATTTTATTCCTCCCTAGGCTTATTCTTGTCCAATTACGGTTTCTAACCAATCTTGTGCATCCAATAGGTGTATTTGTGTCATTGGATGAACATTTAGGTCATTTTCGTCCTCCCTAGGCTTATTCTTGTCCAAATAGGGTTTTTAAGCAATCTTGTGCATCCAATAAGTTCATTTGTGTCATTGGATGAACATTTAGGTCGTTTTCGTCCTCCCTAGGCTTATTCTTGTCCAATTAGGGTTTTTAACCAATCTTGTGCATCCAATAGGTGTGTTTGTGACATTGGATGAACATTTAGGCCATTTTCGTCCTCCCTAGAATTATTCTTGTCCATTTAGGGTTTCTAACCAATCTTGTGCATCCAATAAGTTCATTTTTGTCATTGGATGAACATTTAGATCATTTTCGTCCTCCCTAGGCTTATTCTTGTCTAATTAGGATTTTTAAGCAATCTTGTGCATCCAATAAGTTCATTTGTGTCATTGGATGAACATTTAGGTCATTTTTGTCCTCCCTAGGCTTATTCTTGTCCAATTATGGTTTTTAACCAATCTTGTGCATCCAATAGGTGTGTTTGTGTCATTGGATGAACATTTAGGTCATTTTCGTCCTACCTAGGCTTATTCTTGTCCAATTAGGGTTTCTAACCCATCTTGTGCATCCAATAGGTGTATTTGTGTCATTGGATGAACATTTAGGTCATTTTTGTCCTCCCTAGGCTTATTCTTGTCCAATTAGGGTTTTTAAGCAATCTTGTGCATCCAATAAGTTCATTTGTGTCATTGGATGAACATTTAGGTCATTTTCGTCCTCCCTAGGCTTATTCTTGTCCAATTAGGGTTTTTAACCAATCTTGTGCATCCAATAGGTGTGTTTGTGTCATTGGATGAACATTTAGGTCATTTTAGTCCTCCCTAGGTTTATTCTTGTCCAATTAGGATTTTTAACCAATCTTGTGCATCCAATAAGTTCATTTGTGTCGTTGGATGAACATTTAGGTCATTTTCGTCCTCCCTAGAATTATTCTTGTCCATTTAGGGTTTCTAACCAATCTTGTGCATCCAATAAGTTCATTTGTGTCATTGGATGAACATTTAGGTCATTTTCGTCCTCCCTAGGCTTATTCTTGTCTAATTAGGGTTTTTAAGCAATCTTGTGCATCCAATAAGTTCAATTGTGTCATTGGATGAACATTTAGGTCATTTATGTCCTCCCTAGGCTTATTCTTGTCCAATTATGGTTTTTAACCAATCTTGTGCATCCAATAGGTGTGTTTGTGTCATTGGATGAACATTTAGGTCATTTTAGTCCTCCCTAGGCTTATTCTTGTCCAATTACGGTTTCTAACCAACCTTGTGCATCCAATAGGTGTATTTGTGTCATTGGATGAACATTTAGGTCATTTTCGTCCTCCCTAGGCTTATTCTTGTCTAATTAGGGTTTTTAAGCAATCTTGTGCATCCAATAAGTTCATTTGTGTCATTGGATGAACATTTAGGTCATTTTCGTCCTCCCTAGGCTTATTCTTGTCCAACTAAGGTTTTTAACCAATCTTGTGCATCCAATAAGTTTATTTGTGTCATTGGATGAACATTTAGGTCATTTTCGTCCTCCCTAGGCTTATTCTTGTCCAATTAGGGTTTTTAACCAATCTTGTGCATCCAATAGGTGTGTTTGTGTCATTGGATGAACATTTAGGTCATTTTCGTCCTCCCTAGGCTTATTCTTGTCCAATTAGGGTTTCTAACCAATCCTGTGCATCCAATAGGTGAATTTGTGTCATTGGATGAACATTTAGGTCATTTTCGTCCTCCCTAGGCTTATTCTTGTCCAATTAGGGTTTTTAACCAATCTTGTGCATCCAATAGGTGTGTTTGTGTCATTGGATGAACATTTAGGTCATTTTCGTCCTCCCTAGTCTTATTCTTGTCCAATTAGGATTTTTAACCAATCTTGTGCATCCAATAAGTTCATTTGTGTCATTGGATAAACATTTAGGTCATTTTCGTCCGCCCTAGGCTTATTCTTGTCCAATTAGGGTTTTTAACCAATCTTGTGCATCCAATAGGTGTGTTTGTGTCATTGGATGAACATTTAGGTCATTTTCGTCCTCCCTAGGCTTATTCTTGTCCAATTAGGGTTTTTAACCAATCTTGTGCATCCAATAAGTTGATTTGTGTCATTGGATGAACATTTAGGTCATTTTCATCCTCCCTAGGCTTATTGTTGTCCAATTAGGGTTTTTAACCAATCTTGTGCATCCAATAGGTGTGTTTGTGTCATTGGATGAACATTTAGGTCATTTTCGTCCTCCCTAGTCTTATTCTTGTCCAATTAGGGTTTTTAACCAATCTTGTGCATCCAAGAGGTTCATTTGTGTCATTGGATGAACATTTAGGTCATTTTCATCCTCCCAAGGCTTATTCTTGTCCAATTAGGGTTTTTAACCAATCTTGTGCATCCAATAAGTTCATTTGTGTCATTGGATGAACATTTAGGTTATTTTCGTCCTCACTAGGCTTAGTTTTGTGCAATTAGGGTTTTTAACCAATCTTGTGCATCCAATAGGTGTGTTTGTGTCATTAGATGAACATTTAGGTCATTTTCATCCTCCCTAGGCTTATTGTTGTCCAATTAGGGTTTTTAACCAATCTTGTGCATCCAATAGGTGTGTTTGTGTCATTGGATGAACATTTAGGTCATTTTCGTCCTCCCTAGTCTTATTCTTGTCCAATTAGGGTTTTAAGCAATCTTGTGTATCCAATAACTTCATTTGTGTCATTGGATGAACATTTAGGTCATTTTCGTCCTCCCTAGGCTAATTCTTGTCCAATTAGGGTTTTTAAGCAATCTTGTGCATCCAATAAGTTCATTTGTGTCATTGGATGAACATTTAGGTTATTTTCGTCCTCCCTAGGCTTAGTTTTGTGCAATTAGGGTTTTTAACCAATCTTGTGCATCCAATAGGTGTGTTTGTGTCATTAGATGAACATTTAGGTCATTTTCATCATTCCTAGGCTTATTCTTGTCCAGTTAGGGTTTTTAACCAATCTTGTGCATCCAATAGGCGTATTTGTGTCATTGGATGAACATTTAGGTCATTTTTGTCCTCCCAATGCTTATTCTTGTCCTATTAGGGTTTTTAACCAATCTTGTGCATCCAATAAGTTCATTTGTGCAATTGGATGAACATTTAGGCCATTTTCGTCCTCCCTAGGCTTATTCTTGTCCAATTAGGGTTTTTAAGCAATCTTGTGGATCCAATAAGTTCATTTGTGTCATTGGATGAACATTTAGGTCATTTTCGTCCTCCCTAGGCTTATTCTTGTTCAATTAGGGTTTCTAACCAATCTTGTGCATCCAATAGGTGTGGTTGTGTCATTGGATGAACATTTAGGTCATTTTCGTCCTCCCTAGTCTTATTCTTGTCCAATTAGGGTTTTAAGCAATCTTGTGCATCCAATAAGTTCATTTGTGTCATTGGATGAACATTTAGGTTATTTTCGTCCTCCCTAGGCTTAGTTTTGTGCAATTAGGGTTTTTAACCAATCTTGTGCATCCAATAGGTGTGTTTGTGTCATTAGATGAACATTTAGGTCATTTTCATCCTTCCTAGGCTTATTGTTGTCCAATTAGGGTTTTTAACCAATCTTGTGCATCCAATAGGTGTGTTTGTGTCATTTGATGAACATTTAGGTCATTTTCGTCCTCCCAAGGCTTATGCTTATCCAATTAGGGTTTTAAGCAATCTTGTGCATCCAATAAGTTCATTTGTGTCATTGGATGAACATTTAGGTCATTTTCGTCCTCCCTAGGCTTGTTCTTGTTCAATTAGGGTTTTTAACCAATCTTGTGCATCCAATAGGTGTGTTTGTGTCATTAGATGAACATTTAGGTCATTTTCATCCTTCCTAGGCTTATTGTTGTCCAATTAGGGTTTTTAACCAATCTTGTGCATCCAATAGGTGTGTTTGTGTCATTGGATGAACATTTAGGTCATTTTCGTCCTCCCTAGTCTTATTCTTGTCCAATTAGGGTTTTAAGCAATCTTGTGCATCCAATAAGTTCATTTGTGTCATTGGATTAAGATTTAAGTCATTTTCGTCCTCCCTAGGCTTATTCTTGTTCAATTAGGGTTTCTAACCAATCTTGTGCATCCAATAAGTTCATTTGTGTCATTGGATCAACATTTAGGTCATTTTCTTCCTCCCTAGAATTATTCTTGTCCAATTAGGGTTTCTAACCAATCTTGTGCATCCAATAAGTTCATTTGTGTCATTGGATGAACATTTAGGTCATTTTCGTCCTCCCTAGTCTTATTCTTGTCCAATTAGGGTTTTAAGCCAATCTTGTGCACCCAATAGGTGTGTTTGTGTCATTTGACGAACATTTAGGTCATTTTCGTCCTCCCAAGGCTTATTCTTATCCAATTAGGGTTTTAAGCAATCTTGTGCATCCAATAAGTTCATTTGTGTCATTGGATTAAGATTTAAGTTATTTTCGTCCTCCCTAGGCTTATTCTTGTCCAATTAAGGGTTTTTAACCAATCTTGTGCATCCAATAGGTGTGTTTGTGTCATTGGATGAACATTTAGGTCATTTTCGTCCTCCCTAGGCTTATTCTTGTCCAATTAGGGTTTTTAACCAATCTTGTGCATCCAATAAGTTCATTTGTGTCATTGGATGAACATTTAGGTCATTTTCGTCCTCCCTAGGCTTATTCTTGTCCAATTAGGGTTTCTAACCAATCTTGTGCATCCAATAGGTGTATTTGTGTCATTGGATGAACATTTAGGTCATTTTCGTCCTCCCTAGGCTTATTCTTGTCTAATTAGGGTTTTTAAGCAATCTTGTGCATCCAATAAGTTCATTTGTGTCATTGGATGAACATTTAGGTCATTTTCGTCCACCCAAGGCTTATTATTGTCCAATTAGGGTTTTTAACCAATCTTGTGCATCCAATAAGTTCATTTGTGTCATTGGATGAACATTTAGGTCATTTTCGTCCTCCCTAGGCTTATTCTTGTTCAATTAGGGTTTCTAACCAATCTTGTGCTTCCAATAGGTGTGTTTGTGTCATTGGATGAACATTAAGGTCATTTTCGTCCTCCCTAGTCTTATTCTTGTCCAATTAGGGTTTCTAACCAATCTTGTGCATCCAATAGGTGTATTTGTGTCATTGGATGAACATTTAGGTCATTTTCGTCCTCCCTAGTCTTATTCTTGTCCAATTAGGGTTTCTAACCAATCTTGTGCATCCAATAGGTGTATTTGTGTCATTGGATGAACATTTAGGTCATTTTCGTCCTCCCTAGGCTTATTCTTGTCCAATTAGGGTTTGTAACCAATCTTGTGCATCCAATAAGTTCATTTGTGTCATTGGATGAACATTTAGGTCATTTTCGTCCTCCCTAGGCTTATTCTTGTCCAATTAGGGTTTTTAAGCAATCTTGTGCATCCAATAAGTTCATTTGTGTCATAGGATGAACATTTAGGTCATTTTCGTCCTACCTAGGCTTCATATTGTCCAATTACGGTTTTTAAGCAATCTTGTGCATCCAATAAGTTCATTTGTGTCATTGGATGAACATTTAGGTCATTTTCGTCCTCCCTAGGCTTATTCTTGTCCAATTAGGGTTTTTAAGCAATCTTGTGCATCCAATAAGTTCATTTGTGTCATTGGATGAACATTTAGGTCATTTTCGTCCTCACTAGGCTTAGTTTTGTGCAATTAGGGTTTTTAACCAATCTTGTGCATCCAATAGGTGTGTTTGTGTCATTAGATGAACATTTAGGTCATTTTCATCCTCCCTAGGCTTATTGTTGTCCAATTAGGGTTTTTAACCAATCTTGTGCATCCAATAGGTGTGTTTGTGTCATTTGATGAACATTTAGGTCATTTTCATTCTCCCTAGTCTTATTCTTTTCCAATTAGGGTTTAAAGCAATCTTGTGCATCCAATAAGTTCATTTGTGTCATTGGATTAAGATTTAAGTAATTTTCGTCCTCCCTAGGCTTATTCTTGTTCAATTAGGGTTTCTAACCAATCTTGTGCATCCAATAGGTGTGTTTGTGTCATTGGATGAACATTTAGGTCATTTTCGTCCTCCCTAGTCTTATTCTTGTCCAATTAGGGTTTTAAGCAATCTTGTGCATCCAATAAGTTCATTTGTGTCATTGGATGAACATTTAGGTCGTTTTTCCTCCTCCCTAGGCTTATTCTTGTCCAATTAGGTTTTCAAGCAATCTTGTGCATCCAATAAGTTCATTTGTGTCATTGGATGAACATTTAGGTCATTTTCGTCCTCCCTAGGCTTATTCTTGCCCAATTAGGGTTTCTAACCAATCTTGTGCATCCAATAAGTTCATTTGTGTCATTGGATGAACATTTAGGTCATTTTCGTCCTCCCTAGGCTTATTCTTGTCCAATTAGGGTTTTTAACCAATCTTGTGCATCCAATAGGTGTGTTTGTGTCATTGGATGAACATTTAGGTCATTTTCGTCCTCCCTAGGCTTATTCTTGTCAAATTAGGGTTTCTAACCAATCTTTTGCATCCAATAGGTGTATTTGTGTCATTGGATGAACATTTAGGTCATTTTCATCCTCCCTAGGCTTATTCTTGTTCAATTAGGGTTTTTAAGCAATCTTGTGCATCCAATAAGTTCATTTGTGTCATTGGATGAACATTTACGTCCTTTTCCTCCTCCCTAGGCTTATTCTTGTCCAATTAGGGTTTTTAACCAATCTTGTGCATCCAATAGGTGTGTTTGTGTCATTGGATGAACATTTAGGTCATTTTCGTCCTCCCTAGGCTTATTCTTGTCCAATTAGGGTTTTTAACCAATCTTGTGCATCCAATAGGTGTGTTTGTGTCATTGGATGAACATTTAGGTCATTTTCGTCCTCCCTAGGCTTATTCTTGTCCAATTAGGGTTTTTAAAAAATCTTGTGCATCCAATAAGTTCATTTGTGTCATTGGATGAACATTTAGGTCATTTTCGTCCTCCCAAGGCTTATTGTTGTCCAATTAGGGTTTTTAACCAATCTTGTGCATCCAATAGGTGTGTTTGTGTCATTGGATGAACATTTAGGTCATTTTCGTCCTCCCTAGGCTTATTCATGTCCAATTAGGGTTTCTAACTAATCTTGTGCATCCAATAAGTTCATTTGTGTCATTGGATGAACATTTAGGTCATTTTCGTCCTCCCTAGGCTTATTCTTGTCCAATTAGGGTTTTTAACCAATCTTGTGCATCCAATAGGTGTGTTTGTGTCAATGGATGAACATTTAGGTCATTTTCGTCCTCCCTAGGCTTATTCTTGTCAAATTAGGGTTTCTAACCAATCTTTTGCACCCAATAGGTGTATTTGTGTCATTGGATGAACATTTAGGTCATTTTCGTCCTCCCTAGGCTTATTCTTGTCCAATTAGGGTTTTTAACCAATCTTGTGCATCCAATAGGTGTGTTTGTGTCATTGGATGAACATTTAGGTCATTTTCGTCCTCCCTAGGCTTATTCTTGTCCAATTAGGGTTTTTAACCAATGCTGTGCATCCAATAAGTTCATTTGTGTCATTGGATAAACATTTAGGTCATTTTCGTCCACCCTAGGCTTATTCTTGTCCAATTAGGGTTTTTAACCAATCTTGTGCATCCAATAGGTGTGTTTGTGTCATTGGATGAACATTTAGGTCATTTTCGTCCTCCCTAGTCTTATTCTTGTCCAATTAGGGTTTTAAGCCAATCTTGTGCATCCAATAGGTGTGTTTGTGTCATTGGATGAACATTTAGGTCATTTTCGTCCTCCCTAGTCTTATACTTGTCCAATTAGGGTTTCTAACCAATCTTGTGCATCCAATAGGTGTATTTGTGTCATTGGATGAACATTTAGGTCATTTTCGTCCTCCCTAGGCTTATTCTTGTCTAATTAGGGTTTTTAAGCAATCTTGTGCATCCAATAAGTTCATTTGTGTCATTGGATGAACATTTAGGTCATTTTCGTCCTCCCTAGGCTCTTTCTTGTCCAATTAGGGGTTTTAACCAATCTTGTGCATCCAATAACTTCATTTGTGTCATTGGATAAACATTTAGGTCATTTTCGTCCACCCTAGGCTTATTCTTGTGCAATTAGGGTTTTTAACCAATCTTGTGCATCCAATAAGTTCATTTGTGTCATTGGATGAACATTTAGGTCATTTTCGTCCTCCCAAGGCTTATTCTTGTCCAATTAGGGTTTTTAACCAATCTTGTGCATCCAATAAGTTCATTTGTGCATTGGATGAACATTTAGGTCATTTTCATCCTCCCTAGTGTTATTCTTGTCCAATTAGGGTTTTAAGCAATCTTGTGCATCCAATAAGTTCATTTGTGTCATTGGATGAACATTTAGGTCATTTTCGTCCTCCCTAGGCTTATTCTTGTTCAATTAGGGTTTCTAACCAATCTTGTGCATCCAATAGGTGTGTTTGTGTCATTAGATGAACATTTAGGTCATTTTCATCCTTCCTAGGCTTATTGTTGTCCAATTAGGGTTTTTAACCAATCTTGTGCATCCAATAGGTGTGTTTGTGTCATTGGATGAACATTTAGGTCATTTTCGTCCTCCCTAGTCTTATTCTTGTCCAATTAGGGTTTTAAGCAATCTTGTGCATCCAATAAGTTCATTTGTGTCATTGGATTAAGATTTAAGTCATTTTCGTCCTCCCTAGGCTTATTCTTGTTCAATTAGGGTTTCTAACCAATCTTGTGCATCCAATAAGTTCATTTGTGTCATTGGATCAACATTTAGGTCATTTTCGTCCTCCCTAGAATTATTCTTGTCCAATTAGGGTTTCTAACCAATCTTGTGCATCCAATAAGTTCATTTGTGTCATTGGATGAACATTTAAGTCATTTTCGTCCTCCCTAGGCTTATTCTTGTCTAATTAGGGTTTTTAAGCAATCTTGTGCATCCAATAAGTTCATTTGTGTCATTGGATGAACATTTAGGTCATTTATGTCCTCCCTAGGCTTATGCTTGTCCAATTATGGTTTTTAACCAATCTTGTGCATCCAATAGGTGTGTTTGTGTCATTGGATGAACATTTAGGTCATTTTATTCCTCCCTAGGCTTATTCTTGTCCAATTACGGTTTCTAACCAATCTTGTGCATCCAATAGGTGTATTTGTGTCATTGGATGAACATTTAGGTCATTTTCGTCCTCCCTAGGCTTATTCTGGTCCAAATAGGGTTTTTAAGCAATCTTGTGCATCCAATAAGTTCATTTGTGTCATTGGATGAACATTTAGGTCGTTTTCGTCCTCCCTAGGCTTATTCTTGTCCAATTAGGGTTTTAAACCAATCTTGTGCATCCAATAGGTGTGTTTGTGTCATTGGATGAACATTTAGGTCATTTTCGTCCTCCCTAGAATTATTCTTGTCCATTTAGGGTTTCTAACCAATCTTGTGCATCCAATAAGTTCATTTGTGTCATTGGATGAACATTTAGGTCATTTTCGTCCTCCCTAGGCTTATTCTTGTCTAATTAGGGTTTTTAAGCAATCTTGTGCATCCAATAAGTTCATTTGTGTCATTGGATGAACATTTAGGTCATTTATGTCCTCCCTAGGCTTATTCTTGTCCATTTATGGTTTTTAACCAATCTTGTGCATCCAATAGGTGTGTTTGTGTCATTGGATGAACATTTAGGTCATTTTCGTCCTACCTAGGCTTATTCTTGTCCAATTAGGGTTTCTAACCCATCTTGTGCATCCAATAGGTGTATTTGTGTCATTGGATGAACATTCAGGTCATTTTTGTCCTCCCAAGGCTTATTCTTGTCCAATTAGGGTTTTTAAGCAATCTTGTGCATCCAATAAGTTCATTTGTGTCATTGGATGAACATTTAGGTCATTTTCGTCCTCCCTAGGCTTATTCTTGTCCAATTAGGGTTTTTAACCAATCTTGTGCATCCAATAGGTGTGTTTGTGTCATTGGATGAACATTTAGGTCATTTTCGTCCTCCCTACGCTTATTCTTGTCCAATTAGGATTTTTAACCAATCTTGTGCATCCAATAAGTTCATTTGTGTCATTGGATGAACATTTAGGTCATTTTCGTCCTCCCTAGAATTATTCTTGTCCATTTAGGGTTTCTAACCAATCTTGTGCATCCAATAAGTTCATTTGTGTCATTGGATGAACATTTAGGTCATTTTCGTCCTCCCTAGGCTTATTCTTGTCTAATTAGGGTTTTTAAGCAATCTTGTGCATCCAATAAGTTCATTTGTGTCATTGGATGAACATTTAGGTCATTTTTGTCCTCCCTAGGTTTATTCTTGTCCAATTAGGGTTTTTAACCAATCTTGTGCATCCAATAGATGTGTTTGTGTCATTGGATGAACATTTAGGTCATTTTCGTCCTACCTAGGCTTATTCTTGTCCAATTAGGGTTTCTAACCCATCTTGTGCATCCAATAGGTGTATTTGTGTCATTGGATGAACATTTAGGTCATTTTTGTCCTCCCAAGGCTTATTCTTGTCCAATTAGGGTTTTTAAGCAATCTTGTGCATCCAATAAGTTCATTTGTGTCATTGGATGAACATTTAGGTCATTTTCGTCCTCCCTAGGCTTATTATTGTCCAATTAGGGTTTTAAGCCAATCTTGTGCACTCAATAGGTGTGTTTGTGTCATTGGATGAACATTTCTGTCATTTTCGTCCTCCCTAGTCTTATTCTTGTCCAATTAGGGTTTTAAGCAATCTTGTGCATCCAATAAGTTCATTTGTGTCATTGGATGAACATTTAGGTTATTTTCGTCCTCACTAGGCTTAGTTTTGTGCAATTAGGGTTTTTAACCAATCTTGTGCATCCAATAGGTGTGTTTGTGTCATTAGATGAACATTTAGGTCATTTTCATCCTCCCTAGGCTTATTGTTGTCCAATTAGGGTTTTTAACCAATCTTGTGCATCCAATAGGTGTGTTTGTG
>JBBPBR010000571.1:0-59549 GCA_037974775.1 Cicer pinnatifidum | reverse complement strand
CAATCTTGTGCATCCAATAAGTTCATTTGTGTCATTGGATGAACATTTAGGTCATTTATGTCCTCCCTAGGCTTATGCTTGTCCAATTATGGTTTTGAACCAATCTTGTGCATCCAATAGGTCTGTTTGTGTCATTGGATGAACATTTAGGTCATTTTATTCCTCCCTAGGCTTATTCTTGTCCAATTACGGTTTCTAACCAATCTTGTGCATCCAATAGGTGTATTTGTGTCATTGGATGAACATTTAGGTCATTTTCGTCCTCCCTAGGCTTATTCTGGTCCAAATAGGGTTTTTAAGCAATCTTGTGCATCCAATAAGTTCATTTGTGTCATTGGATGAACATTTAGGTCGTTTTCGTCCTCCCTAGGCTTATTCTTGTCCAATTAGGGTTTTTAACCAATCTTGTGCATCCAATAGGTGTGTTTATGACATTGGATGAACATTTAGGCCATTTTCGTCCTCCCTAGAATTATTCTTGTCCATTTAGGGTTTCTAACCAATCTTGTGCATCCAATAAGTTCATTTTTGTCATTGGATGAACATTTAGATCATTTTCGTCCTCCCTAGGCTTATTCTTGTCTAATTAGGATTTTTAAGCAATCTTGTGCATCCAATAAGTTCATTTGTGTCATTGGATGAACATTTAGGTCATTTATGTCCTCCCTAGGCTTATTCTTGTCCAATTATGGTTTTTAACCAATCTTGTGCATCCAATAGGTGTGTTTGTGTCATTGGATGAACATTTAGGTCATTTTCGTCCTACCTAGGCTTATTCTTGTCCAATTAGGGTTTCTAACCCATCTTGTGCATCCAATAGGTGTATTTGTGTCATTGGATGAACATTTAGGTCATTTTCCTCCTCCCTGGAATTATTCTTGTCCATTTAGGGTTTCTAACCAATCTTGTGCATCCAATAAGTTCATTTTTGTCATTGGATGAACATTTAGGTCATTTTCGTCCTCCCTAGGCTTATTCTTGTCTAATTAGGATTTTTAAGCAATCTTGTGCATCCAATAAGTTCATTTGTGTCATTGGATGAACATTTAGGTCATTTATGTCCTCCCTAGGCTTATTCTTGTCCAATTATGCTTTTTAACCAATCTTGTGCATCCAATAGGTGTGTTTGTGTCATTGGATGAACATTTAGGTCATTTTCGTCCTACCTAGGCTTATTCTTGTCCAATTAGGGTTTCTAACCCATCTTGTGCATCCAATAGGTGTATTTGTGTCATTGGATGAACATTTAGGTCATTTTCCTCCTCCCTGGAATTATTCTTGTCCATTTAGGGTTTCTAACCAATCTTGTGCATCCAATAAGTGCATTTGTGTCATTGGATGAACATTTAGGTCATTTTCGTCCTCCCTAGGCTTATTCTTGTCTAATTAGGGTTTTTAAGCAATCTTGTGCATCCAATAAGTTCATTTGTGTCATTGGATGAACATTTAGGTCATTTATGTCCTCCCTAGGCTTATTCTTGTCCAATTATGGTTTTTAACCAATCTTGTGCATCCAATAGGTGTGTTTGTGTCATTGGATGAACATTTAGGTCATTTTAGTCCTACCTAGGCTTATTCTTGTCCAATTAGGGTTTCTAACCCATCTTGTGCATCCAATAGGTGTATTTGTGTCATTGGATGAACATTTAGGTCATTTTCCTCCTCCCTGGAATTATTCTTGTCCATTTAGGGTTTCTAACCAATCTTGTGCATCCAATAAGTTCATTTGTGTCATTGGATGAACATTTAGGTCATTTTCGTCCTCCCTAGGCTTATTCTTGTCTAATTAGGGTTTTTAAGCAATCTTGTGCATCCAATAAGTTCATTTGTGTCATTGGATTAAGATTTAAGTCATTTTCGTCCTCCCTAGGCTTATTCTTGTCCAATTAGGGTTTTTAACCAATTTTATGCATCCAATAAGTTCGTTTGTGTCATTAGTTGAACATTTAGGTCATTTTCGTCCTCCCTAGGCTTATTCTTGTCCAGTTAGGGTTTTTAACCAATCTTGTGCATCCAATAGGTGTGTTTGTGTCATTGGATGAACATTTAGGTCATTTTCGTCCTCCCTAGGCTTATTCTTGTCCAATTAGGGTTTTTAACCAATCTTGTGCATCCAATAAGTTCATTTGTGTCATTGGATGAACATTTAGGTTATTTTCGTCCTCACTAGGCTTAGTTTTGTGCAATTAGGGTTTTTAACCAATCTTGTGCATCCAATAGGTGTGTTTGTTTCATTAGATGAACATTTAGGTCATTTTCATCCTCCCTAGGCTTATTGTTGTCCAATTAGGGTTTTTAACCAATCTTGTGCATCCAATAGGTGTGTTTGTGTCATTGGATGAACATTTAGGTCATTTTCGTCCTCCCTAGTCTTATTCTTGTCCAATTAGGGTTTTAAGCAATCTTGTGCATCCAATAAGTTCATTTGTGTCATTGGATTAAGATTTAAGTCATTTTCGTCCTCCCTAGGCTTATTCTTGTTCAATTAGGGTTTCTAACCAATCTTGTGCATCCAATAGGTGTGTTTGTGTCATTGGATGAACATTTAGCTCATTTTCTTCCTCCCTAGTCTTATTCTTGTCCAATTAGGGTTTTAAGCAATCTTGTGCATCCAATAAGTTCATTTGTGTCATTGGATTAAGATTTAAGTCATTTTCGTCCTCCCTAGGCTTATTCTTGTTCAATTAGGGTTTCTAACCAATCTTGTGCATCCAATAAGTTCATTTGTGTCATTGGATCAACATTTAGGTCATTTTCGTCCTCCCTAGGCTTATTCTTGTCCAATTAGGGTTTTTAAGCAATCTTGTGCATCCAATAAGTTCATTTGTGTCATTGGATGAACATTTAGGTCATTTATGTCCTCCCTAGGCTTATGCTTGTCCAATTATGGTTTTTAACCAATCTTGTGCATCCAATAGGTGTGTTTGTGTCATTGGATGAACATTTAGGTCATTTTATTCCTCCGTAGACTTATTCTTGTCCAATTACGGTTTCTAACCAATCTTGTGCATCCAATAGGTGTATTTGTGTCATTGGATGAACATTTAGGTCATTTTCGTCCTCCCTAGGCTTATTCTGGTCCAAATAGGGTTTTTAAGCAATCTTGTGCATCCAATAAGTTCATTTGTGTCATTGGATGAACATTTAGGTCGTTTTCGTCCTCCCTAGGCTTATTCTTGTCCAATTAGGGTTTTTAACCAATCTTGTGCATCCAATAGGTGTGTTTGTGTCATTGGATGAACATTTAGGCCATTTTCGTCCTCCCTAGAATTATTCTTGTCCATTTAGGGTTTCTAACCAATCTTGTGCATCCAATAAGTTCATTTGTGTCATTGGATGAACATTTAGGTCATTTTCGTCCTCCCTAGGCTTATTCTTGTCTAATTAGGGTTTTTAAGCAATCTTGTGCATCCAATAAGTTCATTTGTGTCATTGGATGAACATTTAGGTCATTTATGTCCTCCCTAGGCTTATTCTTGTCCAATTATGGTTTTTAACCAATCTTGTGCATCCAATAGGTGTGTTTGTGTCATTGGATGAACATTTAGGTCATTTTAGTCCTCCCTAGGCTTATTCTTGTCCAATTACGGTTTCTAACCAATCTTGTGCATCCAATAGGTGTATTTTTGTCATTGGATGAACATTTAGGTCATTTTCGTCCTCCCTAGTCTTATTCTTGTCCAATTAGGGTTTTAAGCAATCTTGTGCATCCAATAAGTTCATTTGTGTCATTGGATTAAGATTTAAGTCATTTTCGTCCTCCCTAGGCTTATTCTTGTTCAATTAGGGTTTCTAACCAATCTTGTGCATCCAATAAGTTCATTTGTGTCATTGGATCAACATTTAGGTCATTTTCGTCCTCCCTAGAATTATTCTTGTCCAATTAGGGTTTCTAACCAATCTTGTGCATCCAATAAGTTCATTTGTGTCATTGGATGAACATTTAAGTCATTTTCGTCCTCCCTAGGCTTATTCTTGTCTAATTAGGGTTTTTAAGCAATCTTGTGCATCCAATAAGTTCATTTGTGTCATTGGATGAACATTTAGGTCATTTATGTCCTCCCTAGGCTTATGCTTGTCCAATTATGGTTTTTAACCAATCTTGTGCATCCAATAGGTGTGTTTGTGTCATTGGATGAACATTTAGGTCATTTTATTCCTCCCTAGGCTTATTCTTGTCCAATTACGGTTTCTAACCAATCTTGTGCATCCAATAGGTGTATTTGTGTCATTGGATGAACATTTAGGTCATTTTCGTCCTCCCTAGGCTTATTCTGGTCCAATTAGGGTTTTTAAGCAATCTTGTGCATCCAATAAGTTCATTTGTGTCATTGGATGAACATTTAGGTCGTTTTCGTCCTCCCTAGGCTTATTCTTGTCCAATTAGGGTTTTTAACCAATCTTGTGCATCCAATAGGTGTGTTTGTGACATTGGATGAACATTTAGGCCATTTTCGTCCTCCCTAGAATTATTCTTGTCCATTTAGGGTTTCTAACCAATCTTGTGCATCCAATAAGTTCATTTTTGTCATTGGATGAACATTTAGGTCATTTTCGTCCTCCCTAGGCTTATTCTTGTCTAATTAGGATTTTTAAGCAATCTTGTGCATCCAATAAGTTCATTTGTGTCATTGGATGAACATTTAGGTCATTTATGTCCTCCCTAGGCTTATTCTTGTCCAATTATGATTTTTAACCAATCTTGTGCATCCAATAGGTGTGTTTGTGTCATTGGATGAACATTTAGGTCATTTTCGTCCTACCTAGGCTTATTCTTGTCCAATTAGGGTTTCTAACCCATCTTGTGCATCCAATAGGTGTATTTGTGTCATTGGATGAACATTTAGGTCATTTTCCTCCTCCCTGGAATTATTCTTGTCCATTTAGGGTTTCTAACCAATCTTGTGCATCCAATAAGTTCATTTGTGTCATTGGATGAACATTTAGGTCATTTTCGTCCTCCCTAGGCTTATTCTTGTCTAATTAGGGTTTTTAAGCAATCTTGTGCATTCAATAAGTTCATTTGTGTCATTGGATGAACATTTAGGTCATTTATCTCCTCCCTAGGCTTATTCTTGTCCAATTATGGTTTTTAACCAATCTTGTGCATCCAATAGGTGTGTTTGTGTCATTGGATGAACATTTAGGTCATTTTAGTCCTCCCTAGGCTTATTCTTGTCCAATTACGGTTTCTAACCAATCTTGTGCATCCAATAGGTGTATTTGTGTCATTGGATGAACATTTAGGTCATTTTCGTCCTCCCTAGTCTTATTCTTGTCCAATTAGGGTTTTAAGCAATCTTGTGCATCCAATAAGTTCATTTGTGTCATTGGATTAAGATTTAAGTCATTTTCGTCCTCCCTAGGCTTATTCTTGTTCAATTAGGGTTTCTAACCAATCTTGTGCATCCAATAAGTTCATTTGTGTCATTGGATCAACATTTAGGTCATTTTCGTCCCCCCTAGAATTATTCTTGTCCAATTAGGGTTTCTAACCAATCTTGTGCATCCAATAAGTTCATTTGTGTCATTGGATGAACATTTAGGTCATTTTCGTCCTCCCTAGGCTTATTCTTGTCTAATTAGGGTTTTTAAGCAATCTTGTGCATCCAATAAGTTCATTTGTGTCATTGGATGAACATTTAGGTCATTTATGTCCTCCCTAGGCTTATTCTTGTCCAATTATGGTTTTTAACCAATCTTGTGCATCCAATAGGTGTGTTTGTGTCATTGGATGAACATTTAGGTCATTTTCGTCCTACCTAGGCTTATTCTTGTCCAATTAGGGTTTCTAACCCATCTTGTGCATCCAATAGGTGTATTTGTGTCATTGGATGAACATTTAGGTCATTTTCCTCCTCCCTGGAATTATTCTTGTCCATTTAGGGTTTCTAACCAATCTTGTGCATCCAATAAGTTCATTTTTGTCATTGGATGAACATTTAGATCATTTTCGTCCTCCCTAGGCTTATTCTTGTCTAATTAGGATTTTTAAGCAATCTTGTGCATCCAATAAGTTCATTTGTGTCATTGGATGAACATTTAGGTCATTTATGTCCTCCCTAGGCTTATTCTTGTCCAATTATGGTTTTTAACCAATCTTGTGCATCCAATAGGTGTGTTTGTGTCATTGGATGAACATTTAGGTCATTTTAGTCCTCCCTAGGCTTATTCTTGTCCAATTAGGGTTTCTAACCCATCTTGTGCATCCAATAGGTGTATTTGTGTCATTGGATGAACATTTAGGTCATTTTCCTCCTCCCTGGAATTATTCTTGTCCATTTAGGGTTTCTAACCAATCTTGTGCATCCAATAAGTTCATTTGTGTCATTGGATGAACATTTAGGTCATTTTCGTCCTCCCTAGGCTTATTCTTGTCTAATTAGGGTTTTTAAGCAATCTTGTGCATCCAATAAGTTCATTTGTGTCATTGGATGAACATTTAGGTCATTTATGTCCTCCCTAGGCTTATTCTTGTCCAATTATGGTTTTTAACCAATCTTGTGCATCCAATAGGTGTGTTTGTCTCATTGGATGAACATTTAGGTCATTTTCGTCCTACCTAGGCTTATTCTTGTCCAATTAGGGTTTCTAACCCATCTTGTGCATCCAATAGGTGTATTTGTGTCATTGGATGAACATTCAGGTCATTTTTGTCCTCCCTAGGCTTATTCTTGTCCAATTAGGGTTTTTAACCAATCTTGTGCATCCAATAGGTGTGTTTGTGTCATTGGATGAACATTTAGGCCATTTTCGTCCTCCCTAGAATTATTCTTGTCCATTTAGGGTTTCTAACCAATCTTGTGCATCCAATAAGTTCATTTTTGTCATTGGATGAACATTTAGGTCATTTTCGTCCTCCCTAGGCTTATTCTTGTCTAATTAGGATTTTTAAGCAATCTTGTGCATCCAATAAGTTCATTTGTGTCATTGGATGAACATTTAGGTCATTTATGTCCTCCCTAGGCTTATTCTTGTCCAATTATGGTTTTTAACCAATCTTGTGCATCCAATAGGTGTGTTTGTGTCATTGGATGAACATTTAGGTCATTTTCGTCCTCCCTAGGCTTATCTTTGTCCAATTAGGGTTTTTAACCAATCTTGTGCATCCAATAGGTGTGTTTGTGTCATTGGATGAACATTTAGGTCATTTTCGTCCTACCAAGGCTTATTCTTGTCCAATCAGGGTTTCTAACCAATCTTGTGCATCCAATAGGTGTATTTGTGTCATTGGATGAACATTTAGGTCATTTTCGTCCTCCCTATGCTTATTCTTGTCCAATTAGGGTTTTTAAGCAATCTTGTGCATCCAATAAGTTCATTTGTGTCATTGGATGAACATTTAGGTCATTTTCGTCCTCCCTAGGCTTATTCTTGTCCAATTAGGGTTTCTAACCAATCTTGTGTGTCCAATAAGTTCATTTGTGTCATTGGATAAACATTTAGGTCATTTTCGTCCACCCTAGGCTTATTCTTGTCCAATTAGGGTTTTTAACCAATCTTGTGCATCCAATAGGTGTGTTTGTGTCATTGGATGAACATTTAGGTCATTTTCGTCCTCCCTACGCTTATTCTTTTCCAATTAGGGTTTTTAACCAATCTTGTGCATCCAATAGGTGTGTTTGTGTCATTGGATGAACATTTAGGTCATTTTCGTCCTCCCTAGGCTTATTCTTGTCCAATTAGGGTTTTTAACCAATCTTGTGCATCCAATAAGTTCATTTGTGTCATTGAGTGAACATTTAGGTCATTTTCGTCCTTCCTAGGCTTATTCTTGTCCAATTAGGGTTTCTAACCAATCTTGTGCATCCAATAGGTGTGTTTGTGTCATTGGTTGAACATTTAGGTTATTTTCGTCCTCCCTAGTCTTATTATTGTCCAATTAGGGTTTTAAGCAATCTTGTGCATCCAATAAGTTCATTTGTGTCATTGGATGAACATTTAGGTCATTTTCGTCCTCCCTAGGCTTATTCTTATCCAATTAGGGTTTTTAACCAATCTTGTGCATCCAATAGGTGTGTTTGTGTCATTGGATGAACATTTAGGTCATTTTCGTCCTCCCTAGGCTTATTCTTGTCCAATTAGGGTTTTTAACCAATCTTGTGCATCCAATAAGTTCATTTGTGTCATTGGATGAACAATTAGGTCATTTTCGTCCACCCTAAGCTTATTCTTGTCCAATTAGGGTTTTTAACCAATCTTATGCATCCAATAAGTTCATTTGTGTCATTGGATGAACATTTAAGTCATTTTCGTCCTCCCTAGGCTTATTCTTGTCCAATTAGGGTTTTTAACCAATCTTGTGCATCCAATAGGTGTGTTTGTGTCATTGGATGAACATTTAGGTCATTTTCGTCCTCCCTAGGCTTATTCTTGTCCAATTAGGGTTTTTAACCAATCTTGTGCATCCAATAAGTTCATTTGTGTCATTGGATAAACATTTAGGTCATTTTCGTCCACCCTAGGCTTATTCTTGTCAAATTAGGGTTTTTAACCATTCTTGTGCATCCAATAGGTTCATTTGTGTCATTGGATGAACATTTAAGTCATTTTCGTCATCCCAAGGCTTATTCTTGTCCAATTAGGGTTTTTAACCAATCTTGTGCATCCAATAAGTTCATTTGTGTCATTGGATGAACATTTAGGTCATTTTCGTCCTCACTAGGCTTACTTTTGTGCAATTAGGGTTTTTAACCAATCTTGTGCATCCAATAAGTTCATTTGTTTCATTGGATGAACATTTAGGTCATTTTCGTCCACCCTAGGCTTATTCTTGTCCAATTAGGGTTTTTAAACATTCTTGTGCATCCAATAGGTTCATTTGTGTTATTGGATGAACATTTAGGTCATTTTCGTCATCCCAAGGCTTATTCTTGTCCAATTAGGGTTTTTAACCAATCTTGTGCATCCAATAAGTTCATTTGTGTCATTGGATGAACATTTAGGTCATTTTCTTCCTCCCTAGGCTTATTCTTGTCCAATTAGGGTATTTAAGCAATCTTGTGAATCCAATAAGTTCATTTGTTTCATTGGATGAACATTTAGGTCATTTTCGTCCTCCCTAGGCTTATTCTTGTTCAATTAGGGTTTCTAACCAATCTTGTGCATCCAATAGGTGTGTTTGTGTCATTGGATGAACATTTAGGTCATTTTCGTCCTCCCTAGTCTTATTCTTGTCCAATTAGGGTTTTAAGCAATCTTGTGCATCCAATAAGTTCATTTGTGTCATTGGATGAACATTTAGGTTATTTTCGTCCTCACTAGGCTTAGTTTTGTGCAATTAGGGTTTTTAACCAATCTTGTGCATCCAATAGGTGTGTTTGTGTCATTAGATGAACATTTAGGTCATTTTCATCCTCCCTAGGCTTATTGTTGTCCAATTAGGGTTTTTAACCAATCTTGTGAATCCAATAGGTGTGTTTGTGTCATTGGATGAACATTTAGGTCATTTTCGTCCTCCCTAGTCTTATTCTTGTCCAATTAGGGTTTTAAGCAATCTTGTGCATCCAATAAGTTCATTTGTGTCATTGGATTAAGATTTAAGTCATTTTCGTCCTCCCTAGGCTTATTCTTGTTCAATTAGGGTTTCTAACCAATCTTGTGCATCCAATAGGTGTGTTTGTGTCATTGGATGAACAATTAGGTCATTTTCTTCCTCCCTAGTCTTATTCTTGTCCAATTAGGGTTTTAAGCAATCTTGTGCATCCAATAAGTTCATTTGTGTCATTGGATTAAGATTTAAGTCATTTTCGTCCTCCCTAGGCTTATTCTTGTTCAATTAGGGTTTCTAACTAATCTTGTGCATCCAATAGGTGTATTTGTGTCATTGGATGAACATTTAGGTTATTTTCGTCCTCCCTAGGCTTAGTTTTGTGCAATTAGGGTTTTTAACCAATCTTGTGCATCCAATAGGTGTGTTTGTGTCATTAGATGAACATTTAGGTCATTTTCATCCTCCCTAGGCTTATTGTTGTCCAATTAGGGTTTTTAACCAATCTTATGCATCCAATAGGTGTGTTTGTGTCATTGGATGAACATTTAGGCCATTTTCGTCCTCCCTGGTCTTATTCTTGTCCAATTAGGGTTTTAAGCAATCTTGTGCATCCAATAAGTTCATTTGTGTCATTGGATTAAGATTTAAGTCATTTTCGTCCTCCCTAGGCTTATTCTTGTTCAATTAGGGTTTCTAACCAATCTTGTGCATCCAATAGGTGCATTTGTGTCATTGGATGAACATTTAGGTCATTTTCGTCCTCCCTAGGCTTATTCTTGTCCAATTAGGGTTTTTAAGCAATCTTGTGCATCCAATAAGTTCATTTGTGTCATTGGATGAACATTTAGGTCATTTTCGTCCTCCCTAGGCTTATTCTTGTCCAATTAGGGTTTTTAACCAATCTTGTGCATCCAATAGGTGTGTTTGTGTCATTGGATGAACATTTTGGTCAGTTTTGTCCTCCCTAGGCTTATTCTTGTCCAATTAGGGTTTTTAACCAATCTTGTGTATCCAATAAGTTCATTTGTGTCATTGGATGAACATTTAGGTCATTTACGTCATCCCTAGAATTATTCTTGTCCAATTAGGGTTTCTAACCAATCTTGTGCATCCAATAAGTTCATTTGAATCATTGGATGAACATTTAGGTCATTTTCGTCCTCCCTAGGCTTATTCTTGTCTAATTAGGGTTTTTAAGCAATCTTGTGCATCCAATAAGTTCATTTGTGTCATTGGATGAACATTTAGGTCATTTATGTCCTCCCTAGGCTTATTCTTGTCCAATTATGGTTTTTAACCAATCTTGTGCATCCAATAGGTGTGTTTGTGTCATTGGATGAACATTAAGGTCATTTTCGTCCTCCCTAGGCTTATTCTTGTCCAATTAAGGTTTTTAACCAATCTTGTGCATCCAATAAGTTCATTTGTGTCATTGGATAAACATTTAGGTCATTTTCGTCCACCCTAGGCTTATTCTTGTCCAATTAGGGTTTTTAACCAATCTTGTGCCTCCAATAAGTTCATTTGTGTCATTGGATGAACATTTAGGTCATTTTCGTCCTGCCAAGGCTTATTCTTGTCCAATTAGGGTTTTTAACCAATCTTGTGCATCCAATAAGTTCATTTGTGTCATTGGATGAACATTTAGGTCATTTTCGTCCTCCCTAGGCTTATTCTTGTCCAGTTAAGGTTTTTAACCAATCTTGTGCATCCAATAGGTGTGTTTGTGTCATTGGATGAACATTTAGGTCATTTTCGTCCTCCCTAGGCTTATTCTTGTCCAATTAGGGTTTTTAACCAATCTTGTGCATCCAATAAGTTCATTTGTGTCATTGGATGAACATTTAGGTCATTTTCGTCCTCCCTAGGCTTATTCTTGTCCAATTAGGGTTTTTAACCAATCTTGTGCATCCAATAGGTGTGTTTGTGTCATTGGATGAACATTTAGGTCATTTTCGTTCATTCTAGGCTTATTCTTGTCCAATTAGGGTTTTTTACCAATCCTGTGCATCCAATAAGTTTATTTGTGTCATTGGATAAACATTTAGGTCATTTTCGTCCACCCTAGGCTTATTCTTGTCCAATTAGGGTTTTTAACCAATCTTGTGCATCCAATAAGTTCATTTGTGTCATTGGATGAACATTTAGGTCATTTTCGTCCTCCGAAGGCTTATTCTTGTCCAATTAGGGTTTTTAACCAATCTTGTGCATCCAATAAGTTCATTTGTGTCATTGGATGAACATTTAGGTTATTTTCGTCCTCACAAGGCTTAGTTTTGTGCAATTAGGGTTTTTAACCAATCTTGTGCATCCAATAAGTTCATTTGTGTCATTGGATGAACATTTAGGTCATTTACGTCCTCCCTAGGCTTATTCTTGTCCAATTAGGGTTTTTAAGCAATCTTGTGAATCCAATAAGTTCATTTGTTTCATTGGATGAACATTTAGGTCATTTTCGTCCTCCCTAGGCTTATTCTTGTTCAATTAGGGTTTCTAACCAATCATGTGCATCCAATAGGTGTGTTTGTGTCATTGGATGAACATTTAGGTCATTTTCGTCCTCCCTAGTCTTATTTTTGTGCAATTAGGGTTTTAAGCAATCTTGTGCATCCAATAAGTTCATTTGTGTCATTGGATTAAGATTTAAGTCATTTTCGTCCTCCCTAGGCTTATTCTTGTTCAATTAGGGTTTCTAACCAATCTTGTGCATCCAATAGGTGTGTTTGTGTCATTTGATTAACATTTAGGTCATTTTCGTACTCCCTAGGCTTATTCTTGTCTAATTAGGGTTTTTAAGCAATCTTGTGCATCCAATAAGTTCATTTGTGTCATTGGATGAACATTTAGGTCATTTATGTCCTCCCTAGGCTTATTCTTGTCCAATTATGGTTTTTAACCAATCTTGTGCATCCAATAGGTGTGTTTGTGTCATTGGATGAACATTTAGGTCATTTTCGTCCTCCCTAGGCTTATTCTTGTCCAATTAGGGTTTTTAACCAATCTTGTGTATCCAATTGGTGTGTTTGTGTCATTGGATGAACATTTAGGTCATTTTCGTCCTACCTAGGCTTATTCTTGTCCAATTAGGGTTTCTAACCAATCTTGTGCATCCAATAGGTGTATTTGTGTCATTAGATGAACATTTAGGTCGTTTTCGTCCTCCCTAGGCTTATTGTTGTCCAATTAGGGTTTTTAACCAATCTTGTGCATCCAATAGGTGTGTTTGTGTCATTGGATGAACATTTAGGTCATTTTCGTCCTCCCTAGTCTTATTCTTGTCCAATTAGGGTTTTAAGCAATCTTGTGCATCCAATAAGTTCATTTGTGTCATTGCATGAATATTAAGGACATTTTCGTCCTCCCTAGGCTTATTTTCGTGCAATTAGGGTTTTTAACCAATCTTGTGCATCCAATAGGTGTGTTTGTGTCATTGGATGAACATTTAGGTCATTTTCGTCCTCCCTAGTCTTATTCTTGTCCAATTAGGGTTTTAAGCCAATCTTGTGCATCCAATAGGTTTGTTTGTGTCATTTGATGAACATTTAGGTCATTTTCGTCCTCCCAAGGCTTATTCTTATCCAATTAGGGTTTTAAGCAATCTTGTGCATCCAATAAGTTCATTTGTGTCATTGTATTAAGATTTAAGTCATTTTCGTTCTCCCTAAGCTTATTCTTGTCCAATTAGGGTTTTTAACCAATCTTGTGCATCCAATAGGTGTGTTTGTGTCATTGGATGAACATTTAGGTCATTTTCGTCCTCCCTAGGCTTATTCTTGTCCAATTAGGGTTTTTAAACAATCTTGTGCATCCAATAAGTTCATTTGTGTCATTTGATGAACATTTAGGTCATTTTCGTCCTACCTAGGCTTATTCTTGTCCAATTAGGGTTTCTAACCAATCTTGTGCATTCAATAGGTGTATTTGTGTCATTGGATGAACATTTAGGTCATTTTCGTCCTCCCTAGGCTTATTCTTGTCCAATTAGGGTTTTTAAGCAATCTTGTGCATCCAATAAGTTCATTTGTGTCATTGGATGAACATTTAGATCATTTTCGTCCTCCCTATGCTTATTCTTGTCCAATTAGGGTTTCTAACCATTCTTGTGCATCCAATAGGTGTGTTTGTGTCTCATTGGATGAACATTTAGGTCATTTTCGTCCTCCCTAGTCTTATTCTTGTCCAATTAGGGTTTTAAGCAATCTTGTGCATCCAATAAGTTCATTTGTGTCATTGGATTAAGATTTAAGTCATTTTCGTCCTCCCTAGGCTTATTCTTGTTCAATTAGGGTTTCTAACCAATCTTGTTAATCCAATAGGTGTGTTTGTGTCATTGGATGAACATTTAGGTCATTTTCGTCCTCCCTAGTCTTATTCTTGTCCAATTAGGGTTTTAAGCAATCATGTGCATCCAATAAGTTCATTTGTGTCATTGGATGAACATTTAGGTCATTTTCGTCCTCCCTATGCTTATTCTTGTCCAATTAGGGTTTCTAACCATTCTTGTGCATCCAATAGGTGTGTTTGTGTCTCATTGGATGAACATTTAGGTCATTTTCGTCCTCCCTAGTCTTATTCTTGTCCAATTAGGGTTTTAAGCAATCTTGTGCATCCAATAAGTTCATTTGTGTCATTGGATTAAGATTTAAGTCATTTTCGTCCTCCCTAGGCTTATTCTTGTTCAATTAGGGTTTCTAACCAATCTTGTGCATCCAATAAGTTCATTTGTGTCATTGGATCAACATTTAGGTCATTTTCGTCCTCCCTAGGCTTATTCTTGTCCAATTAGGGTTTCTAACCAATCTTGTGCATCCAATAAGTTCATTTGTGTCATTGGATGAACATTTAGGTCATTTTCGTCCTCCCTAGGCTTATTCTTGTCTAATTAGGGTTTTTAAGCAATCTTGTGCATCCAATAAGTTCATTTGTGTCATTGGATGAACATTTAGGTCATTTATGTCCTCCCTAGGCTTATGCTTGTCCAATTATGGTTTTTAACCAATCTTGTGCATCCAATAGGTGTGTTTGTGTCATTGGATGAACATTTAGGTCATTTTATTCCTCCTTAGGCTTATTCTTGTCCAATTACGGTTTCTAACCAATATTGTGCATCCAATAGGTGTATTTGTGTCATTGGATGAACATTTAGGTCATTTTCGTCCTCCCTAGGCTTATTCTGGTCCAAATAGGGTTTTTAAGCAATCTTGTGCATCCAATAAGTTCATTTGTGTCATTGGATTAACATTTAGGTCGTTTTCGTCCTCCCTAAGCTTATTCTTGTCCAATTAGGGTTTTTAACCAATCTTGTGCATCCAATAGGTGTGTTTGTGTCATTGGAGGAACATTTAGGCCATTTTCGTCCTCCCTAGAATTATTTTTGTCCATTTAGGGTTTCTAACCAATCTTGTGCATCCAATAAGTTCATTTGTGTCATTGGATGAACATTTAGGTCATTTTCGTCCTCCCTAGGCTTATTCTTGTCTAATTAGGGTTTTTAAGCAATCTTGTGCATCCAATAAGTTCATTTGTGTCATTGGATGAACATTTAGGTCATTTATGTCCTCCCTAGGCTTATTCTTGTCCATTTATGGTTTTTAACCAATCTTGTGCATCCAATAGGTGTGTTTGTGTCATTGGATGAACATTTAGGTCATTTTCGTCCTACCTAGGCTTATTCTTGTCCAATTAAGGTTTCTAACCCATCTTGTGCATCCAATAGTTGTATTTGTGTCATTGGATGAACATTCAGGTCATTTTTGTCCTCCCTAGGCTTATTCTTGTCCAATTAGGGTTTTTAAGCAATCTTGTGCATCCAATAAGTTCATTTGTGTCATTGGATGAACATTTAGGTCATTTTCGTCCTCCCTAGGCTTATTCTTGTCCAATTAGGGTTTTTAACCAATCTTGTGCATCCAATAGGTGTGTTTGTGTCATTGGATGAACATTTAGGTCATTTTCGTCCTCCCTACGCTTATTCTTGTCCAATTAGGATTTTTAACCAATCTTGTGCATCCAATAAGTTCATTTGTGTCATTGGATGAACATTTAGGTCATTTTCGTCCTCCCTAGAATTATTCTTGTCCAATTAGGGTTTCTAACCAATCTTGTGCATCCAATAAGTTCATTTGTGTCATTGGATGAACATTTAGGTCATTTTCGTCCTCCCTAGGCTTATTCTTGTCCAATTAGGGTTTTTAACCAATCTTGTGCATCCAATAGGTGTGTTTGTGTCATTGGATGAACATTTAGGTCATTTTCGTCCCTCCTAGGCTTATTCTTGTCCAATTAGGGGTTCTAACCAATCTTGTGCATCCAATAGGTGTATTTGTGTCATTGGATGAACATTTAGGTCATTTTCGTCCTCCCTAGGGTTATTCTTGTCTAATTAGGGTTTTTAAGCAATCTCGTGCATCCAATAAGTTCATTTGTGTTATTGGATGAACATTTAGGTTATTTTCGTCCTCACTAGGCTTAGTTTTGTGCAATTAGGGTTTTTAACCAATCTTGTGCATCCAATAGGTGTGTTTGTGTCATTAGATGAACATTTAGGTCATTTTTATCCTCCCTAGGCTTATTGTTGTCCAATTAGGGTTTTTAACCAATCTTGTGCATCCAATAGGTGTGTTTGTGTCATTGGATGAACATTTAGGTCATTTTCGTCCTCCCTAGTCTTATTCTTGTCCAATTAGGGTTTTAAGCAATCTTGTGCATCCAATAAGTTCATTTGTGTCATTGGATTAAGATTTAAGTCATTTTCGTCCTCCCTAGGCTTATTCTTGTTCAATTAGGGTTTCTAACCAATCTTGTGCATCCAATAGGTGTGTTTGTGTCATTGGATGAACAATTAGGTCATTTTCTTCCTCCTTAGTCTTATTCTTGTCCAATTAGGGTTTTAAGCAATCTTGTGCATCCAATAAGTTCATTTGTGTCATTGGATTAAGATTTAAGTCATTTTCGTCCTCCCTAGGCTTATTCTTGTTCAATTAGGGTTTCTAACCAATCTTGTGCATCCAATAGGTGTATTTGTGTCATTGGATGAACATTTAGGTCATTTTCGTCCTCCCTAGGCTTATTCTTGTCTAATTAGGGTTTTTAAGCAATCTTGTGCATCCAATAAGTTCATTTGTGTTATTGGATGAACATTTAGGTCATTTTCGTCCTCCCTAGGCTTATTCTTGTCCAATTAGGATTTTTAACCAATCTTGTGCATCCAATAAGTTCATTTGTGTCATTGGATGAATATTTAGGTCATTTTCGTCCTCCCTAGAATTATTCTTGTCCAATTAGGGTTTCTAACCAATCTTGTGCATCCAATAAGTTCATTTGTGTCATTGGATGAACATTTAGGTCATTTTCGTCCTCCCTAGGCTTATTCTTGTCTAATTAGGGTTTTTAAGCAATCTTGTGCATCCAATAAGTTCATTTGTGTCATTGGATGAACATTTAGGTCATTTTTGTCCTCCCTAGGCTTATGCTTGTCCAATTATGGTTTTTAACCAATCTTGTGCATCCAATAGGTGTGTTTGTGTCATTGGATGAACATTTAGGTCATTTTATTCCTCCCTAGGCTTATTCTTGTCCAATTACGGTTTCTAACCAATCTTGTGCATCCAATAGGTGTATTTGTGTCATTGGATGAACATTTAGGTCATTTTCGTCCTCCCTAGGCTTATTCTGGTCCAAATAGGGTTTTTAAGCAATCTTGTGCATCCAATAAGTTCATTTGTGTCATTGGATGAACATTTAGGTCGTTTTCGTCCTCCCTAGGCTTATTCTTGTCCAATTAGGGTTTTTAACCAATCTTGTGCATCCAATAGGTGTGTTTGTGTCATTGGATGAACATTTAGGCCATTTTCGTCCTCCCTAGAATTATTCTTGTCCATTTAGGGTTTCTAACCAATCTTGTGCATCCAATAAGTTCATTTTTGTCATTGGATGAACATTTAGATCATTTTCGTCCTCCCTAGGCTTATTCTTGTCTAATTAGGATTTTTAAGCAATCTTGTGCATCCAATAAGTTCATTTGTGTCATTGGATGAACATTTAGGTCATTTATGTCCTCCCTAGGCTTATTCTTGTCCAATTATGGTTTTTAACCAATCTTGTGCATCCAATAGGTGTGTTTGTGTCATTGGATGAACATTTAGGTCATTTTCGTCCTCCCTAGGCTTATCTTTGTCCAATTAGGGTTTTTAACCAATCTTGTGCATCCAATAGGTGTGTTTGTGTCATTGGATGAACATTTAGGTCATTTTCGTCCTACCAAGGCTTATTCTTGTCCAATCAGGGTTTCTAACCAATCTTGTGCATCCAATAGGTGTATTTGTGTCATTGGATGAACATTTAGGTCATTTTCGTCCTCCCTATGCTTATTCTTGTCCAATTAGGGTTTTTAAGCAATCTTGTGCATCCAATAAGTTCATTTGTGTCATTGGATGAACATTTAGGTCATTTTCGTCCTCCCTAGGCTTATTCTTGTCCAATTAGGGTTTCTAACCAATCTTTTGCATCCAATAGGTGTGTTTGTGTCATTGGATGAACATTTAGGTCATTTTCGTCCTCCCTAGTCTTATTCTTGTCCAATTAGGGTTTTAAGCAATCTTGTGCATCCAATAAGTTCATTTGTGTCATTGGATTAAGATTTAAGTCATTTTCGTCCTCCCTAGGCTTATTCTTGTCCAGTTAGGCTTTTTAACCAATCTTGTGCATCCAATAGGTGTGTTTGTGTCATTGGATGAACATTTAGGTCATTTTCGTCCTCCCTAGGCTTATTCTTGTCCAATTAGGGTTTTTAACCAATCTTGTGCATCCAATAAGTTCATTTGTGTCATTGGATAAACATTTAGGTCATTTTCGTCCACCCTAGGCTTATTCTGGTCCAATTAGGGTTTTTAACCAATCTTGTGCATCCAATAAGTTCATTTGTGTCATTGGATGAACATTTAGGTCATTTTCGTCCTCCCAAGGCTTATTCTTGTCCAATTAGGGTTTTTAACCAATCTTGTGCATCCAATAAGTTCATTTGTGCATTGGATGAACATTTAGGTCATTTTCATCCTCCCTAGTGTTATTCTTGTCCAATTAGGGTTTTAAGCAATCTTGTGCATCCAATAAGTTCATTTGTGTCATTGGATGAACATTTAGGTCATTTTCGTCCTCCCTAGGCTTATTCTTGTTCAATTAGGGTTTCTAACCAATCTTGTGCATCCAATAGGTGTGTTTGTGTCATTAGATGAACATTTAGGTCATTTTCATCCTTCCTAGGCTTATTGTTGTCCAATTAGGGTTTTTAACCAATCTTGTGCATCCAATAGGTGTGTTTGTGTCATTGGATGAACATTTAGGTCATTTTCGTCCTCCCTAGTCTTATTCTTGTCCAATTAGGGTTTTAAGCAATCTTGTGCATCCAATAAGTTCATTTGTGTCATTGGATTAAGATTTAAGTCATTTTCGTCCTCCCTAGGCTTATTCTTGTTCAATTAGGGTTTCTAACCAATCTTGTGCATCCAATAAGTTCATTTGTGTCATTGGATCAACATTTAGGTCATTTTCGTCCTCCCTAGAATTATTCTTGTCCAATTAGGGTTTCTAACCAATCTTGTGCATCCAATAAGTTCATTTGTGTCATTGGATGAACATTTAAGTCATTTTCGTCCTCCCTAGGCTTATTCTTGTCTAATTAGGGTTTTTAAGCAATCTTGTGCATCCAATAAGTTCATTTGTGTCATTGGATGAACATTTAGGTCATTTATGTCCTCCCTAGGCTTATGCTTGTCCAATTATGGTTTTTAACCAATCTTGTGCATCCAATAGGTGTGTTTGTGTCATTGGATGAACATTTAGGTCATTTTATTCCTCCCTAGGCTTATTCTTGTCCAATTACGGTTTCTAACCAATCTTGTGCATCCAATAGGTGTATTTGTGTCATTGGATGAACATTTAGGTCATTTTCGTCCTCCCTAGAATTATTCTTGTCCAATTAGGGTTTCTAACCAATCTTGTGCATCCAATAAGTTCATTTGTGTCATTGGATGAACATTTAGGTCATTTTCGTCCTCCCTAGGCTTATTCTTGTCTAATTAGGGTTTTTAAGCAATCTTGTGCATCCAATAAGTTCATTTGTGTCATTGGATGAACATTTAGGTCATTTATGTCCTCCCTAGGCTTATGCTTGTCCAATTATGGTTTTTAACCAATCTTGTGCATCCAATAGGTGTGTTTGTGTCATTGGATGAACATTTAGGTCATTTTCTTCCTCCCTAGGCTTATTCTTGTCCAATTACGGTTTCTAACCAATCTTGTGCATCCAATAGGTGTATTTGTGTCATTGGATGAACATTTAGGTCATTTTCGTCCTCCCTAGGCTTATTCTGGTCCAAATAGGGTTTTTAAGCAATCTTGTGCATCCAATAAGTTCATTTGTGTCATTGGATGAACATTTAGGTCGTTTTCGTCCTCCCTAGGCTTATTCTTGTCCAATTATGGTTTTAAACCAATCTTGTGCATCCAATAGGTGTGTTTGTGTCATTGGATGAACATTTAGGTCATTTTCGTCCTCCCTAGAATTATTCTTGTCCATTTAGGGTTTCTAACCAATCTTGTGCATCCAATAAGTTCATTTGTGTCATTGGATGAACATTTAGGTCATTTTCGTCCTCCCTAGGCTTATTCTTGTCTAATTAGGGTTTTTAAGCAATCTTGTGCATCCAATAAGTTCATTTGTGTCATTGGATGAACATTTAGGTCATTTATGTCCTCCCTAGGCTTATTCTTGTCCATTTATGGTTTTTAACCAATCTTGTGCATCCAATAGGTGTGTTTGTGTCATTGGATGAACATTTAGGTCATTTTCGTCCTACCTAGGCTTATTCTTGTCCAATTAGGGTTTCTAACCCATCTTGTGCATCCAATAGGTGTATTTGTGTCATTGGATGAACATTCAGGTCATTTTTGTCCTCCCAAGGCTTATTCTTGTCCAATTAGGGTTTTTAAGCAATCTTGTGCATCCAATAAGTTCATTTGTGTCATTGGATGAACATTTAGGTCATTTTCGTCCTCCCTAGGCTTATTCTTGTCCAATTAGGGTTTTTAACCAATCTTGTGCATCCAATAGGTGTGTTTGTGTCATTGGATGAACATTTAGGTCATTTTCGTCCTCCCTACGCTTATTCTTGTCCAATTAGGATTTTTAACCAATCTTGTGCATCCAATAAGTTCATTTGTGTCATTGGATGAACATTTAGGTCATTTTCGTCCTCCCTAGAATTATTCTTGTCCATTTAGGGTTTCTAACCAATCTTGTGCATCCAATAAGTTCATTTGTGTCATTGGATGAACATTTAGGTCATTTTCGTCCTCCCTAGGCTTATTCTTGTCTAATTAGGGTTTTTAAGCAATCTTGTGCATCCAATAAGTTCATTTGTGTCATTGGATGAACATTTAGGTCATTTATGTCCTCCCTAGGCTTATGCTTGTCCAATTATGGTTTTTAACCAATCTTGTGCATCCAATAGGTGTGTTTGTGTCATTGGATGAACATTTAGGTCATTTTATTCCTCCTTAGGCTTATTCTTGTCCAATTACGGTTTCTAACCAATCTTGTGCATCCAATAGGTGTATTTGTGTCATTGGATGAACATTTAGGTCATTTTCGTCCTCCCTAGGCTTATTCTGGTCCAAATAGGGTTTTTAAGCAATCTTGTGCATCCAATAAGTTCATTTGTGTCATTGGATTAACATTTAGGTCGTTTTCGTCCTCCCTAGGCTTATTCTTGTCCAATTATGGTTTTTAACCAATCTTGTGCATCCAATAGGTGTGTTTGTGTCATTGGAGGAACATTTAGGCCATTTTCGTCCTCCCTAGAATTATTCTTGTCCATTTAGGGTTTCTAACCAATCTTGTGCATCCAATAAGTTCATTTGTGTCATTGGATGAACATTTAGGTCATTTTCGTCCTCCCTAGGCTTATTCTTGTCTAATTAGGGTTTTTAAGCAATCTTGTGCATCCAATAAGTTCATTTGTGTCATTGGATGAACATTTAGGTCATTTATGTCCTCCCTAGGCTTATTCTTGTCCATTTATGGTTTTTAACCAATCTTGTGCATCCAATAGGTGTGTTTGTGTCATTGGATGAACATTTAGGTCATTTTCGTCCTACCTAGGCTTATTCTTGTCCAATTAGGGTTTCTAACCCATCTTGTGCATCCAATAGGTGTATTTGTGTCATTGGATGAACATTCAGGTCATTTTTGTCCTCCCAAGGCTTATTCTTGTCCAATTAGGGTTTTTAAGCAATCTTGTGCATCCAATAAGTTCATTTGTGTCATTGGATGAACATTTAGGTCATTTTCGTCCTCCCTAGGCTTATTCTTGTCCAATTAGGGTTTTTAACCAATCTTGTGCATCCAATAGGTGTGTTTGTGTCATTGGATGAACATTTAGGTCATTTTCGTCCTCCCTACGCTTATTCTTGTCCAATTAGGATTTTTAACCAATCTTGTGCATCCAATAAGTTCATTTGTGTCATTGGATGAACATTTAGGTCATTTTCGTCCTCCCTAGAATTATTCTTGTCCATTTAGGGTTTCTAACCAATCTTGTGCATCCAATAAGTTCATTTGTGTCATTGGATGAACATTTAGGTCATTTTCGTCCTCCCTAGGCTTATTCTTGTCTAATTAGGGTTTTTAAGCAATCTTGTGCATCCAATAAGTTCATTTGTGTCATTGGATGAACATTTAGGTCATTTATGTCCTCCCTAGGCTTATTCTTGTCCAATTATGGTTTTTAACCAATCTTGTGCATCCAATAGGTGTGTTTGTGTCATTGGATGAACATTTAGGTCATTTTAGTCCTCCCTAGGCTTATTCTTGTCCAATTACGGTTTCTAACCAATCTTGTGCATCCAATAGGTGTATTTTTGTCATTGGATGAACATTTAGGTCATTTTCGTCCTCCCTAGTCTTATTCTTGTCCAATTAGGGTTTTAAGCAATCTTGTGCATCCAATAAGTTCATTTGTGTCATTGGATTAAGATTTAAGTCATTTTCGTCCTCCCTAGGCTTATTCTTGTTCAATTAGGGTTTCTAACCAATCTTGTGCATCCAATAAGTTCATTTGTGTCATTGGATCAACATTTAGGTCATTTTCGTCCTCCCTAGAATTATTCTTGTCCAATTAGGGTTTCTAACCAATCTTGTGCATCCAATAAGTTCATTTGTGTCATTGGATGAACATTTAAGTCATTTTCGTCCTCCCTAGGCTTATTCTTGTCTAATTAGGGTTTTTAAGCAATCTTGTGCATCCAATAAGTTCATTTGTGTCATTGGATGAACATTTAGGTCATTTATGTCCTCCCTAGGCTTATGCTTGTCCAATTATGGTTTTTAACCAATCTTGTGCATCCAATAGGTGTGTTTGTGTCATTGGATGAACATTTAGGTCATTTTATTCCTCCCTAGGCTTATTCTTGTCCAATTACGGTTTCTAACCAATCTTGTGCATCCAATAGGTGTATTTGTGTCATTGGATGAACATTTAGGTCATTTTCGTCCTCCCTAGGCTTATTCTGGTCCAAATAGGGTTTTTAAGCAATCTTGTGCATCCAATAAGTTCATTTGTGTCATTGGATGAACATTTAGGTCGTTTTCGTCCTCCCTAGGCTTATTCTTGTCCAATTAGGGTTTTTAACCAATCTTGTGCATCCAATAGGTGTGTTTGTGTCATTGGATGAACATTTAGGCCATTTTCGTCCTCCCTAGAATTATTCTTGTCCATTTAGGGTTTCTAACCAATCTTGTGCATCCAATAAGTTCATTTTTGTCATTGGATGAACATTTAGATCATTTTCGTCCTCCCTAGGCTTATTCTTGTCTAATTAGGATTTTTAAGCAATCTTGTGCATCCAATAAGTTCATTTGTGTCATTGGATGAACATTTAGGTCATTTATGTCCTCCCTAGGCTTATTCTTGTCCAATTATGGTTTTTAACCAATCTTGTGCATCCAATAGGTGTGTTTGTGTCATTGGATGAACATTTAGGTCATTTTCGTCCTCCCTAGGCTTATCTTTGTCCAATTAGGGTTTTTAACCAATCTTGTGCATCCAATAGGTGTGTTTGTGTCATTGGATGAACATTTAGGTCATTTTCGTCCTACCAAGGCTTATTCTTGTCCAATCAGGGTTTCTAACCAATCTTGTGCATCCAATAGGTGTATTTGTGTCATTGGATGAACATTTAGGTCATTTTCGTCCTCCCTATGCTTATTCTTGTCCAATTAGGGTTTTTAAGCAATCTTGTGCATCCAATAAGTTCATTTGTGTCATTGGATGAACATTTAGGTCATTTTCGTCCTCCCTAGGCTTATTCTTGTCCAATTAGGGTTTCTAACCAATCTTGTGTGTCCAATAAGTTCATTTGTGTCATTGGATAAACATTTAGGTCATTTTCGTCCACCCTAGGCTTATTCTTGTCCAATTAGGGTTTTTAACCAATCTTGTGCATCCAATAGGTGTGTTTGTGTCATTGGATGAACATTTAGGTCATTTTCGTCCTCCCTACGCTTATTCTTTTCCAATTAGGGTTTTTAACCAATCTTGTGCATCCAATAGGTGTGTTTGTGTCATTGGATGAACATTTAGGTCATTTTCGTCCTCCCTAGGCTTATTCTTGTCCAATTAGGGTTTTTAACCAATCTTGTGCATCCAATAAGTTCATTTGTGTCATTGGATAAACATTTAGGTCATTTTCATCCACCCTAGGCTTATTCTTGTCCAATTAGGGTTTTTAACCAATCTTGTGCATCAAATAGGTGTGTTTGTGTCATTGGATGAACATTTAGGTCATTTTCGTCCTCCCTAGGCTTATTCTTGTCCAATTAGGGTTTTTAACCAATCTTGTGCATCCAATAGGTGTGTTTGTGTCATTGGATGAACATTTAGGTCATTTTCGTCCTCCCTAGGCTTATTCTTGTCAAATTAGGGTTTCTAACCAATCTTTTGCATCCAATAGGTGTATTTGTGTCATTGGATGAACAATTAGGTCATTTTCGTCCTCCGTAGGCTTATTCTTGTCCAATTAGGGTTTTTAAGCAATCTTGTGCATCCAATAAGTTCATTTGTGTCATTGGATGAACATTTAGGTCATTTTCGTCCTCCCTAGGCTTATTCTTGTCCAATTAGGGTTTTTAACCAATCTTGTGCATCCAATATGTGTGTTTGTGTCATTGGATGAACATTTAGGTCATTTTCGTCCTCCCTAGGCTTATTCTTGTCCAATTAGGGTTTTTAACCAATCTTGTGCAACCAATAAGTTCATTTGTGTCATTGGATAAACATTTAGGTCATTTTCGTCCACCCTAGGCTTATTCTTGTCCAATTAGGGTTTTTAACCAATCTTGTGCATCCAATAAGTTCATTTGTGTCATTGGATGAACATTTAGGTCATTTTCGTCCTCCCTAGGCTTATTCTTGTCCAATTAGGGTTTCTAACCAATCTTGTGCATCCAATAGGTGTATTTGTGTCATTGGATGAACAGTTAGGTCATTTTCGTCCTCCCTAGGCTTATTCTTGTCCAATTAGGGTTTTTAAGCAATCTTGTGCATCCAATAAGTTCATTTGTGTCATTGGATGAACATTTAGGTCATTTTCGTCCTCCCTAGGCTTATTCTTGTCCAATTAGGGTTTTTAACCAATCTTGTGCATCCAATAACTTCATTTGTGTCATTACATGTACATTTAGGTCATTTTCGTCCTCCCTAGGCTTATTCTTGTGCAATTAGGGTTTTTAACAAATCTTGTGCATCCAATAAGTTCATTTGTGTCATTGGATGAACATTTAGGTCATTTTCGTCCACCCTAGGCTTATTCTTGTCCAATTAGGGTTTTTAACCAATCTTGTGCATCCAATAAGTTCATTTGTGTCATTGGATGACCATTTAGGTCATTTTCGTCCTCCCTAGGCTTACTCTTGTCCAATTAGGGTTTTTAAGCAATCTTGTGCATCAAATAAGTTCATTTGTGTCATTGGATGAACATTTAGGTCATTTTCGTCCACCCTAGGCTTATTCTTGTCCAATTAGGGTTTTTAACCAATCTTGTGCATCCAATAAGTTCATTTGTGTCATTGGATGAACATTTAGGTCATTTTCGTCCTCCCAAGGCGTATTCTTGTCCAATTAGGGTTTTTAACCAATCTTGTTCATCCAATAAGTTCATTTGTGTCATTGGATGAACATTTAGGTCATTTTCGTCCTCCCTAGGCTTATTCTTGTTCAATTAGGGTTTCTAACCAATCTTGTGCATCCAATAGGTGTGTTTGTGTCATTGGATGAACATTTAGGTCATTTTCGTCCTCCCTAGTCTTATTCTTGTCCAATTAGGGTTTTAAGCAATCTTGTGCATCCAATAAGTTCATTTGTGTCATTGGATAAACATTTAGGTTATTTTCGTCCTCCCTAGGCTTAGTTTTGTGCAATTAGGGTTTTTAACCAATCTTGTGCATCCAATAGGTGTGTTTGTGTCATTAGATGAACATTTAGGTCATTTTCATCCTTCCTAGGCTTATTGTTGTCCAATTAGGGTTTTTAACCAATCTTGTGCATCCAATAAGTTCATTTGTGTCATTGGATGAACATTTAGGTCATTTTCGTCCTCCCTAGGCTTATTCTTGTTCAATTAGGGTTTCTAACCAATCTTGTGCATCCAATAGGTGTGTTTGTGTCATTGGATGAACATTTAGGTCATTTTCGTCCTCCCTAGTCTTATTCTTGTCCAATTAGGGTTTTAAGCAATCTTGTGCATCCAATAAGTTCATTTGTGTCATTGGATGAACATTTAGGTTATTTTCGTCCTCACTAGGCTTAGTTTTGTGCAATTAGGGTTTTTAACCAATCTTGTGCATCCAATAGGTGTGTTTGTGTCATTGATTGTACATTTAGGTCATTTTCGTCCTCCCTAGGCTTATTCTTGTCCAATTAGGGTTTTTAAGCAATCTTGTGAATCCAATAAGTTCATTTGTTTCATTGGATGAACATTTAGGTCATTTTCGTCCTCCCTAGGCTTATTCTTGTTCAATTAGGGTTTCTAACCAATCTTGTGCATCCAATAGGTGTGTTTGTGTCATTGGATGAACATTTAGGTCATTTTCGTCCTCCCTAGTCTTATTCTTGTCCAATTAGGGTTTTAAGCAATCTTGTGCATCCAATAAGTTCATTTGTGTCATTGGATGAACATTTAGGTTATTTTCGTCCTCACTAGGCTTAGTTTTGTGCAATTAGGGTTTTTAACCAATCTTGTGCATCCAATAGGTGTGTTTGTGTCATTAGATGAACATTTAAGTCATTTTCATCCTCCCTAGGCTTATTGTTGTCCAATTAGGGTTTTTAACCAATCTTGTGCATCCAATAGGTGTGTTTGTGTCATTGGATGAACATTTAGGTCATTTTCGTCCTCCCTAGGCTTATTCTTGTCCAATTAGGGTTTTTAAGCAATCTTGTGCATCCAATAAGTTCATTTGTGTCATTGGATGAACATTTAGGTCATTTTCGTCCTCCCTAGGCTTATTCTTGTCCAATTTGGGTTTTTAAGCAATCTTGTGCATCCAATAAGTTCATTTGTGTCATTGGATGAACATTTAGGTCATTTTCGTCCTCCCTAGGCTTATTCTTGTTCAATTAGGGTTTCTAACCAATCTTGTGCATCCAATAGGTGTGTTTGTGTCATTGGATGAACATTTAGGTCATTTTCGTCCTCCCTAGGGTTATTCTTGTCCAATTAGGGTTTTTAAGCAATCTTGTGCATCCAATAAGTTCATTTGTGTCATTGGATGAACATTTAGGTCATTTTCGTCCTCCCAAGGCTTATTCTTGTCCAATTAGGGTTTTTAACCAATCTTGTGCATCCAATAAGTTCATTTGTGCATTGGATGAACATTTAGGTCATTTTCATCCTCCCTAGTGTTATTCTTGTCCAATTAGGGTTTTAAGCAATCTTGTGCATCCAATAAGTTCATTTGTGTCATTGGATGAACATTTAGGTCATTTTCGTCCTCCCTAGGCTTATTCTTGTTCAATTAGGGTTTCTAACCAATCTTGTGCATCCAATAGGTGTGTTTGTGTCATTAGATGAACATTTAGGTCATTTTCATCCTTCCTAGGCTTATTGTTGTCCAATTAGGGTTTTTAACCAATCTTGTGCATCCAATAGGTGTGTTTGTGTCATTGGATGAACATTTAGGTCATTTTCGTCCTCCCTAGTCTTATTCTTGTCCAATTAGGGTTTTAAGCAATCTTGTGCATCCAATAAGTTCATTTGTGTCATTGGATTAAGATTTAAGTCATTTTCGTCCTCCCTAGGCTTATTCTTGTTCAATTAGGGTTTCTAACCAATCTTGTGCATCCAATAAGTTCATTTGTGTCATTGGATCAACATTTAGGTCATTTTCGTCCTCCCTAGAATTATTCTTGTCCAATTAGGGTTTCTAACCAATCTTGTGCATCCAATAAGTTCATTTGTGTCATTTGATGAACATTTAGGTCATTTTAGTCCCCCCTAGGCTTATTCTTGTCTAATTAGGGTTTTTAAGCAATCTTGTGCATCCAATAAGTTCATTTGTGTCATTGGATGAACATTTAGGTCATTTATGTCCTCCCTAGGCTTATGCTTGTCCAATTATGGTTTTTAACCAATCTTGTGCATCCAATAGGTGTGTTTGTGTCATTGGATGAACATTTAGGTCATTTTATTCTTCCGTAGGCTTATTCTTGTCCAATTACGGTTTCTAACCAATCTTGTGCATCCAATAGGTGTATTTGTGTCATTGGATGAACATTTAGGTCATTTTCATCCTCCCTAGGCTTATTCTGGTCCAAATAGGGTTTTTAAGCAATCTTGTGCATCCAATAAGTTCATTTGTGTCATTGGATGAACATTTAGGTCGTTTTCGTCCTCCCTAGGCTTATTCTTGTCCAATTAGGGTTTTTAACCAATCTTGTGCATCCAATAGGTGTGTTTGTGTCATTGGATGAACATTTAGGTCATTTTCGTCCTCCGTAGGCTTATTCTTGTCCAATTAGGGTTTTTCACCAATCTTGTGCATCCAATAAGTTCATTTGTTTCATTGGATGAACATTTAGGTCATTTTTGTCCTCCCTAGGCTTATTCTTGTTCAATTAGGGTTTCTAATAATCATGTGCATCCAATAGGTGTGTTTGTGTCATTGGATGAACATTTAGGTCATTTTCGTCCTCCCTAGTCTTATTCTTGTCCAATTAGGGTTTTAAGCAATCTTGTGCATCCAATAAGTTCATTTGTGTTATTGGATGAACAATTAGGTTATTTTCGTCCTCACTAGGCTTAGTTTTGTGCAATTAGGGTTTTTAACCAATCTTGTGCATCCAATAAGTGTGTTTGTGTCATTGGATGAACATTTAGGTCATTTTCGTCCTACCTAGGCTTATTCTTGTCCAATTAGGGTTTCTAACCCATCTTGTGCATCCAATAGGTGTATTTGTGTCATTGGATGAACATTCAGGTCATTTTTGTCCTCCCTAGGCTTATTCTTGTCCAATTAGGGTTTTTAAGCAATCTTGTGCATCCAATAAGTTCATTTGTGTCATTGGATGAACATTTAGGTCATTTTCGTCCTCCCTAGGCTTATTCTTGTCCAATTAGGGTTTTTAACCAATCTTGTGCATCCAATAGGTGTGTTTGTGTCATTGATTGAACATTTAGGTCATTTTCGTCCTCCCTAGGCTTATTCTTGTCCAATTAGGGTTTTTTACCAATCTTGTGCATCCAACAAGTTCATTTGTGTCATTGGATGAACATTTAGGTCATTTTCGTCCTCCCTAGGCTTATTCTTGCCCAATTAGGGTTTTTAAGCAATCTTGTGAATCCAATAAGTTCATTTGTTTCATTGGATGAACATTTAGGTAATTTTCGTCCTCCCTAGGCTTATTCTTGTTCAATTAGGGTTTCTAACCAATGTTGTGCATCCAATAGGTGTGTTTGTGTCATTGGATGAACATTTAGGTCATTTTCGTCCTCCCTAGTCTTATTCTTGTCCAATTAGGGTTTTAAGCAATCTTGTGCATCCAATAAGTTCATTTGTGTCATTGGATGAACATTTAGGTTATTTTCGTCCTCACTAGGCTTAGTTTTGTGCAATTAGGGTTTTTAACCAATCTTGTGCATCCAATAGGTGCGTTTGTGTCATTAGATGAACATTTAGGTCATTTTCATCCTCCCTAGGCTTATTGTTGTCCAATTAGGGTTTTTAACCAATCTTGTGCATCCAATAGGTGTGTTTGTGTCATTGGATGAACATTTAGGTCATTTTCGTCCTCCCTAGGCTTATTCTTGTCCAATTAGGGTTTTTAACCAATCTTGTGCATCCAATAAGTTCATTTGCGTCATTGGATAAACATTTAGGTCATTTTCGTCCACCCTAGGCTTATTCTTGTCCAATTAGGGTTTTTAACCAATCTTGTGCATCAAATAGGTTCATTTGTGTCATTGGATGAACATTTAGGTCATTTTCGTCCTCCCAAGGCTTATTCTTTTCCAATTAGGGTTTTTAACCAATCTTGTGCATCCAATAGGTTCATTTGTGTCATTGGATGAACATTTAGGTCATTTTCATCCTCCCAAGGCTTATTCTTGTCCAATTAGGGTTTTTAACCAATCTTGTGCATCCAATAAGTTCATTTGTGTCATTGGATGAACATTTAGGTCATTTTCGTCCTCCCTAGGCTTATTCTTGTCCAATTAGGGTTTTTAAGCAATCTTGTGAATCCAATAAGTTCATTTGTTTCATTGGATGAACATTTAGGTCATTTTCGTCCTCCATACGCTTATTCTTGATCAATTAGGGTTTCTAACCAATCTTGTGCATCCAATAGGTATGTTTGTGTCATTGGATGAACATTTAGGTCATTTTCGTCCTCCCTAGTCTTATTCTTGTCCAACTAGGGATTTAAGCAATCTTGTGCATCCAATAAGTTCATTTGTGTCATTGGATGAACATTTAGGTTATTTTCGTCCTCCCAAGGCTTATTCTTGTCCAATTAGGGTTTTTAACCAATCTTGTGCATCCAATAAGTTCATTTGTGTCATTGGATGAACATTTAGGTCATTTTCGTCCTCCCTAGGCTTATTCTTGTCCAATTAGGGTTTTTAACCAATCTTGTGCATCCAATAAGTTCATTTGTGTCATTGGATGAACATTTAGGTCATTTTCGTCCTCCCTAGGCTTATTCTTGTCCAATTGGGGGTTTTTATGCAATCTTGTGCATCCAATAGGTGTGTTTGTGTCATTGGACGAACATTTAGGTCATTTTCGTCCTCCATAGGCTTATTCTTGTCCAATTAGGGTTTTTATGCAATCCTGTGCATCCAATAGGTGTGTTTGTGTCATTGGACGAACATTTAGGTCATTTTCGTCCTCCCTAGGCTTATTCTTGTCCAATTAGGGTTTTTAACAAATCTTGTGCATCCAATAAGTTCATTTGTGTCATTGGATGAACATTTAGGTCATTTTCGTCCTCCCTAGGCTTATTCTTGTCCAATTAGGGTTTTTAACCAATCTTGTGCATCCAATAAGTTCATTTGTGTCATTGGATGAACATTTAGGTCATTTTCGTCCTCCCTAGGCTTATTCTTGTCCAATTAGGGTTTTTAACCAATCTTGTGCATCCAATAAGTTCATTTGTGTCATTGGATGAACATTTAGGTCATTTTCGTCCTCCCTATGCTTATTCTTGTCCAATTAGGGTTTTTAACCAACCTTGTGCATCCAATTAGTTCATTTGTGTCATTAGAGGAACATTTAGGTTATTTTCGTCCTCCCTAGTCTTATTCTTGTCCAATTAGGGTTTTTATGCAATCTTGTGCATCCAATAGGTGTGTTTGTGTCATTGGAGGAACATTTAGGTCATTTTCGTCCTCCCTAGGCTTATTCTTGTCGAATTAGGGTTTTCAACCAATCTTGTGCATTCAATAAGTTCATTTGTGTCATTGGATGAACATTTAGGTCATTTTCGTCCTCCCTAGGCTTATTCTTGTCCAATTAGGGTTTTTAACCAATCTTGTGCATCCAATAAGTTCATTTGTGTCATTGGATGAACATTTAGGTCATTTTCGTCCTCCCTAGGCTTATTCTTGTCCAATTAGGGTTTTTAACCAATGATGTGCATCCAATAAGTTGATTTGTGTCATTGGATGAACATTTAGGTCATTTTCGTCCTCCCTAGGCTTATTCTTGTCCAATTAGGGTTTTTAACCAATCTTGTGCATCCAATAAGTTCATTTGTGTCATTGGATGAACATTTAGGTCATTTTCGTCCTCCCTAGTCTTAGTCTTGTCCAATTAGGGTTTTAAGCAATCTTGTGCATCCAATATGTGTGTTTGTGTCATTGGATGAACATTTAGGTCATTTTCGTCCTCCCTAGGCTTATTCTTGTCCAATTTGGGTTTTTAACCAATCTTGTGCATACAATAAGTTCATTTGTGTCATTGGATGAACATTTAGGTCAATTTCGTCCTCCCTAGTCTTATTCTTGTCCAATTAGGGTTTTTATGCAATCTTGTGCATCGAATAAGTTCATTTGTGTCATTGGATGAACATTTAGGTCATTTTCGTCCTCCCTAGGCTTATTCTTGTCCAATTAGGGTTTTTAACCAATCTTGTGCATCCAATAAGTTCATTTGTGTCATTGGATGAACATTTAGGTCATTTTCGTCCTCCCTAGGCTTATTCTTGTCCAATTAGGGTTTTTAACCAATCTTGTGAATCCAATAAGTTCATTTGTGTCATTGGATGAACATTTAGGTTATTTTCGTCCTCACTAGGCTTAGTTTTGTGCAATTAGGGTTTTTAACCAATCTTGTGCATCCAATAGGTGTGTTTGTGTCATTAGATGAACATTTAGGTCATTTTCATACTCCCTAGGCTTATTGTTGTCCAATTAGGAGTTTTAACCAATCTTGTGCATCCAATAGGTGTGTTTGTGTCATTGGATGAATATTTAGGTCATTTTCGTCCTCCCTAGGCTTATTCTTGTCCAATTAGGGATTTTAAGCAATCTTGTGCATCCAATAAGTTCATTTGTGTCATTGGATGAACATTTAGGTCATTTTCGTCCACCCTAGGCTTATTCTTGTCCAATTAGGGTTTTTAAACATTCTTGTGCATCCAATAGGTTCATTTGTGTTATTGGATGAACATTTAGGTCATTTTTCGTCATCCCAAGGCTTATTCTTGTCCAATTAGGGTTTTTAACCAATCTTGTGCATCCAATAAGTTCATTTGTGTCATTGGATGAACATTTAGGTCATTTTCTTCCTCCCTAGGCTTATTCTTGTCCAATTAGGGTTTTTAAGCAATCTTGTGAATGCAATAAGTTCATTTGTTTCATTGGATGAACATTTAGGTCATTTTCCTCCTCCCTAGGCTTATTCTTGTTCAATTAGGGTTTCTAACCAATCTTGTGCATCCAATTGGTGTGTTTGTGTGATTGGATGAACATTTAGGTCATTTTCGTCCTCCCTAGTCTTATTCTTGTCCAATTAGGGTTTTAAGCAATCTTGTGCATCCAATAAGTTCATTTGTGTCATTGGATGAACATTTAGGTTATTTTCGTCCTCACTAGGCTTAGTTTTGTGCAATTAGGGTTTTTAACCAATCTTGTGCATCCAATAGGTGTGTTTGTGTCATTAGATGAACATTTAGGTCATTTTCATACTCCCTAGGCTTATTGTTGTCCAATTAGGAGTTTTAACTAATCTTGTGCATCCAATAGGTGTGTTTGTGTCATTGGATGAATATTTAGGTCATTTTCGTCCTCCCTAGGCTTATTCTTGTCCAATTAGGGATTTTAAGCAATATTGTGCATCCAATAAGTTCATTTGTGTCATTGGATGAACATTTAGGTCATTTTCGCCCTCCCTAGGCTTATTCTTGTCCAATTAGGGTTTTTAACCAATCTTGTGCATCCAATAGGTGTGTTTGTGTCATTGGATGAACATTTAGGTCATTTTCGTCCTCCCTAGGCTTATTCTTGTCCAATTAGGGTTTTTAACCAATCTTGTGCATCCAATAAGTTCATTTGTGTCATTGGATAAACATTTAGGTCATTTTCGTCCACCCTAGGCTTATTCTTGTCCGATTAGGGTTTTTAAGCAATCTTGTGCATCCAAATAAGTTCATTTGTGTCATTGGATGAACATTTAGGTCATTTTCGTCCTCCCTAGGCTTATTCTTGTCCAATTAGGGTTTTTAACCAATCTTGTGCAACCAATAGGTGTGTTTGTGTCGTTGGATGAACATTTAGGTCATTTTCGTCCTCCCTAGGCTTATTCTTGTCCAATTAGGGTTTTTAACGAATCTTGTGCATCCAATAAGTTCATTTGTGTCATTGGATAAACATTTAGGTCATGTTCGTCCACCCTAGGCTTATTCTTGTCCAATTAGGGTTTTTAACCAATCTTGTGCATCCAATAGGTTCATTTGTGTCATTCGATGAACATTTAGGTCATTTTCGTCCTCCCAAGGCTTATTCTTGTCCAATTAGGGTTTTTAACCAATCTTGTGCATCCAATAAGTTCATTTGTGTCGTTGGATGAACATTTAGGTCATTTTCGTCCTCACTAGGCTTAGTTTTGTGCAATTAGGGTTTTTAACCAATCTTGTGCATCCAATAAGTTCATTTGCTTCATTGGATGAACATTTAGGTCATTTTCATCCTCCCTAGGCTTATTCTTGTTCAATTCGGGTTTCTAACCAATCTTGTGCATCCAATAGGTGTGTTTGTGTCATTGGATGAACATTTAGGTCATTTTCGTCCTCCCTAGGCTTATTCTTGTCCAATTTGGGTTTTTAAGCAATCTTGTGCATCCAATAACTTCATTTGTGTCATTGGATGAACATTTAGGTCATTTTCGTCCTCCCTAGGCTTATTCTTGTCCAATTAGGGTTTTTAACCAATCTTGTGCATCCAATAGGTGTGTTTGTGTCATTGGATGAACATTTAGGTCATTTTCGTCCTCCCTAGGCTTATTCTTGTCCAATTAGGGTTTTTAACCAATCTTGTGCATCCAATAAGTTCATTTGTGTCATTGGATAAACATTTAGGTCATTTTCGTCCACCCTAGGCTTATTCTTGTCAAATTAGGGTTTTTAACCATTCTTGTGCATCCAATAGGTTCATTTGTGTCATTGGATGAACATTTAAGTCATTTTCGTCATCCCAAGGCTTATTCTTGTCCAATTAGGGTTTTTAACCAATCTTGTGCATCCAATAAGTTCATTTGTGTCATTGGATGAACATTTAGGTCATTTTCGTCCTCACTAGGCTTACTTTTGTGCAATTAGGGTTTTTAACCAATCTTGTGCATCCAATAAGTTCATTTGTTTCATTGGATGAACATTTAGGTCATTTTCGTCCACCCTAGGCTTATTCTTGTCCAATTAGGGTTTTTAAACATTCTTGTGCATCCAATAGGTTCATTTGTGTTATTGGATGAACATTTAGGTCATTTTCGTCATCCCAAGGCTTATTCTTGTCCAACTAGGGTTTTTAACCAATCTTGTGCATCCAATAAGTTCATTTGTGTCATTGGATGAACATTTAGGTCATTTTCTTCCTGCCTAGGCTTATTCTTGTCCAATTAGGGTTTTTAAGCAATCTTGTGAATCCAATAATTTCATTTGTTTCATTGGATGAACATTTAGGTCATTTTCGTCCTCCCTAGGCTTATTCTTGTTCAATTAGGGTTTCTAACCAATCTTGTGCATCCAATAGGTGTGTTTGTGTCATTGGATGAACATTTAGGTCATTTTCGTCCTCCCTAGTCTTATTCTTGTCCAATTAGGGTTTTAAGCAATCTTGTGCATCCAATAAGTTCATTTGTGTCATTGGATGAACATTTAGGTTATTTTCGTCCTCACTAGGCTTAGTTTTGTGCAATTAGGGTTTTTAACCAATCTTGTGCATCCAATAGGTGTGTTTGTGTCATTAGATGAACATTTAGGTCATTTTCATCCTCCCTAGGCTTATTGTTGTCCAATTAGGGTTTTTAACCAATCTTGTGCATCCAATAGGTGTGTTTGTGTCATTTGATGAACAATTAGGTCTTTTTCGTGCTCCCTAGGCTTATTCTTGTCCAATTAGGGTTTAAAGCAATCTTGTGCATCCAATAAGTTCATTTGTGTCATTGGATTAAGATTTAAGTCATTTTCGTCCTCCCTAGGCTTATTCTTGTTCAATTAGGGTTTCTAACCAATCTTGTGCATCCAATAGGTGTGTTTGTGTCATTGGATGAACATTTTGGTCAATTTCGTCCTCCCTAGGCTTATTCTTGTCCAATTAGGGTTTTTAACCCATCTTGTGCATCCAATAGGTGTGTTTGTGTCATTGGATGAACATTTAGGTCATTTTCGTCCTCCCTAGGCTTATTCTTGTCCAATTAGGGTTTTTAACCAATCTTGTGCATCCAATAAGTTCATTTGTGTCATTGGATTAACATTTAGGTCATTTTCATCCTCCCAAGGCTTATTGTTGTCCAATTAGGGTTTTTAACCAATCTTGTGCATCCAATAAGTTCATTTGTGTCATTGGATGAACATTTAGGTCATTTTCGTCCTCCCTAGGCTTATTCTTGTCCAATTAGGGTTTTTAAACAATCTTGTGCATCCAATAGGTGTGTTTGTGTCATTGGATGAACATTTAGGTCATTTTCGTCCTCCCTAGGCTTATTCTTGTCCAATTAGGGTTTTTAACCAATCTTGTGCATCCAATAAGTTCATTTGTGTCATTGGGTGAACATTTTGGTCATTTTCGTCCTCCCTAGGCTTATTCTGGTCCAATTAGGGTTTCTAACCAAACTTGTGCATCCAATAGGTGTGTTTAGTCATTTGATGAACATTTAGGTCATTTTCTTCCTCCCTAGGCTTATTCTTGTCCAATTAGGGTTTCTAACCAATCTTGTGCATCCAATAAGTTCATTTGTGTCATTGGATTAACATTTAGGTCATTTTCGTCCTCCCTAGGCTTATTCTTGTCCAATTAGGGTTTCTAACCAATCTTGTGCATCCAATAGGTGTGTTTGTGTCATTGGATGAACATTTAGGTCATTTTCGTCCTCCCTAGGCTTATTCTTTTCCAATTAGGGTTTTTAACCAATCTTGTGCATCCAATAAGTTCATTTGTGTCATTGGATGAATAGTTAGGTTATTTTCGTCCTCCCTAGGCTTATTCTTGTCAAATTAGTGTTTCTAATCAATCGTGTGCATCCAATAGGTGTGTTTGTGTCATTGGATGAACATTTAGGTCATTTTCGTCCTCCCTAGGCATATTCTTGTCCAAGTAGGGTTTCTAACAAATCTTGTGCATCCAATAGGTGTGTTTGTGTCATTGGATGAACATTTAGGTCATTTTCGTCCTCCCTAGGCTTATTCTTGTCCAATTAGGGTTTTTAACCAATCTTGTGCATCCAATAAGTTCATTTGTGTCATTGGATTAACATTTAGGTCATTTTCGTCCTCCCTAGGCTTATTCTTGTCCAATTAGGGTTTCAAACCAATCTTGTGCATCCAATAGGTGTGTTTGTGTCATTGGATGGACATTTAGGTCATTTTCGTCCTCCCTAGGCTTATTCTTGTCCAATTAGGGTTTTTAACCAATCTTGTGCATCCAATAGGTGTGTTTGTGTCATTGGATGAACATTTAGGTCATTTTCGTCCTCCCTAGGCTTATTCTTGTCCAATTAGGGTTTTTAACCAATCTTGTGCATCCAATAAGTTCATTTGTGTCATTGGATGAACATTTAGATCATTTTCGTCCTCCCTATGCTTATTCTTGTCCAATTAGGGTTTTTAACCAATCTTGTGCATCCAATAGGTGTGTTTGTGTCATTGGATGAACATTTAGGTCATTTTCGTCCTCCCTAGGCTTATTCTTGTCCAATTAGGGTTTTTAACGAATCTTGTGCATCCAATAAGTTCATTTGTGTCATTGGATGAACATTTAGGTTATTTTCGTCCTCCCTAGGATTATTCTTGTCCAATTACGGTTTTTAAGCAATCTTGTGAATCCAATAAGTTCATTTGTTTCATTGGATGAACATTTTGGTCATTTTCGTCCTCCCTAGGCTTATTCTTGTTCAATTAGGGTTTCTATACAATCTTGTGCATCCAATAGGTGTGTTTGTGTCATTGGATGAACATTTAGGTCATTTTCGTCCTCCCTAGTCTTATTCTTGTCCAATTAGGGTTTTAAGCAATCTTGTGCATCCAATAAGTTCATTTGTGTCATTGGATGAACATTTAGGTTATTTTCGTCCTCACTAGGCTTAGTTTTGTGCAATTAGGGTTTTTAACCAATCTTGTGCATCCAATAGGTGTGTTTGTGTCATTAGGTGAACATTTAGGTCATTTTCATCTTCCCTAGGCTTATTGTTGTCCAATTAGGGTTTTTAACCAATCTTGTGCATCCAATAGGTGTGTTTGTGTCATTTGATGAACAATTAGGTCATTTTCGTGCTCCCTAGGCTTATTCTTGTCCAATTAGGGTTTAAAGCAATCTTGTGCATCCAATAAGTTCATTTTTGTCATTGGATTAAGATTTAAGTCATTTTCGTCCTCCCTAGGCTTATTCTTGTTCAATTAGGGTTTCTAACCAATCTTGTGCATCCAATAGGTGTGTTTGTGTCATTGGATGAACATTTAGGTCAATTTCGTCCTCCCTAGCCTTATTCTTGTCCAATTAGGGTTTTTAACCAATCTTGTGCATCCAATAGGTGTGTTTGTGTCATTGGATGAACATTTAGGTCATTTTCGTCCACCCTAGGCTTATTCTTGTCCAATTAGGGTTTTTAACCAATCTTGTGCATCCAATAAGTTCATTTGTGTCATTGGATGAACATTTAGGTCATTTTCGTCCTCCCAAGGCTTATTGTTGTCCAATGAGGGTTTTTAACCAATCTTGTGCATCCAATAAGTTCATTTGTGTCATTGGATTAACATTTAGGTCATTTTCGTCCTCCCAAGGCTTATTGTTGTCCAATTAAGGTTTTTAACCAATCTTGTGCATCCAATAGGTGTGTTTGTGTCACTTGATGAACAATTAGGTCATTTTCGTCCTCCCTAGGCTTATTCTTGTCCAATTAGGGTTTTTAACCAATCTTGTGCATCCAATAGGTGTGTTTGTGTCATTGGATGAACATTTAGGTCATTTTCGTCCTCCCTTGGCTTATTCTTGTCCAATTAGGGTTTTTAACCAATCTTGTGCATCCAATAAGTTCATTTGTGTCATTGGATAAACATTTAGGTCATTTTCGTCCTCCCTAGTCTTATTCTTGTCCAATTAGGGTTTTAAGCAATCTTGTGCATCCAATAAGTTCATTTGTGTCATTGGATTAAGATTTAAGTCATTTTCGTCCTCCCTAGGCTTATTCTTGTTCAATTAAGGTTTTTAACCAATCTTGTGCATCCAATAGGTGTGTTTGTGTCATTGGATGAACATTTAGGTCATTTTCGTCCTCCCTAGGCTTATTCTTGTCCAATTAGGGTTTTTAACCAATCTTGTGCATCCAATAAGTTCATTTGTGTCATTGGATAAACATTTAGGTCATTTTCGTCCACCCTAGGCTTATTCTTGTCCAATTAGGGTTTTTAACCATTCTTGTGCATCCAATAGGTGTGTTTGTGTCATTGGATGAACATTTAGGTCATTTTCGTCCTCCCTAGGCTTATTCTTGTCCAATTAGGGTTTTTAACCAATCTTGTGCATCCAATAAGTTCATTTGTGTCATTGGATAAACATTTAGGTCATTTTCGTCCTCCCTAGGCTTATTCTTGTCCAATTAGGGTTTCTAAACAATCTTGTGCATCCAATAGGTGTGTTTGTGTCATTGGATGAACATTTAGGTCATTTTCGTCCTCCCTAGGCTTATTCTTGTCCAGTTAGGGTTTCTAACCAATCTTGTGCATCCAATAAGTTCATTTGTGTCATTGGATGAACATTTAGGTCATTTTCGTCCTCCCTAGGCTTATTCTTGTCCAATTAGGGTTTCTAACCAATCTTGTGCATCCAATAAGTTCATTTGTGTCATTGGATGAACATTTTGGTCATTTTCGTCCTCCCTAGGCTTATTCTTGTCCAATTACGGTTTTTAACCAATCTTGTGCATCCAATAGGTGTGTTTGTGTCATTGGATGAACATTTAGGTCATTTTCGTCCTCCCTAGGCTTATTCTTGTCCAATTAGGGTTTCTAACCAATATTGTGCATCCAATAGGTGTATTTGTGTCATTGGATGAACATTTAGGTCATTTTCGTCCTCCCTAGGCTTATTCTTGTCCAGTTAGGGTTTTTAAGCAATCTTGTGCATCCAATAAGTTCATTTGTGTCATTGGATGAACATTTAGGTCATTTTCGTCCTCCCTAGGCTTATTCTTGTCCAATTAGGGTTTTTAAGCAATCTTGTGCATCCATTAAGTTCATTTGTGTCATTGGATTAAGATTTAAGTCATTTTCGCCCTCCCTAGGCTTATTCTTGTCCAGTTAGGGTTTTTAACCAATCTTGTGCATCCAATAAGTTCATTTGTGTCATTGGATGAACATTTAGGTCATTTTCGTCCTCCCTAGGCTTATTCTTGTCCAATTAGGGTTTTTAACCAATCTTGTGCATCCAATAGGTGTGTTTGTGTCATTGGATGAACATTTAGGTCATTTTCGTCCTCCCTAGGCTTATTCTTGTCCAATTAGGGTTTTTAACCAATCTTGTGCATCCAATAGGTGTAGTTGTGTCATTGGATGAACATTTAGGTCATTTTCGTCCTCCCTAGGCTTATTCTTGTCCAATTAGGGTTTTTAACCAATCTTGTGCATCCAATAGGTGTGTTTGTGTCATTGGATGAACATTTAGGTCATTTTCGTCCTCCCTAGGCTTATTCTTGTCCAATTAGGGTTTTTAACCAATCTTGTGCATCCAATAAGTTCATTTGTGTCATTGGATAAACATTTAGGTCATTTTCGTCCACCCTAGGATTATTCTTGTCCAATTAGGGTTTTTAACCAATCTTGTGCATCCAATAAGTTCATTTGTGTCATTGGATGAACATTTAGGTCATTTTCGTCCTCCCTAGGCTTATTCTTGTCCAATTAGGGTTTTTAAGCAATTTTGTGCATCCAATAAGTTCATTTGTGTCATTGGATGAACATTTAGGTCATTTTCGTCCTCCCTAGGCTTATTCTTGTCCAATTAGGGTTTTTAAGCAATCTTGTGCATCCAATAAGTTCATTTGTGTCATTGGATGAACATTTAGGTCATTTTCGTCCTCCCTAGGCTTATTCTTGTTCAATTAGGGTTTCTAACCAATCTTGTGCATCCAATAGGTGTGTTTGTGTCATTGGATGAACATTTAGGTCATTTTGGTCCTCCCTAGTCTTATTCTTGTCCAATTAGGGTTTTAAGCAATCTTGTGCATCCAATAAGTTCATTTGTGTCATTGGATGAACATTTAGGTCATTTTTCATCCTCCCTAGGATTATTCTTGTCGAATTAGGGTTTTTAAGCAATCTTGTGCATCCAATAAGTTCATTTGTGTCATTGGATGAACATTTAGGTCATTTTCGTCCTCCCTAGGCTTATTCTTGTCCAATTAGGGTTTATAAGCAATCTTGTGCATCCAATAAGTTCATTTGTGTCATTGGATGAACATTTAGGTCATTTTCGTCCTCCCTAGGCTTATTCTTGTCCAATTAGGGTTTCTAACCAATCTTGTGCATCCAATAAGTTCATTTGTGTCATTGGATGAACATTTAGGTCATTTTCGTCCTCCCTAGGCTTATTCTTGTCCAATTAGGGTTTTAAGCAATCTTGTGCATCCAATAAGTTCATTTATGTCATTGGATGAACATTTAGGTCATTTTTCGTCCTCCCTAGGCTTATTCTTGTCCAATTAGGGTTTTTAACCAATCTTTTGCATCCAATAAGTTCATTTGTGTCATTAGATGAACATTTAGGTCATTTTCGCCCTCCTTAGGCTTATTCTTGTCCAATTAGGGTTTTTAAGCAATCTTGTGCATCCAATAAGTTCATTTGTGTCATTGGATGAACATTTAGGTCATTTTCGTCCTCCCTAGGCTTATTCTTGTCCAATTAGGGTTTTTAACCAATCTTGTGCATCCAATAGGTGTGTTTGTGTCATTGGATGAACATTTAGGTCATTTTCGTCCTCCCTAGGCTTATTCTTGTCCAATTAGGGTTTTTAACCAATCTTGTGCATCCAATAAGTTCATTTGTGTCATTGGATAAACATTTAGGTCATTTTCGTCCACCCTAAGCTTATTCTTGTCCGATTAGGGTTTTTAAGCAATCTTGTGCATCCAAATAAGTTCATTTGTGTCATTGGATGAACATTTAGGTCATTTTCGTCCTCCCTAGGCTTATTCTTGTCCAATTAGAGTTTTTAACCAATCTTGTGCATCCAATAGGTGTGTTTGTGTCATTGGATGAACATTTAGGTCATTTTCGTCCTCCCTAGGCTTATTCTTGTCCAATTAGGGTTTCTAACCAATCTTTTGCATCCAATAGGTGTATTTGTGTTATTTGATGAACATTTAGGTCATTTTCGTCCTCCCTTGGCTTATTCTTGTCCAATTAGGGTTTTTAAGCAATTTTGTGCATCCAATAAGTTCATTTGTGTCATTGGATGAACATTTAGGTCGTTTTCATCCTCCCTAGGCTTATTCTTGTCCAATTAGGGGTTTTAAGCAATTTTGTGCATCCAATAAGTTCGTTTGTGTCATTGGATGAACATTTAGGTCATTTTCGTCCTCCCTAGGCTTATTCTTGTCCAATTAGGGTTTTTAACCAATCTTGTGCATCCAATAGGTGTGTTTGTGTCATTGGATGAACATTTAGGTCATTTTCGTCCTCCCTAGGCTTATTCTTGTCCAATTAGGGTTTTTAACCAATCTTGTGCATCCAATAAGTTCATTTGTGTCATTGGATAATCATTTAGGTCATTTTCGTCCACCCTAGGCTTATTCTTGTCCAATTAGGGTTTTTAACCAATCTTGTGCATCCAATAAGTTCATTTGTGTCATTGGATGAACATTTAGGTCATTTTCGTCCTGCGTAGGCTTATTCTTGTCCAATTAGGGTTTTTAACCAATCTTGTGCATCCAATAGGTGTGTGTGTGTCATTGGATGAACATTTAGGTCATTTTCGTCCTCCCTAGGCTTATTCTTGTCCAATTAGGGTTTTTAACCAATCTTGTGCATCCAATAAGTTCATTTGTGTCATTGGATGAACATTTAGGTCATTTTCGTCCTCCCTAGGCTTATTCTTGTCCAATTAGGGTTTTTAACCAATCTTGTGCATCCAATAAGTTCATTTGTGTCATTGGAAGAACATTTAGGTCATTTTCGTCTTCCCTAGGCTTATTCTTGTCCAATTAGGGTTTTTATGCAATCTTGTGCATCCAATAGGTGTGTTTGTGTCATTGGATGAACATTTAGGTCATTTTCGTCCTCCCTAGGCTTATTCTTGTCCAATTAGGGTTTTTAACCAATCTTGTGCATCCAATAAGTTCATTTGTGTCATTGGATAAACATTTAGGTCATTTTCGTCACCCTAGGCTTATTCTTGTCCAATTAGGGTTTTTAACCAATCTTGTGCATCCAATAGGTGTATTTGTGTCATTGGATGAACATTTAGGTCTTTTTCGTCCTCCCTAGGCTTATTCTTGTCCAATTAGGGTTTCTAACCAATCTTGTGCATCCAATAGGTGTATTTGTGTCATTGGATGAACATTTAGGTCATTTTCGTCCTCCCTAGGCTTATTCTTTTCCAATTAGGGTTTTTAACCAATCTTGTGCATCCAATAGGTGTATTTGTGTCATTGGATGAACATTTAGATCATTTTCGTCCTCCCTAGGCTTATTCTTGTCCAATTAGGGTTTTTAACCAATCTTGTGCATCCAATAAGTTCATTTGTGTCATTGGATAAACATTTAGGTCATTTTCGTCCACCCTAGGCTTATTCTTGTCCAATTAGGGTTTGTAACCAATCTTGTGCATCCAATAGGTGTATTTGTGTCATTGGATGAACATTTAGGTCATTTTCGTCCTCCCTAGGCTTATTCTTGTCCAATTAGGGTTTTTAACCAATCTTGTGCATCCAATAAGTTCATTTGTGTCATTGGATAAACATTTAGGTCATTTTCGTCCACCCTAGGCTTATTCTTGTCCAATTAGGGTTTTTAACCAATCTTGTGCATCCAATAAGTTCATTTGTGTCATTGGATGAACATTTAGGTCATTTTCGTCCTCCCATGGCTTATTCTTGTCAAATTAGGGTTTTTAAGCAATCTTGTGCATCTAATAGGTGTGTTTGTGTCATTGGATGAACATTGAGGTCATCTTCGTCCTCCCTAGGCTTATTCTTGTCCAATTAGGGTTTCTAACCAATCTTGTGCATCCAATAGGTGTATTTGTGTCATTGGATGAACATTTAGGTCATTTTCGTCCTCCCTAGGCTTATTCTTGTCCAATTAGGGTTTTTAACCAATCTTGTGCATCCAATAAGTTCATTTGTGTCATTGGATGAACATATAGGTCATTTTCGTCCTCCCTAGGCCTATTCTTGTCCAATTAAGGTTTTTAACCAATCTTGTGCATCCAATAGGTGTGTTTGTTTCATTGGATGAACATTTAGGTCATTTTCGTCCTCCCTAGGCTTATTCTTGTCCAATTAGGGTTTCTAACCAATCTTGTGCATCCAATAGGTGTATTTGTGTAATTGGATGAACATTTAGGTCATTTTCGTCCTCCCTAGGCTTATTCTTGTCCAATTAGGGATTTTAAGCAATCTTGTGCATCCAATAAGTTCATTTGTGTCATTGGATGAACATTTAGGTCATTTTCGTCCTCCCTAGGCTTATTCTTGTCCAATTAGGGTTTTTAACCAATCTTGTGCATCCAATAGGTGTGTTTGTGTCATTGGATGAACATTTAGGTCATTTTCGTCCTCCCTACGCTTATTCTTGTCCAATTAGGATTTTTAACTAATCTTGTGCATCCAATAAGTTCATTTGTGTCATTGGATTAAGATTTAAGTCATTTTCGTCCTCCCTAGGCTTATTCTTGTGCAATTAGGGTTTTTAACCAATCTTGTGCATCCAATAGGTGTGTTTGTGTCATTGGATGAACATTTAGGTCATTTTCGTCCTCCCTAGGCTTATTCTTGTCCAATTAGGGTCTTTAACCAATCTTGTGCATCCAATAAGTTCATTTGTGTCATTGGATAAACATTTAGGTCATTTTCGTCCACCCTAGGCTTATTCTTGTCCAATTAGGGTTTTTAACCATTCTTGTGCATCCAATAGGTTCATTTGTGTCATTGGATGAACATTTAGGTCATTTTCGTCCTCCCAAGGCTTATTCTTGTCCAATTTGGGTTTTTAACCAATCTTGTGCATCCAATAAGTTCATTTGTGTCATTGGATGAACATTTAGGTCATTTTCGTCCTCCCTAGGCTTATTCTTGTCCAATCAGGGTTTTTAAGCAATCTTGTGAATCCAATAAGTTCATTTGTTTCATTGGATGAACATTTAGGTCATTTTCGTCCTCCCTAGGCTTATTCTTGTCCAATTAGGGTTTTTAACCAATCTTGTGCATCCAATAAGTTCATTTGTGTCATTGGATAAACATTTAGGTCATTTTCGTCCACCCTAGGCTTATTCTTGTCCAATTAGGGTTTTTAACCATTCTTGTGCATCCAATAGGTTCATTTGTGTCATTGGATGAACATTTAGGTCATTTTCGTCATCCCAAGGCTTATTCTTGTCCAATTAGGGTTTTTAACCAATCTTGTGCATCGAATAAGTTCATTTGTGTCATTGGATGAACATTTAGGTCATTTTCGTCCTCACTAGGCTTACTTTTGTGCAATTAGGGTTTTTAACCAATCTTGTGCATCCAATAAGTTCATTTGTGTCATTGGATGAACATTTAGGTCATTTTCGTCCACCCTAGGCTTATTCTTGTCCAATTAGGGTTTTTAAACATTCTTGTGCATCCAATAGGTTCATTTGTGTCATTGGATGAACATTTAGGTCATTTTCGTCATCCCAAGGCTTATTCTTGTCCAATTAGGGTTTTTAACCAATCTTGTGCATCGAATAAGTTCATTTGTGTCATTGGATGAACATTTAGGTCATTTTCGTCCTCACTAGGCTTACTTTTGTGCAATTAGGGTTTTTAACCAATCTTGTGCATCCAATAAGTTCATTTGTTTCATTGGATGAACATTTAGGTCATTTTCGTCCACCCTAGGCTTATTCTTGTCCAAATAGGGTTTTTAAACATTCTTGTGCATCCAATAGGTTCATTTGTGTTATTGGATGAACATTTAGGTCATTTTCGTCATCCCAAGGATTATTCTTGTCCAATTAGGGTTTTTAACCAATCTTGTGCATCCAATAAGTTCATTTGTGTCATTGGATGAACATTTAGGTCATTTTCTTCCTCCCTAGGCTTATTCTTGTCCAATTAGGGTTTTTAAGCAATCTTGTGAATCCAATAAGTTCATTTGTTTCATTGGATGAACATTTAGGTCATTTTCGTCCTCCCTAGGCTTATTCTTGTTCAATTAGGGTTTCTAACCAATCTTGTGCATCCAATAGGTGTGTTTGTGTCATTGGATGAACATTTAAGTCATTTTCGTCCTCCCTAGTCTTATTCTTGTCCAATTAGGGTTTTAAGCAATCTTGTGCATCCAATAAGTTCATTTGTGTCATTGGATGAACATTTAGGTTATTTTCGTCCTCACTAGGCTTAGTTTTGTGCAATTAGGGTTTTTAACCAATCTTGTACATCCAATAGGTGTGTTTGTGTCATTAGATGAACATTTAGGTCATTTTCATCCTCCCTAGGCTTATTGTTGTCCAATTAGGGTTTTTAACCAATCTTGTGCATCCAATAGGTGTGTTTGTGTCATTGGATGAACATTTAGGTCATTTTCGTCCTCCCTAGGCTTATTCTTGTCCAATTAGGGATTTTAAGCAATCTTGTGCATCCAATAAGTTCATTTGTGTCATTGGATGAACATTTAGGTCATTTTCGTCCTCCCTAGGCTTATTCTTGTCCAATTAGGGTTTTTAACCAATCTTGTGCATCCAATAGGTGTGTTTGTGTCATTGGATGAACATTTAGGTCATTTTCGTCCTCCCTAGGCTTTTTCTTGTCCAATAAGGGTTTTTAACCAATCTTGTGCATCCAATAAGTTCATTTGTGTCATTGGATGAACATTTAGGTCATTTTCGTCCTCCCTAGGCTTATTCTTGTCAAATTAGGGTTTCTAACCAATCTTTTGCATCCAATAGGTGTATTTGTGTCATTGGATGAACATTTAGGTCATTTTCGTCCTCCCTAGGCTTATTCTTGTCCAATGAGGGTTTTTAAGCAATCTTGTGCATCCAACAAGTTCATTTGTGTCATTGGATGAACATTTAGGTCATTTTCGTCCTCCCTAGGCTTATTCTTGTCCAATTAGGGTTTTTAACCAATCTTGTGCATCCAATAGGTGTGTTTGTGTCATTGGATGAACATTTAGGTCATTTTCGTCCTCCCTAGGCTTATTCTTGTCCAATTAGGGTTTTTAAGCAATCTTGTGCATCCAATAAGTTCATTTGTGTCATTGGATGAACATTTAGGTCATTTTCGTCCTCCCTAGGCTTATTCTTGTCCAATTAGGGGTTTTAACCAATCTTGTTCATCCAATAGGTGTGTTTGTGTCATTGGATGAACATTTAGGTCATTTTTGTCCTCCCTAGGCTTATTCTTGTCCAATTAGGGTTTTTAACCAATCTTGTGCATCCAATAAGTTCATTTGTGTCATTGGATAAACATTTAGGTCATTTTCGTCCACCCTAGGCTTATTCTTGTCCAATTAGGGTTTTTAACCAATCTTGTGCCTCCAATAAGTTCATTTCTGTCATTGGATTAACATTTAGGTCATTTTCGTCCTCCCAAGGCTTATTCTTGTCCAATTAGGGATTTTAACCAATCTTGTGCATCCAATATGTTCATTTGTGTCATTGGATGAACATTTAGGTCATTTTCGTCCTCCCTAGGCTTATTCTTGTCCAATTAGGGTTTTTAAGCAATCTTGTGAATCCAATAAGTTCATTTGTTTCATTGGATGAACATTTAGGTCATTTTCGTCCTCCCTAGGCTTATTCTTGTTCAATTAGGGTTTCTAACCAATCTTGTGCATCCAATTGGTGTATTTGTGTCATTGGATGAACATTTAGGTCATTTTCGTCCTCCCTAGTCTTATTCTGGTCCAATTAGGGTTTTAAGCAATCTTGTGCATCCAATAAGTTCATTTGTATCATTGGACGAACATTTAGGTTATTTTCGTCCTCACTAGGCTTAGTTTTGTGCAATTAGGGTTTTTAACCAATCTTGTGCATCCAATAGGTGTGTTTGTGTCATTAGATGAACATTTAGGTCATTTTCATCCTCCCTAGGCTTATTGTTGTCCAATTAGGGTTTTTAACCAATCTTGTGCATCCAATAGGTGTGTTTGTGTCATTGGATGAACATTTAGGTCATTTTCGTCCTCCCTAGGCTTATTCTTGTCCAATTAGGGTTTTTAAGCAATCTTGTGCATCCAATAAGTTCATTTGTGTCATTGGATGAACATTTAGGTCATTTTCGTCCTCCCTAGGCTTATTCTTGTCCAATTAGGGTTTTTAAGCAATCTTGTGAATCCAATAAGTTCATTTGTTTAATTGGATGAACATTTCGGTCATTTTCGTCCTCCCTACGCTTATTCTTGTTCAATTAGGGTTTTTAACCAATCTTGTGCATCCAATAAGTTCATTTGTGTCATTGGATGAACATTTAGGTCATTTTCGTCCTCCCTAGTCTTATTCTTGTCCAATTAGGGTTTTAAGCAATCTTGTGCATCCAATAAGTTCATTTGTGTCATTGGATGAACATTTAGGTTATTTTCGTCCTCACTAGGCTTAGTTTTGTGCAATTAGGGTTTTTAACCAATCTTGTGCATCCAATAGGTGTGTTTGTGTCATTAGATGAACATTTAGGTCATTTTCATCCTCCCTAGGCTTATTGTTGTCCAATTAGGGTATTTAACCAATCTTGTGCATCCAATAGGTGTGTTTGTGTCATTGGATGAACATTTAGGTCATTTTCGTCATCCCAAGGCTTATTCTTGTCCAATTAGGGTTTTTAACCAATCTTGTGCATCCAATAAGTTCATTTGTGTCATTGGATGAACATTTAGGTCATTTTCGTCCTCCCTAGGCTTATTCTTGTCCAATTAGGGTTTTTAAGCAATCTTGTGAATCCAATAAGTTCATTTGTTTCATTGGATGAACATTTAGGTCATTTTCGTCCTCCCTACGCTTATTCTTGTTCAATTAGGGTTTTTAACCAATCTTGTGCATCCAATAAGTTCATTTGTGTCATTGGATGAACATTTAGGTCATTTTCGTCCTCCCTAGGCTTATTCTTGTCCAATTAGGGTTTTTAACCATTCTTGTGCATCCAATAGGTGTGTTTGTGTCATTGATTGTACATTTAGGTCATTTTCGTCCTCCCTAGGCTTATTCTTGTCCAATTAGGGTTTTTAAGCAATCTTGTGCATCCAATAAGTTCATTTGTGTCATTGGATGAACATTTAGGTCATTTTCGTCCTCCCTAGGCTTATTCTTGTCCAATTAGGGTTTTTAACCAATCTTGTGCATCCAATAAGTTCATTTGTGTCATTGGATGAACATTTAGGTCATTTTCGTCCTCCCTAGGCTTATTCTTGTCCAATTAGTGTTTTTAACCAATCTTGTGCATCCAATAGGTCTGTTTGTGTCATTGGATGAACATTTAGGTCAGTTTCGTCCTCCCTAGGCTTATTCTTGTCCAATTAGGGTTTCTAACGAATCTTGTGCATCCAATAGGTGTATTTGTGTCATTGGATGGACATTTAGGTCATTTTCGTCCTCCCTAGGCTTATTCTTGTCCAATTAGGGATTTTAAGCAATCTTGTGCATCCAATAAGTTCATTTGTGTCATTGGATGAACATTTAGGTCATTTTCGTCCTCCCTAGGCTTATTCTTGTCCAATTAGGGTTTTTAACCAATCTTGTGCATCCAATAGGTGTGTTTGTGTCATTGGATGAACATTTAGGTCATTTTCGTCCTCCCTAGGCTTATTCTTGTCCAATTAGGGTTTTTAACCAATCTTGTGCATCCAATAAGTTCATTTGTGTCATTGGATAAACATTTAGGTCATTTTCGTCCACCCTAGGCTTATTCTTGTCCGATTAGGATTTTTAAGCAATCTTGTGCATCCAAATAAGTTCATTTGTGTCATTGGATGAACATTTAGGCCATTTTCGTCCTCCCTAGGCTTATTCTTGTCCAATTAGGGTTTTTAACCAATCTTGTGCATCCAATAGGTGTGTTTGTGTCATTGGATGAACATTTAGGTCATTTTCGTCCTCCCTAGGCTTATTCTTGTCCAATTAGGGTTTCTAACCAAACTTGTGCATCCAATAGGTGTGTTTGTGTCATTGGATGAACATTTAGGTCATTTTCGTCCTCCCTAGGCTTATTCTTGTCCAATTAGGGTTTTTAAGCAATCTTGTGCATCCAATAAGTTCATTTGTGTCAATGGATGAACATTTAGGTCATTTTCGTCCTCCCTAGGCTTATTCTTGTTCAATTAGGGTTTCTAACCAATCTTGTGCATCCAATAGGTGTGTTTGTGTCATTGGATGAACATTTAGGTCATTTTCGTCCTCCCTAGTCTTATTCATGCCCAATTAGGGTTTTAAGCAATCTTGTGCATCCAATAAGTTCATTTGTGTCATTGGATGAACATTTAGGTCATTTTCGTCCTCCCTAGGCTTATTCTTGTTCAATTAGGGTTTCTAACCAATCTTGTGCATCCAATAGGTGTGTTTGTGTCATTGGATGAACATTTAGGTCATTTTCGTCCTCCCTAGTCTTATTCTTGTCCAATTAGGGTTTTTAAGAAATCTTGTGCATCCAATAAGTTCATTTGTGTCATTGGATGAACATTTAGGTCATTTTCGTCCTCCCTAGGCTTATTCTTGTTCAATTAGGGTTTCTAACCAATCTTGTGCATCCAATAGGTGTGTTTGTGTCATTGGATGAACATTTAGGTCATTTTCGTCCTCCCTAGTCTTATTCTTGTCCAATTAGGGTTTTAAGTAATCTTGTGCATCCAATAAGTTCATTTGTGTCATTGGATGAACATTTAGGTCATTTTCGTCCTCCCTAGGCTTATTCTTGTTCAATTAGGGTTTCTAACCAATCTTGTGCATCCAATAGGCGTATTTGTGTCATTGGAGGAACATTTAGGTCATTTTCGTCCACCCTTGGCTTATTCTTGTCCAATTAGGGTTTTTAACCAATCTTGTGCATCCAATAAGTTCATTTGTGTCATTGGATGAACATTTAGGTCATTTTCATCCTCCCTAGGCTTATTCTTGTCCAATTAGGGTTTTTAAGCAATCTTGTGAATCCAATAAGTTCATTTGTTTCATTGGATGAACATTTAGGTCATTTTCGTCCTCCCTACGCTTATTCTTGTTCAATTAGGGTTTCTAACCAATCTTGTGCATCCAATAGGTGTGTTTGTCTCATTGGATGAACATTTAGGTTATTTTCGTCCTCCCTAGTCTTATTCTTGTCCAATTAGGGTTTTAAGGAATCTTGTGCATCCAATAAGTTCATTTGTGTCATTGGATGAACATTTAGGTTATTTTCGTCCTCACTAGGCTTAGTTTTGTGCAATTAGGGTTTTTAACTAATCTTGTGCATCCAATAGGTGGGTTTGTGTCATTAGATGAACATTTAGGTAATTTTCATCCTCCCTTGGCTTATTGTTGTCCAATTAGGGTTTTTAACCAATCTTGTGCATCCAATAGGTGTGTTTGTGTCATTGGATGAACATTTAGGTCATTTTCGTCCTCCCTAGTCTTATTCTTGTCCAATTAGGGTTTTAAGCCAATCTTGTGCATCCAATAGGTGTGTTTGTGTCATTTGATGAACATTTAGGTCATTTTCATCCTCCCAAGGCTTATTCTTGTCCAATTAGGGTTTTTAAGCAATCTTGTGCATCCAATAAGTTCATTTGTGTCATTGGATGAACATTTAGGTCATTTTCGTCCTCCCTAGGCTTATTCTTGTCCAATTAGGGTTTTTAACCAATCTTGTGCATCCAATAGGTGTGTTTGTGTCATTGGATGAACATTTAGGTCATTTTCGTCCTACCTATGCTCATTCTTGTCCAATTAGGGTTTCTAACCAATCTTGTGCATCCAATAGGTGTATTTGTGTCATTGGATGAACATTTAGGTCATTTTCGTCCTCCCTAGGCTTATTCTTGTCCAATTAGGGTTTTTAACCAATCTTGTGCATCCAATAAGTTCATATGTGTCATTGGATGAACATTTAGGTCATTTTCGTCCTCCCTAGAATTATTCTTGTCCAATTAGGGTTTCTAACCAATCTTGTGCATCCAATAAGTTGATTTGTGTCATTGGATGAACATTTAGGTCATTTTCGCCCTCCCTAGGCTTATTCTTGTCTAATTAGGGTTTTTAAGCAATCTTGTGCATCCAATAGGTGTGTTTGTGTCATTGAATGAACATTTAGGTCATTTTCGTCCTCCCTATGCTTATTCTTGTCCAATTACGGTTTCTAACCAATTTTGTGCATCCAATAGGTGTATTTGTGTCATTAGATGAACATTTAGGTCATTTTCGTCCTCCCTAGGCTTATTCTTATCCAATTAGGGTTTTTAAGCAATCTTGTGCATCCAATAAGTTCATTTGTGTCATTGGATGAACATTTAGGTCATTTTCGTCCTCCCTAGGCTTATTCTTGTCCAATTAGGGTTTTTAACCAATCTTGTGCATCCAATAGGTGTGTTTGTGTCATTGGATGAACATTTAGGTCATTTTCGTCCTCCCTAGGCTTATTCTTGTCCAATTAGGATTTTTAACCAATCTTGTGCATCCAATAAGTTCATATGTGTCATTGGATGAACATTTAGGTCATTTTCGTCCTCCCTAGAATTATTCTTGTCCAATTAGGGTTTCTAACCAATCTTGTGCATCCAATAAGTTGATTTGTGTCATTGGATGAACATTTAGGTCATTTTCTCCCTCCCTAGGCTTATTCTTGTCTAATTAGGGTTTTTAAGCAATCTTGTGCATCCAATAGGTGTGTTTGTGTCATTGAATGAACATTTAGGTCATTTTCGTCCTCCCTATGCTTATTCTTGTCCAATTACGGTTTCTAACCAATTTTGTGCATCCAATAGGTGTATTTGTGTCATTAGATGAACATTTAGGTCATTTTCGTCCTCCCTAGGCTTATTCTTGTCCAATTAGGGTTTTTAAGCAATCTTGTGCATCCAATAAGTTCATTTGTGTCATTGGATGAACATTTAGGTCGTTTTCATCCACCCTAGGCTTATTCTTGTCCAATTAGGGATTTTAACCAATCTTGTGCATCCAATAGGTGTGTTTGTGTCATTGGATGAACATTTAGGTCATTTTCGTCCTCCCTAGGCTTATTCTTGTCCAATTAGGGTTTTTAACCAATCTTGTGCATCCAATAAGTTCATTTGTGTCATTGGATAAACATTTAGGTCATTTTCGTCCACCCTAGGCTTATTCTTGTCCAATTAGGGTTTTTAACCAATCTTGTGCCTCCAATAAGTTCATTTCTGTCATTGGATTAACATTTAGGTCATTTTCGTCCTCCCAAGGCTTATTCTTGTCCAATTAGGGATTTTAACCAATCTTGTGCATCCAATATGTTCATTTGTGTCATTGGATGAACATTTAGGTCATTTTCGTCCTCCCTAGGCTTATTCTTGTCCAATTAGGGTTTTTAAGCAATCTTGTGAATCCAATAAGTTCATTTGTTTCATTGGATGAACATTTAGGTCATTTTCGTCCTCCCTAGGCTTATTCTTGTTCAATTAGGGTTTCTAACCAATCTTGTGCATCCAATTGGTGTATTTGTGTCATTGGATGAACATTTAGGTCATTTTCGTCCTCCCTAGTCTTATTCTGGTCCAATTAGGGTTTTAAGCAATCTTGTGCATCCAATAAGTTCATTTGTATCATTGGACGAACATTTAGGTTATTTTCGTCCTCACTAGGCTTAGTTTTGTGCAATTAGGGTTTTTAACCAATCTTGTGCATCCAATAGGTGTGTTTGTGTCATTAGATGAACATTTAGGTCATTTTCATCCTCCCTAGGCTTATTGTTGTCCAATTAGGGTTTTTAACCAATCTTGTGCATCCAATAGGTGTGTTTGTGTCATTGGATGAACATTTAGGTCATTTTCGTCCTCCCTAGGCTTATTCTTGTCCAATTAGGGTTTTTAAGCAATCTTGTGCATCCAATAAGTTCATTTGTGTCATTGGATGAACATTTAGGTCATTTTCGTCCTCCCTAGGCTTATTCTTGTCCAATTAGGGTTTTTAAGCAATCTTGTGAATCCAATAAGTTCATTTGTTTCATTGGATGAACATTTCGGTCATTTTCGTCCTCCCTACGCTTATTCTTGTTCAATTAGGGTTTTTAACCAATCTTGTGCATCCAATAAGTTCATTTGTGTCATTGGATGAACATTTAGGTCATTTTCGTCCTCCCTAGTCTTATTCTTGTCCAATTAGGGTTTTAAGCAATCTTGTGCATCCAATAAGTTCATTTGTGTCATTGGATGAACATTTAGGTCATTTTCGTCCTCCCTAGTCTTATTCTTGTCCAATTAGGGTTTTAACCCAATCTTGTGCATCCAATAGGTTATGTTTGTGTCATTTGATGAACATTTAGGTCATTTTCGTCCTCCCAAGGCTTATTCTTATCCAATTAGGGTTTTAAGCAATCTTGTGCATCCAATAAGTTCATTTGTGTCATTGGATGAACATTTAGGTCATTTTCGTCCTCCCTAGGCTTATTCTTGTCCAATTAGGGTTTTTAACCAATCTTGTGCATCCAATAGGTGTGTTTGTGTCATTGGATGAACATTTAGGTCATTTTCGTCTTCCCTAGTCTTATTCTTGTCCAATTAGGGTTTTAAGCAATCTTGTGCATCCAATAAGTTCATTTGTGTCATTGGATTAAGATTTAAGTCATTTTCGTCCTCCCTAGGCTTATTCTTGTTCAATTAGGGTTTCTAACCAATCTTGTGCATCCAATAGGTGTGTTTGTGACATTAAATGAACATTTAGGTCATTTTCGTCCTCCCTAGGCTTATTCTTGTCTAATTAGGGTTTTTAAGCAATCTTGTGCATCCAATAAGTTCATTTGTGTCATTGGATGAACATTTAGGTCATTTATGTCCTCCCTAGGCTTATTCTTGTCCAATTAGGGTTTCTAACCAATCTTGTGATTCCAATAGGTGTATTTGTGTCATTGGATGAACATTTAGGTTATTTTCGTCCTCCCTAGGCTTATTCTTGTCCAATTAGGGTTTTTAAGCAATCTTGTGCATCCAATAAGTTCATTTGTGTCATTGGATGAACATTTAGGTCATTTTCGTCCTCCCTAGGCTTATTCTTGTCCAATTAGGGTTTTTAACCAATCTTGTGCATCCAATAGGTGTGTTTGTGTCATTGGATGAACATTTAGGTCATTTTCGTCCTCCCTAGTCTTATTCTTGTCCAATTAGGGTTTTATGCCAATCTTGTGCATCCAATAGGTGTGTTTGTGTCATTCGATGAACATTTAGGTCATTTTCGTCCTCCCAAGGCTTATTCTTATCCAATTAGGGTTTTAAGCAATCTTGTGCATCCAATAAGTTCATTTGTGTCATTGGATTAAGATTTAAGTCATTTTCGTCCTCCCTAGGCTTATTCTTGTTCAATTAGGGTTTCTAACCAATCTTGTGCATCCATTAGGTGTGTTTGTGTCATTGGATGAACATTTAGGTCATTTACTTCCTCCCTAGTCTTATTCTTGTCCAATTAGGGTTTTAAGCAATCTTGTGCATCCAATAAGTTCATTTGTGTCATTGGATTAAGATTTAAGTCATTTTCGTCCTCCCTAGGCTTATTCTTGTTCAATTAGGGTTTCTAACCAATCTTGTGCATCCAATAGGTGTATTTGTGTCATTGGATGAACATTTAGGTTATTTTCGTCCTCATTAGGCTTAGTTTTGTGCAATTAGGGTTTTTAACCAATCTTGTGCATCCAATAGGTGTGTTTGTGTCATTAGATGAACATTTAGGTCATTTTCATCCTCCCTAGGCTTATTGTTGTCCAATTAGGGTTTTTAACCAATCTTGTGCATCCAATAGGTGTGTTTGTGTCATTGGATGAACATTTAGCTCATTTTCGTCCTCCCTAGTCTTATTCTTTTCCAATTAGGGTTTTAAGCAATCTTGTGCATCCAATAAGTTCATTTGTGTTATTGGATTAAGATTTAAGTCATTTTCGTCCTCCCTAGGCTTATTCTTGTCTAATTAGGGTTTCTAACCAATCTTGTGCATCCAATAGGTGTGTTTGTGTCATTGGAAGAACATTTAGGTCATTTTCGTCCTCCCTAGGCTTAGTTTTGTGCAATTAGGGTTTTTAACCAATCTTGTGCATCCAATAGGTGTGTTTGTGTCATTAGATGAACATTTAGGTCATTTTCATCCTCCCTAGGCTTATTGTTGTCCAATTAGGGTTTTTAACCAATCTTGTGCATCCAATAGTTGTGTTTGTGTCATTGGATGAACATTTAGGTCATTTTCGTCCTCCCTAGGCTTATTCTTGTCCAATTAGGGTTTTTAAGCAATCTTGTGCATCCAATAAGTTCATTTGTGTCATTGGATGAACATTTAGGTCATTTTCGTCCTCCCTAGGCTTATTCTTGTCCAATTAGGGTTTTTAACCAATCTTGTCCATCCAATAGGTGTGTTTGTGTCATTGGATGAACATTTAGGTCATTTTCGTCCTCCCTAGGCTTATTCTTGTCCAATTAGGGTTTTTAACCAATCTTGTGCATCCAATAGGTGTATTTGTGTCATTGGATGAACATTTAGGTCGTTTTCGTCCTCCCTAGGCTTATTCTTGTCCAATTAGGGTTTTTAAGCAATCTTGTGCATCCAATAAGTTCATTTGTGTCATTGGATGAACATTTAGGTCATTTTCGTCCTCCCTAGGCTTATTCTTGTCCAATTAGGGTTTTTAACCAATCTTGTGCATCCAATAAATTCATTTGTGTTATTGGATGAACATTTAGGTCATTTTCGTCCTCCCTAGGCTTATTCTTGTCCAATTAGGGTTTTTATGCAATCTTGTGCATCCAATAGGTGTGTTTGTGTCATTGGACGAACATTTAGGTCATTTTCGTCCTCCCTAGGCTTATTCTTGTCCAATTAGGGTTTTTAACCAATCTTGTGCTTCCAATAAGTTCATTTGTGTCATTGGATGAACATTTAGGTCATTTTCGGCCTCCCTAGGCTTATTCTTGTCCAATTAGGGTTTTTATGCAATCTTGTGCATCCAATAGGTGTGTTTGTGTCATTGGACGAACATTTAGGTCATTTTCGTCCTCCCTAGGCTTATTCTTGTCCAATTAGGGTTTTTAACCGATCTTGTGCATCCAATAAGTTCATTTGTGTCATTGGATGAACATTTAGGTCATTTTCGTCCTCCCTAGGCTTATTCTTGTCCAATTAGGGTTTTTAACCAATCTTGTGCATCCAATAGGTGTGTTTGTGTCATTGGATGAACATTTAGGTCATTTTCGTCCTCCCTAGGCTTATTCTTGTGGAATTAGGGTTTCTAACCAATCTTTTGCATCCAATAGGTGTATTTGTTTCATTGGATAAACATTTAGGTCATTTTCGTCCTCCCTAGGCTTATTCTTGTCCAATTAGGGTTTTTAAGCAATCTTGTGCATCCAATAAGTTCATTTGTGTCATTGGATGAACATTTAGGTCATTTTCGTCCTCCCTAGGCTTATTCTTGTCCAATTAGGGTTTCTAACCAATCTTGTGCATCCAATAAGTTCATTTGTGTCATTGGATGAACATTTAGGTCATTTTCGTCCTCCCTAGGCTTATTCTTGTCCAATTTGGGTTTTAAGCAATCTTGTGCATCCAATAAGTTCATTTGTGCCATTGGATGACCATTTAGGTCATTTTTCGTCCTCCCTAGGCTTATTCTTGTCCAATTAGGGTTTTTAACCAATCTTTTGCATCCAATAAGTTCATTTGTGTCATTGGATGAACATTTAGGTCATTTTCGTCCTCCTTAGGCTTATTCTTGTCCAATTAGGGTTTTTAAGCAATCTTGTGCATCCAATAAGTTCATTTGTGTCATTGGATGAACATTTAGGTCATTTTCGTCCTCCCTAGGCTTATTCTTGTCCAATTAGGGTTTTTAACCAATCTTGTGCATCCAATAGGTGTGTTTGTGTCATTGGATGAACATTTAGGTCATTTTCGTCCTCCCTAGGCTTATTCTTGTCAAATTAGGGTTTCTAACCAATCTTTTGCATCAAATAGGTGTATTTGTGTCATTGGATGAATATTTAGGTCATTTTCGTCCTCCCTAGGCTTATTCTTGTCCAATTAGGGTTTTTAAGCAATCTTGTGCATCCAATAAGTTCATTTGTGTCATTGGATGAACATTTAGGTCATTTTCGTCCTCCCTAGGCTTATTCTTGTCCAATTAGGGTTTTTAACCAATCTTGTGCATCCAATAGGTGTGTTTGTGTCATTGGATGAACATTTAGGTCATTTTCGTCCTCCCTAGGCTTATTCTTGTCCAATTAGGGTTTTTAACGAATCTTGTGCATCCAATAAGTTCATTTGTGTCATTGGATGAACATTTAGGTTATTTTCGTCCTCCCTAGGATTATTCTTGTCCAATTACGGTTTTTAAGCAATCTTGTGAATCCAATAAGTTCATTTGTTTCATTGGATGAACATTTTGGTCATTTTCGTCCTCCCTAGGCTTATTCTTGTTCAATTAGGGTTTCTATACAATCTTGTGCATCCAATAGGTGTGTTTGTGTCATTGGATGAACATTTAGGTCATTTTCGTCCTCCCTAGTCTTATTCTTGTCCAATTAGGGTTTTAAGCAATCTTGTGCATCCAATAAGTTCATTTGTGTCATTGGATGAACATTTAGGTTATTTTCGTCCTCACTAGGCTAAGTTTTGTGCAATTAGGGTTTTTAACCAATCTTGTGCATCCAATAGGTGTGTTTGTGTCATTAGATGAACATTTAGGTCATTTTCATCCTCCCTAGGCTTATTGTTGTCCAATTAGGGTTTTTAACCAATCTTGTGCATCCAATAGGTGTGTTTGTGTCATTGGATGAACATTTAGGTCATTTTCGTCATCCCAAGGCTTATTCTTGTCCAATTAGGGTTTTTAACCAATCTTGTGCATCCAATAAGTTCATTTGTGTCATTGGATGAACATTTAGGTCATTTTCGTCCTCCCTAGGCTTATTCTTGTCCAATTAGGGTTTTTAAGCAATCTTGTGAATCCAATAAGTTCATTTGTTTCATTGGATGAACATTTAGGTCATTTTCGTCCTCCCTACGCTTATTCTTGTTGAATTAGGGTTTTTAACCAATCTTGTGCATCCAATAAGTTCATTTGTGTCATTGGATGAACATTTAGGTCATTTTCGTCCTCCCTAGGCTTATTCTTGTCCAATTAGGGTTTTTAACCATTCTTGTGCATCCAATAGGTGTGTTTGTGTCATTGATTGTACATTTAGGTCATTTTCGTCCTCCCTAGGCTTATTCTTGTCCAATTAGGGTTTTTAAGCAATCTTGTGAATCCAATAAGTTCATTTGTTTCATTGGATGAACATTTAGGTCATTTTCGTCCTCCCTAGGCTTATTCTTGTTCAATTAGGGTTTCTAACCAATCTTGTGCATCCAATAGGTGTGTTTGTGTCATTGGATGAACATTTAGGTCATTTTCGTCCTCCCTAGTCTTATTCTTGTCCAATTAGGGTT